>JAGSMR010000001.1:7050000-7390000 GCA_029286605.1 Sericinus montela
AAAAACCAACAAATAAGAACCCAGCAGATGGAAACCCAACAGGGCAATTATTATTATTATGGATGTATAGAATGAAATATATATTAAGTCTATGGCCATCTAAATGTGCACAATGTTGAAGGACCGACGAAGACTAATCTGTGTATTAGTAAAATGATCTACCGACTATTCGGGCATTGTTACTATAACAATCAAAATAGACATTAAATAAAAAAAAATATCTACGTAAGTAACAAAGTAACTTAATGTAAGTGAATTAATGTAAACGGTAAACAAAAACAGACAACAGTACATGGTACAAGCAAGATACACTCAAACACCTTGAGATAAGGTGGTATTTCTAACAACAGGAACATCTCCAATGTTCACTTCGGAACTAACATAAGACGAAACGAGTCGAACGTGCAATTTTCTCGTAAAAACCGGAGAGCTGTGAATTATGACTGCGACTCGGAGTCGGCCAAGAGTTCCGGCCGTGGCCACTTTCCAATGAAAGCGACGTTCGCTAAACGACATCACAGCTTAGCTTCACAAAATTGATATTCTATGACTGGTATTACATTATTTATTACAATACAATCTTAATTAAACTCAATGCGGAAATCAATTATGGGCGTAACATTGTGGAATTTGCGGAAATCCGTTATATTTAACACAAGCTTTTACTTCGTTCGTCCACTTGACCTATTTGCTAATGATATTACAGTGTCTATTTTATTTATTTATTTATCTTCACGCACAATCCCTGACGGGGTAGCCAGAGAGAACAGATCGCCAAGTGTCACGATCCCTACATACTTCTTTCGCTTCTTTCAGATTCATCATCTTCTTCATACATGCACGTCTAGGTATCCGAGTACTCTTGACCCTCCTCTCTTCGAGCAATTTGCTCACATGGTCTTCGAAAGTTAATCTCGGTCTACCTCGACACCTTTTAATATTAACTTTCGCGCTATATATTTTTTTCACCATTCGGTCTTCACTCATTCGCTCAACGTGCCCAAACCATCGAAGCACGCCCTTATCCATTTTTGAGACAAGGTCATCTTTCAAACCTGCCATATTGCGAATCTCTTCGTTTCGCTTTCGGTCGGCCATGGTAAGGCCGCACATTTTACGAAGAGATCGCATCTTCACTGCATTCAACCTGCTTTTATGCTTCTTCTGGCATACCCAGGTTTCGCTGCCATCTAACAAATTCGGTACCAACACTGCGTTATGTATTGCAAGGCGTGCACTTTTCACAACGCCTTGCCTTTTGATTAACGCAGTCAGGGCACCATTGACTTTGTTCCCGGCAGCGACACGCCTGTCCACATCTAAATCGCATCTTCCATCCCGGCTAAACGCACTCCCCAAGTATACAATTTCATTCACCTGTTCTAGACATTCCTGATTTACCCAAATTTCGCACTTCGTTCTTTCTTCGTCCCTTTCAAATACCAGAACCTAAGTTTTATTAGCATTCAAACGGAGACCATTAATTTCACATTCTTCTTCATACATGCACGTCTAGGTATCCGAGTACTCTTGACCCTCCTCTCTTCGAGCAATTTGCTCACATGGTCTTCGAAAGTTAATCTCGGTCTACCTCGACACCTTTTAATATTAACTTTCGCGCTATATATTTTCTTCACCATTCGGTCTTCACTCATTCGCTCAACGTGCCCAAACCATCGAAGCACGCCCTTATCCATTTTGAGACAAGGTCATCTTTCAAACCTGCCATATTGCGAATCTCTTCGTTTCGCTTTCGGTCGGCCATGGTAAGGCCGCACATTTTACGAAGAGATCGCATCTTCACTGCATTCAACCTGCTTTTATGCTTCTTCTGGCATACCCAGGTTTCGCTGCCATCTAACAAATTCGGTACCAACACTGCGTTATGTATTGCAAGGCGTGCACTTTTCACAACGCCTTGCCTTTTGATTAACGCAGTCAGGGCACCATTGACTTTGTTCCCGGCAGCGACACGCCTGTCCACATCTAAATCGCATCTTCCATCCCGGCTAAACGCACTCCCCAAGTATACAATTTCATTCACCTGTTCTAGACATTCCTGATTTACCCAAATTTCGCACTTCGTTCTTTTTTCGTCCCTTTCAAATACCAGAACCTAAGTTTTATTAGCATTCAAACGGAGACCATTAATTTCACATTCTTCTTCATACACGTGACTAATGCCTGCAGTTCTGCCTCTGATGGTGCTATAAGCACTGCATCATCAGCATAAAGCAGACAATTTACTTTTATGTCACCCAATTTCACACCCAAACAGCTATCTTTCAGCTTCTGTAAACAGCTGTCGAGATACAGTATGAATAGCCAGGAAGACATGACACAACCCTGTTTTACGCCCGTTTGGACGCTAAACATGGGTGACAGGTCATGCCCTACCCGCACACAGGCTTTACAGTCACAGTAAAGTGACTGCACAACCCTTAGCAATCGACCATCCACACCATACCCCGGCAACAGTTCCCACATTTTCTTCCTTACAACCTTATCAAATGCTTTCTCAAAATCCACAAAAGCACAGAAAATCTTCTGGTTAGCAGCCAGAAGCTTCTCCGTGATCATGCGGAGAGAAAACATTTGATCCGTGCATCCTCTTCCAGGTCTAAATCCGCATTGTGCCTCCCATAGAAATCTTCCGATTTCTCTTGCATCCTACGTGTCAAAACCTTCGAGTAAACTTTACTTGCTAAACTGGTCAAGCTGATCGGCCGATAGCACCCGCAGTCATAATGTGAACCTTTACCTTTATATAAAGGCACAATGACCGCGGATCGCCAATCGTCCGGAACAGCCCCGTTCGCCAGCACAAATTGCACAGCAGATGAAAGCTGTCCCAGACGCGTGGCCCACCATACTTGACCATTTCAGCAGTAACTCTGTCTAGTCCCGCAGCCTTACCACATTTCAAACTTCTAATCGCACATTCAATCTCTTTCATAGTGATGACCTCAGTGTCATTGAGGTCCGAGTCTGGTGTACCAGTCACGGCGTCACCCCGGGTCCCTCACTAAGATCATCACACGCATACATCTCTCTATAAAATTCGCTCCATCGCTGCATGACGTCCGATTTTTCTGAGAGGAAGTCATTGGTTCCCGAAAGCACTTTATTCATTCTTAAGGCTGTCGCACCACTCCGGGTCCTTCCAACCTCTTTCCAGAAGAGTTTGGAGTTCTCCTTGAAGTTGTGCGACAACCTTTCGTCCGCTTCCATTCTACTCCTTTCACGCACTTCCTCAATCAATGCTTTCGTGTGAACTTTCTGGAGCTTATATCTTTCTTTCCTCTTCTCTCTCATATCCTTATCATTACTAGAGGCCAAGTAGTCTAACCATGCTTTCTTCTTCTTATTTACAGCTTCTTTCACTTCGTCATTCCACCATGCATCACACTTTTTACTACTACCTCTTTTCACAGTTCCACACGTCTTCCGCTGCACTAACCATTCCATCTCTAAGGCTCTGCCATATTTCTTCCACACATTCTTTCCTAACACCAATGCTGTCCAGCTTTTCAGCTACCCTTGCTTGATATTTATTCCTAGTGTCAGCTTCCTGAAGCTTCCAGCTTCGGATGCTTCCGACCGACTGTGGTTCTGGTATCGCCGTCCGGTGGCGCCAACCCGCGAACAGACCCTAAATCTAGTAATCACTAGGTAGTGATCCGTTCCCAGGTCAGCACCCCGGAACACTCGCGTATCCATCACCTATTTTCGCAGTCGGTCATCCACCAGGAATAAATCGATCATACGTCTCTCATTCTCTCTTGTTCTAGTATACATATGGATTTTCTTGTGACTAAACATAGTGTTTGTCACAAGAAGACCCTTTTCCTTGCATACAGCCAGTATAAGCTTGCCAGCATCGTTAACCCTTTTATCGCCAAACATTCCAAGCACCGACTCGTACCCTGGCCCAGCGGTACCAACCCATCCATTCAAATCACCACATACAACAATTCTTTCGTTTCCTCTAACCAAGTCTAGAACTTCTCTTACATTCTCCCAAAACTCCTCCAGCTCAGATCTGGACGACGAAGCCACCGGCGCATAAACAGCCAAAAGGAATAACTTCGTCAGTCCCAATTTAAAGCGAACCCAGAGAAGTCTCGAGTTCACAACCTTATATTCAGTCATAACATCGACCAACCGAGACGACAGCAGCACCCCCACTCCCTGGCAGGCGCTCTCGCTCTCCGGGACTCCGGACCATAGAGCTAACGCCCCGCCAGGGAGCTCTTCAGTACCACTGCCCTTCCGCTTGGTCTCCGACAAACACACGACATCTAATTCTCTTTCTTTCATTATTTCAATCAACTCATTCGTCTTATCTCTCATGCCTCCTCTAACATTCCACGTGCCAACTCTGCACTCCGTCCTCCACCTTCCGCCGTGTCGGGCTGTGCGTGACAGGTGGCGGTCCCCATCGCCGCTTTGCGCGCTGCATTTCACACCAACGGGGACGAACTGGTGTGCGTCGCCTTGGGGGACGCCCTAACCCTCGTTGGCATGGGTGCGCAGCTGTGTAGAATTGCAGCCCTGAAAAGGGCTGGCAGGGGTCGCGACGAGCACGCTTCTACAATGACCCCCTATGTTATACCTATACCTATATTACAGTGTCGATTAATAAAATAAATATCTCAGTAAGAGCAGTTACTATATTCTGGTTTTTAATAAAATCAGAAGTTTGTTATCCACAGAGAAATTATTATAAAGTAAATTTAAATTCTAAATTATTCTCTATTATTAACAGGAAATGTAAAAACCACTGCAGTTAGTAGGTATTTTTAATAACTTAGATAATAACTAAAGAATTAAATTAGATATCTAACATTTACTCTCAATAAGTTTTATTGCAAGTTATACAAGAGGTGTATTGTACACTCTTACTTACCTTGTTTCACTTTTTAAAATAACATATCTTGTACCTTGATGTTGGGTCAAAATAACGTTGAAACATTAAAAAAATCCATTTATAGTGAAAAATATTACATTAGTAATTAATTAATAATTAAATCAAAATTAGAAACTCCATATATCATAATAATGTAATATGTACGAGTATGTTTATAAATTTTACAGAAATTTTCACGTTGTATTAAATAGATATGTATATTTTTTAATATACATATAATGATGTGAGCAAACTGCTCGAAGAGGGGAGGGTCTACAGTACTCGGATAGCGAGACGTGCATGTATGAAGAAAATAATGAATGTGAAAGAAGCGAAAGAGGTATGTAAGGATCGTGACACTTGGCGATCTGTTCTCTCTGGCTACCCCGTCAGGGACTGTGCGTGAAGATAAATAAATAAATTAATTAATTAAATGTACATTATTTGACGCAAATATTAATGCGACCAAATACTGGCATTGCATTAAAGAGCTAAAGAACTGTATAAGTAGTTGTTTGACTCTTGAAATATTGGTCGTTTAGCGATCGAATTGGACGCAACCCGGTCTGGCCCAAATACATTATAATAAGAGACCAATCTCTTTAGTAATGTGACCAACTTTACAATATCGTTGAAAAACTTATTATTCAAATTCAAATTTCAAAGTTTAATAAATGATAAACATTTTATAACTTTTAAGTCACGAAAGCCGAGTGTTTGGGGGTCGGAATAGCGAGTCAAGAGAGATCCGAGTTCGATCCCCGAGTGCAGGCTCGTACCAATGGGTTTTCAAAAATACGAAATATATTTTATATGAAATATATATATCGTTGGCTTGGACATAAAGACGGCGACGGGCTCACCACCTCTTACGTTGTCCCGAAAATAACTTCGGTGGAAGGCGGGTCGATGGGAATTAATTGTCTAGACTAAACCTCTGTCTGTCTCTGTATTGGGAATTGCGTGAACATAAATATCTTCACGCAATTCCCAAGAATGCCTGAAGATATTTATTTAATATTTATAATTTTTAAAACATAGATACGACGGAATACAAGGACAAGTGGCGTACACACTGTATTTCATGGTATCGCCATCTTGAGGTTCCGATTTTATAACTGCCTATAAGATTCCACTGCAGGATATAGACCTCTTTCCATAAGGAGGTTTCGCCAATAACGACATGGATTGGCAATCTCAGAATCAGACGCCACGCCCAGAAGTCCCATTTTCCTTTCCCATTTGCTTAATTTTGATTACGAATATACAAGATTTTCTCTTAATGGCCTCTCACAACGCGGAAAAATGGGGTGGTAAATACTCTTAAAAATATTACTAATATATACTAAACAAGAAATAAAATAGTCACACTGATTAAATAAACTGTTGTAAAATAGTGACAAGTTATTTTCATTTCTTATGGTAGGATAGTCATTATCTATGAAAATATTATATTATTACTATGACATAATTCAGTAAATAAAGAACTATTTCGTGAATAAAACTTTGGTGCGTTAATTTTCTCAAACTGCTTCTTTGCTATGCGTGGAAACAAGGTCTAATAAATTTAATTTGCTCAAATTTTAATAGGTGTGCCTGAAGGCCATCTAGCGAATAGTTGCTTGAAAACTAAAAGGTTACTTTAAAATAAAGGCAGACCCTTCGCTGAGATATGAAATGAATTATAAATAAAATATCAAAATATGAGCTCCCAGAAGGAAATTTCTTACTCGTACCAGTGAGTATTTTCGAAACGTATATTCACCTTAAAAGCTGCTGCCCATCTTCGGTCTGATAAATTTTGGTCTTTTGTTTTTCAAGATAATTATCCCAACACCTGTCATTAGCTTATGGTATTTTCAAAAAATTTCCCTTAGTATCTCATCATTCATCTCATCATCATCTTACGAACGTCTAAAGAAAAGTCATAAATTTAAGTTTTATGTTTCCAACGCGCTTAGTTGTAAGGGTAACATTGCGAAACAATGAAACAAAATATCTGAAAAATTAATATACAAATATTACTTCTAGGACTACTGACGCTCCCTAAAAGCTGGAAGTGTTCCATGTTCTACAACTCTTGACCAGCAGTGAAAATATACTGGCTTTTCTTTTATATACGTTTTACTCCTCACTTACATGGACATGATGTACAGCGGCGGTAGCGGACACAAAAGGTCAATTTACATAGGGTTTATGCAAACCTTCAATGTACTACTGTTGATGTTACATTTTTGCATTAATTAGATATCAATTCAATAAAAAACGTTAGTATTCCTTATGTGGTTGTATCATCCAACCATCAGTCTTTTTCTGTTGCAACACTGACCTAGATTTATCGTAACTATTTATACCTATAAAGGAGGAAGGTGATTCTGCAAATACTAAGATATGATTAACTAAGATGGGAATGTCATGTATATCTAGATATTTTATATTAATGACTGTGCGCTATTTCTCTAGTGTTATTACTCGAAATAACACATCAGAACTCAGATACTGATCAGAACAATTATATGTTAATTTTTTATCGTTTATTATTTAAAACACTTCCTGATTGACTTGTTTCTTTATTTTTAACGGACGTGGTAAAAGAGGTTATAAATAAGAGACGATGTACCCTATATAAGGCTTATGATTGTATAAGAATAATATATAAGGATAATATATAAGAATAATGTAAGAATATAAGTACAATGATGAATATAAGAATAATGTAATAGGCCACAGTAGTAGATGCTACGAAATATTATTATATGCAAATACAACCAATTTTATTTACTTGTTGAGTCCTTATACTTTTCCAATTGACATTTAAACACTATATTTACTCCTAATAAGAAGCAGGAATCACGACCGTTCCCTGTGGTAATCTTTGGGTGAGACGTTCGTATAGACCACCTAATAAGCTGAAATGATACCTGTAGTTAAATAAAATATAAAAATCGTATCTATTTCCTGTATAGTTAACTTCTAAAACTGCCATTTATTATCTTATTTAGCTTTCACAAAAGCGTTTAAATTTCATAACAACTATCGCGTAATTAAGTTTTAATTTGTATATATTTAATTACCTTCATGGTCGAGTAGCGTAGAGACTGGCTTAGATTCCGGCACTGGTTAAGACAGCTCGGAGCACCCAAATTCAATTCTCGAACGAGTAAAAGTAAAAAAAACATATTTTCTATTTTGGCCCAGGTGGTAATCTTTGGGTGAGACGTGTTACATTCGTTGGTTCGTGGTAAATTCGTTCTTTGTAATCGCAAACAAAGACTTATTTAGATAGAAAGCTATAATTTGGGATCTGAGCATATATATAACTGTCATACAACAAAATAAACCTTAAAAGTTTTAGTTTAACGAAATATTTCTTGTCGTTACTAACAAAAAGCAAGATGGGAATCGCGATTGCCGGCTACGGCGCGTCCTGGGACTTAATCAGGCAACTTTAAAGTACACTCGACGTCCGCACGAACTCTCGACTGTATGTGCCTCGTAACCGACTTGATTAAAACCGGGAACACAACGCAAATATGCCACTTATTTGAACAAACCACCCCATAACTGTTGCAAGATGCTCATATGAGTTTTGCTGTTGCATTAGCAGTCTCTTTTAATTGCACATCATCCTTTGTGGGTTGAGTCGTATCGCTTTAAGTAAATACTTTGAGATAGTGTGTTGTATCATGTTTGCACTTGAGACTCAAAGTTGCTACTTGCTAAGCTGTTTCTATGTAAAAAAAATTACATGCGTTGTTATATTCACACTAGACGAATGGGATAGATACATTCATAAAGGTATATAAAAGTCCACTGAAAGGTTGCCTCCCTCGATACGTAGTGTCACAATCGCCATGCTTGACAAGCGGATTGGCGAACACATTACCAGACAGCTCGCGCCCCAGATGCCGCTGCCCGCCACTTATCAACAGAGTTTAACTGAACAGCCTTGAAAATAGCAATCGAATAATAGCAATCGACGAATCGCTAACAATACCGACAAATGGCGAGATAACCATTTCAAAAAATACCAAAGTAGATCAAACCAGTTACAGTCAGCTAAGACGCGATGTTTCTGTCATTGCGATCGCTGATCTAATTATCAAACGTGGTGATTATAAAAAACCTTCTGTAAGGAAAAGCCCTATAAGTTGTAGTGGAATAAGTTAGCAAGTAATGAACAGAGATAATACCTCTCTCAGTAACACAGTCGATACAATACTTTGTATTAGCAAAGTATTAAAAAGTATAGACAAGTCAACTATCGTAGTATTGGTATCGCTATGATTGTAATACGTAAACACATTGCCTTGCATTCTTTGCGCACACGCATAATAAATGTTTTAAGTCCATTGCTTCGTAAATTACTTACTATACCCGACAAAGAATAGGAGTAGGGCTCTACGATTATAATAGTTTTTAGTTAACAAGTATTGTAAATATTAACATAATTTTTTCTGTAAATAAATATTTATGAAGATCTAAAGCCGAATTGCCACCTGTAACGTTGTCCCGAAAATATCTTCACGACTCTATCACGACTATAATTGCGTGAAGACATTTATTTATTTATTTTATTTCTATTTTCTTTAACACTCCATACCATATTGCATTGTGTATATACGTGTTCCAAATTAAAAATAATTAAAAATTTGAAAAATAAAAGTTTTTTTGTAACAGTATTTATGGCCAGACAGGTTACAAAAAATTTTAATATACATAGTCTAATTTTATCTTTTGAGAGAAAAATTATTTCCGTGAAATCGAAAAATAAAACGTTGTATTGTTATTGTAATCAATTTGAAAACACATTTTCGATTTTAAATTAAGTCTTAATGCTTTAAACTAAGCCGTGGACAAAATCGTTGTAAAAAATTCATGGCTAATCAAGAAATTACTTGTTTTATAAAATATTTTTGAATATAAATCAATATTTCTATGCTATCACACCATTCCCAGTAGAGGGATAGACAGTACTCTAAACAATTAAGTCCAATCAATCCACCTTCCAGCGAAGATATTTTTGGGACTCCATGACAGTTGGTGAGTCCGTCGCCTTCGTTATGTCCAAGCCAACGATATAAATCGTACGTAAGTTTTTGAAAAAAAAAACCCTCCCAACCACAAGAATATTCAACAATCGTAGTACTGAATACTTAATATTTATACTTGAACATATTGCACCTGAACCTTTAAACCTATTTTGATGTCCGGTGCTTAGAAAGCCCATATTTAACTTGTCCTTCCAGTTCAAAATGCATTATCAATTTTTGATACACTTTTTGACATCATTATGCAATTCAATTATCTTTTTAAGTAACTAATTATCTATAAAGTTAATCTGACGATGAACTCGGCTACCAGGGTAATTAAGAAACAGTTCCAAGGCCAGATTTGGAAACACAAACATTTTAATTTTTTTGTTCATAACTACAAATAATGAAATATTTTATTAAATTAGATAAAATGTTACACTAGACAAATAAGAAATAAGTATCTTCACGCCATTCCCAATACTGTGGTAGACAGTCTAGTCTAGACAATTAAGTCCTTTAACTCACCTTGCACCGAAGATAGGTTTGGAACAACGCGTCAGGTGGTGAGCCCACCGCGGTCTTTAGGTCCAAGCCAACGATGTAATTCGTACATAAGTTTTTGAAAACCCATTAGTACGAGCCTGCCACCTGGGGATCGAACTCGGGTCTCTTGACTCGAAATTTCGAGCACCCAACCACTTGGCTATCGTGACTTACTGTGCCAAACTGTTTAGCTACTGTTATCTGCCTATATATAGATTTTAAATGTAAACATTGCATTTCATCTGCATGCTTTAAAAATTCAATAAATTTTACTTTTACTGCCGTTATTTTACAATCAATGCATGGTTTTTCGTCAGCAGAATTAATGGGTGTTATTAAAAAGGGCTGCCATTTAAAAGGTATTACTTTCATTCTAACACCATTTATATATTAATGTGTTTTCATTGAAAATATGAATAAATGACGTAATCGTTATTTCCATCGAACGGCTGTTTGAAAATATGTTTTTGTAACGACCACGCTCCGATACAAAACGACTCATAATTTTTATGATGATTAGCTTTGCTATGCATGAATCGCTGTTACAGCTACAAAATTATAAAGCTTTATAGTTTTAATACGAAAACGCTAAAAATAAAACCATTTATAGTGAACCGTGAATTAAGACGTTATATAATTTTTATTGCGTTTGCGTTTGTGATGCAAATGGCGGTGACACTTACGCAAGCGATTTTTAATTTAGTTGTTAACACCAAAAATGTTACTCACAATATATTTTCGATAATAGAAATACTTCCTATTGTTACACAATTCATCCAATGTATCGTATATTAAATATTCAAATAAAAGCTATAAAAGTATCACAATACTTTTTAAGTTATAGTCAAAATGGACTAAAATTTCATCAAATAGTTTTAATTAGCACAATTTAATAATTATTATCAAATTACATTAAATCATATTAAACTATTACTAATCAAATCAAGTCACATAAAATTAAAACAGATATTTATTTATGCAAATGTATCTGTTTTTATTTCATTTCATTCAGTACACTGTTGGCGATCGGCAGGGTCTAAGGTACAACGTGTCTACACTGCGATTGCCAGGCGATGCGATTTTGGTAAACCCTTTACTGAAGATGCCATTGGCTTCTACTTTAACATCCTATCTTACCTCTAACTTGCAGTGGACTTTGCAGACCGTTATGAAGATGATGATAATGATCATAGAAAAACTAAAAAATCGTCATGTGGAATTGAAATTTAGTACTGCACAGTAAAATTAAAATATTACATAAAATGAGCAACCTTATATGATGAATGTTTATAAATGTCTATATTTCTCTAAAGAGGTTTTGATTACTACACCTGTAAAAATTCTGTATCACCGTCTATTTGTACCATTAATGTCCACGTAATCAAATAATAATCTAATAAATCTTCGACCCACCTTCCACCGAAGATATTTTCGGGACAACGTGACAGGTGGTGAGCCCGTCACCGTCTTTATGTCCAAGCCAACGATATAATTTGGAAATAAGTTTTTTTTGAAAAACCCATCGATCGAACTCCGGTCCCTTGACGCGAAATTCCGACTACCCAAACACTCGGCTATCGTGATACAGTCACGATAGCCGAGTTTCATCTGTACAAATTATTGTAAAAGCGAAAGTAAGTATCCGTATCACCGTCTACTATTACCATTTCCACGGCTTTATGTTTATTATTGCGTAATGAATAACATAGGTTTATTTATTTAATATCTGTAATCTGGGCTGTACAGAGTACAGAGATGGCAATTCCTGAAAACAAAATTAAAAGAAATAAGAAAAGTCACGACAGCCGAGTGGTTGGGCGGTCGGAATTTCGAGTCGAAATTCGAGAGACCCGTGTTCGATCCCAAGGTGGCAGGCTCGTACCAATGGGTTTTTCAAAAACCTATGTAGGAATTATATCGTTGGCTTGGACATAAAGATGGCGATGGGCTCACCACCTGTCACGTTATCCCGAAAATATCTTCGGTGGAAGGTGGGTCGAAGGGACTTAATTGTCTGGACTAGACCTCTGTCTACCCCTGTATTGGGAATTGCGTGAAGATATTTATTTGTTTATTTATTTATAAAAGAAATGTTTTCCTTTGGCTACGACATTAAGAAATTTCAAATCGTTGCCATAGTTTAGAGTTCAACGCGTGCGCAATGCGCATGCGTTTATTTTACTGATTTTATTTTATATGAATTGTACACGTTATTCTAGCAGACGAAATAGTAGAATTTAGATAAAATATATGTAAGTAACGAATATACTTGGATTCTTTTAAAATATATTTCTTAAGATTATTGTAAACAATAAAAAAATAAAACAACAATAAAATAAAAAAATATAATGAAACATAACAAATTGATAAGCTAACACCAAACTTGTTTCGAAGTAAAGTAACTTTAAAATATTTATATTTTATATAACTTTATTTATATAACTTTAAAATATATATATTATAAAGTAAATATTTTTAAACTTATAATTTAGGGATACTAATATTATAATATATAATATGTATAATTAATAGCCTCATAGTTTAAGGAGACTACTTAAAAAACGTCGCAGGTTGCAGTTGCAGCTGCAATCTGCTTTTGGGTTATTATCCTACACCACGATAAGTCTCGATAGCCATTTTAGTGATAGTGGTTGGCTGATCGGAATCCGAGTCAAGAGTTCGATCACCAAGACTCGTACTATGGCTTGGACATATAGACGGCGACGGGCTCACCACCACGTCCTAAAAATATCTTGGGTAGGAGGGGGGACAAAAGGATTTAATTGTCTAGACCTCTGTCCACTCCTGTCTTGGAAATTGCGTGAAGATACTAAATACAAATACTACAGCTAAGTTGGTAGTAGTATTGGTTTTTTTTATAATAACAACATCTTAGAAAACATGTATTAGATGTTTACTAATACAAACGTCTTATAATATATATTTCAGTTGTTTACAATATATGAGGTTTGCCAACGCGGCCGCTCTTACAAAACGAGATTAATAAATGCAACACAAACAACTATAAACGTCTGCGCAACACATTAGAACATTTTATATTTGTATAACTTTTATGTGCCTATAAAAATGTACCAAGCCGTTTTAATGATGGCATATAAATTTCCAGTAGCTCATATAAATTTCCAGTAGGCATTTCTTCAAATAATATGTCAAAATTAAATTAAAATTACACTAACCCCACTGTAGATGTTAAAACATTTTCGTATCTTAGTAAATTAGGGCTTCAATTGGCAACTCAATACATGAACTAAGTTCGTAACTGAGCTTAAATTAAATCTAATCCCAAAAAAATGTCGGTTTTTGTGTGTGACTATTAGTTTATGTTAAAATTTGTTTTGTTAATTGAGCAAATTTGCTGAAATTAGTTTTGAGTGTTAAAGTTAGTTTTAGTGTAGTTTCCATAATTTATTTATTTATATAATCTTTATTGCTCCGAATTAAAAATGTACAAAAGGCGAACTTAATGCTATACTGCATCCTCTACCAGCTAACCCTATGTAGAACAGAATAATGTGTGTATTACTGTATTCTGTAAATCCAAAACTTTTGATATAAGTGTTTAATATTAATTTCACTAAACATTTTTATTTTTTTATCATATACTACATTTTTTGATCACCACTGCTATACAGATTTTTATCAACTTCAGAAAAAGAACAAACGAACACACACATCACGGGGTAGTTCTAAAACCCTTTAAGTGTGAGCGAGAGAGATAAATTATATGATTCTGATTTAGTTCGCACGTTCGTAACAGCTCAACTATAGTATCAGTAGATCATTAGAAACTGATGCCGTGTCTTATAAATGCTAAGCAATAACAGACATAATACTCTCTCCGTTGCGGTTGAACAAGCCTGTCCGCTTTCTTCCGCAGATCATTATCATGCGTGTATGTATCTACGGAGATACGTGAAGCCGTTAGATGTAAAGATAAATATGAATAAAACTGATATAAAATAAGAAACAATTTAATTAACAAGAAATTTATAAACCAATTTACACGGCAGGTTTCATATCCACCACTTCCGCCATACCTTAATTCATATATATAAGGTGCAAATTAAGATCAATATAAGGATTCTGATAAGTTATTGATTTAGTAACATTGTAATTTGTAAGTCATGAGTGCCGAGTGGTTAGGTGATCGCAATTCGAGTCGAGTACGATCTCCAGGTGGCAGGCTCGTACCAATGCGTTTTTTCAAAACCTATGTACGATTTATATCGTTGGCTTGGACATAAAAGACGGCGATGAGATTACCTCCTGTCGCGTTGTCCCAAAATGTCTTCGGTGGAAGGTGGGTCGAAGGGGCATAATTGTTTAGACTAGACCTCTGTCTACCTCTATATTGGGAATAGCGTAAAGATATTTATTTATTTTATTTGTTTATAATTTGTAAGTTTCTATGTTTAGTTATTTGCAATTTTGTTAACTAATCACGCCAAAACTAAGGAACGAATTTGAATGCAATTTGGCACACAAATATTTTATTTTATAATATAAATCTAGTATCTCGTAAATTTTTAGAATTATTCCAGAAAAATACTCAGTTTCTTTAGAAGATATCGAAAACATAATTTTGGTTATCGAATTTTTTATCATAGGGGTACATCTCCCTTATAACAGGGTTTTAGACCTCTGCCTAGTTAATCAAGTCAAAACATTTTCCAAAAAAAAAAAAAAAACTGGTTTCCTGGGAAAATGTATGATGACATGTTATGACGACATTTCAATAAACATTTTTTGTTATTGCTATTTATTTGTGCAAAGCAATCAGAAAGTCGTTAGGAGAAGTTCGCAACTATTTATGAAGAATGATTGTACATTGTTTCTGTCATGCAAATGTTGAGGATAAAAGATATTTGAATTATACATTTATGTTATTGTTTTAAACCCTAATAAATAAATTATAATGA
The DNA here is from genome assembly GCA_029286605.1 of Sericinus montela. NCBI lineage: Eukaryota > Metazoa > Arthropoda > Insecta > Lepidoptera > Papilionidae > Sericinus > Sericinus montela. The sequence goes on from JAGSMR010000001.1 coordinate 7,065,429, forward strand.
ATAATAATAAAAAAACGGAACAATTTCTTGGCTCACAGTAGGATGTGTTGTGTCTTGATAATAAAAACTTTATACATAAGCCTACATATTTTAATAATGAATAAATATCCACACCTTGAGAACAAATATTCTATTTGAACCACCAACCTTTACCTTCGTAGGTAAAGTAGTAGCTAAGTAATGGGGTCGTTCAATATAAAATCTAATATACTATACACAATAGATGAATATATAGACTAATTAGTAACGTTAGCCTAGGTTAGGACATTAAGACGGCGATAGGCCACCATCTGTCAGGTTGTCCCATGCAAGCTTCAGTGAAAGATGGGTCGAAAGTATTTAATTTTCTAGACATCTGTATACCCCATCTAATATTAGGAAAATGCGTTAAGATAAAAAAAAAAAAATATCTTCACGCAATTCCCAATACAGGGGTAGACAGAGGTCAAGACTAGACACTTAAGTCCCTTTGACCCACCTTCCACCGAAGATATTTTCGGGACAACGTGACAGGTGGTGAACCCGTCGCCGCCTTTATGTCCAAGCCAACGATGTAATTCGTACATAGGTTTTAGAAAAACCCATTGGTACGAGCCCGCCACCTGGGGATCGAACTCGGGTCTCATGACTCCAAATTCCGACCACCCAACCACTCGGCTATCGTGACTTTTTTTCATGTTAAGATAAAAAAATACAAAACTATCTAAAAATAAAAAAAATATAAATCTACAACCATTATTTCCAAGGTTATCCATAGAAAAGCAACTCAGCCTAGAATTATGATAAACTCCGTCAATTTCCACTTCTGGACAATCGCCTTATCCAAAGAATGTCATAAAACACGCTTTGAAATAATCTGCATCCATAGACAAACAGCACGTCGTGAAAATCGTCTATCCCTCGCAGTGGAGTCCTCTTACAACATATTTGCTTATGCGAATTCAGAACTCAGACCAAGTTGGAAAAAGGTATTATAAATATGACACATATACATATTATCAGAGTTAGACGTTTGAGTATATCTGTAAAAATATCTTAAGTATTTGCACAGATATACTCAATACTATTCACATACTAATTAATTATCTAAATGTCTTCTTGAAATTAATCCTCTTTTATATTATCTTACCTAATCTATTTATCATGATAGATGCAAATGGGAACAAGATTACTCTTGTAAAAAACAAAGTGTCGAAAAAACTTACGATTTAGTCTTTGTAGCAATGAACCTGACCGTTACGCCTAATCAAATCTCCGACACAGAATAGTTCTAAGATTCATATATCACTTTTTCTTAACAGATAAAAAACTAACAAGGCAAACTATTGAAACCTTGAATTTTTAATGTATCATCATTATGTCTATATGCATACATATGTGTTAAGTCACGATAGCCGAGTGGTTGGGTGGTCGGAATTTCGAGTCAAGAAACCCGAGTTCGATCCTCAAGTGGCCGTACCAATGGGTTTTTCTAAAAACCTATGTACAAATTATATCATTGGCTTGGACATAAAGACGGCGACGGGCTGACCACCTGTCAGCGACGGGCTGACCACGTTGTCCCGAAATTATCTTCGGTGGAAGGTGGGTCGAAGGGACTTAAATGTCTAGACTAGACCTCTGTCTACCCCTGTATTGGAAATTGCGTGAAGATATTTTTTTTTATTTTTTTTGATGTGTAGTTCATTTTATATATGAATGTCTCTACTTATTAATTTATTTTATTATGGTAAACAAGCAGTCTGAGTCAGACAATACATGATAAATTTAAAGCTTTTGAAGTATATGTTATTAACGTATGCATATCTGTAATGGCCTGTAAAATTAGTTAAAAAACGTATTTTGGAGGATTTACTATAACTGCTACAATTGGTATTGTTTGGCGATCGTTGTACCAGATATTACGTGCCATAGTCGCTGCTGCTCATCATTGGTCTGCTTAATTTTGCTCAGGTATATTTCGAAACGATTATTCCATTATTTAAATTATTGTCCTCTCTAGCTACTCCGACAGGGATTGTGCGTGAAGAAAAGTAAGTAAGTATTATTCTATCATCTGTCAGTAGCCGTTCTTCATAAACCCCACTGAAAGAAAGTGGGTGGTATATTCTTACGCCGTAACAATGCGGCCATCTTTTTAATTTGGGCCTATATGTCACGATTTATTTATAGATTAAGATAATTCGTTACTACGAAAATGCTTAAAGAATATTAACTCTCATAGCAATAACTATTATTTTCGAAAATAACGAATTTCAATCAAATAAACCTATTTCCGTAATTAATATCATGTGTGATGAATTTGTTTTAGCACAAATCTGTCCCAATATTCTTTCCGGGAAATAAAACATTATAAGTAAAGGCCTATGACCGTACAATTTATTATGTGTCTGTTTTATTTATGTACAATACAATAACAATTAGACCACAGTATAATTTTAAATTAAGTGATAAATAAACTAGTTAATACACTTTCGATAATACACTCGGAAAACAGTTGTGAGTTACTTTAGAACCTATGCCAGTACATGTCAAAATCGTTTATTAAAGTGGAAGCAAAAAGCTGTCCCGAGTACAAGAAGCGTGAGACCACGTCACGCGGGCATGCGCGTGCAACATTAAGTAATAGCTTTATTTTATTCGTCGTGACACAACTGCCAAGCTTCCTCGTGTCTGATCTCTTGGTATGACATCAGACCAACCTTTTTTTATCAATGAAATACAGCAAGGTCTTTTAAATTCTTCTCAAACAATCGGAGTGAAGATTAAGTTACAATTAACATTTTTCATTACATATTGTAATCTAATTTAATTAACATGTTCATAAATCATATGTATGTGATTTTGTATATAATTTTTTATTATAATTTTTTTATTAAAATTTAGATTCATTACTTAAAACCTTACAATTTCACTCAACAAGTTGGTATGTAATATCGTTAAGAATTTTATGACCCAAATAATTTCTTTTCGCCTTATAATAATCTTCGCATAATTTGTCTGTCTAATTTACTTTGCAATGGCTACGCTTACTACGATTTGAGCTTACGCAAAAACCTAATTTGTCACAATAATTGCCGGCGACAGCTGGCCGCCAAAATAAATCGCTGAGTTTTAACGTTTAGGTAGTGGTCCGTCTGGCCCCGGCGACCAGGTAATAATTTCAATCTGCAGCACCGTCCAAACTTCAAAATGGCCGAACTTGAAGTCATTACGCTTTAATTTTGGCCTGACGCACAAATAAGTTGTTGGCGACAGAAATTACATTTAAACTGTTAAAACTTTCAGCGATAGAATGAATTGACGCCGCTGATCGCTACCCTCAACATTAGCAAAGCATTGGAATACGAATTTCTCATTAAAATTTCCAAAGTCGGATTCCTATTCCTTCAATACTCTATTCAATTCCGCCTTTTGAAACTAAATCTGAAGTTTTCAACGAATTACTTTGACAACAACGGTTAGAATATAAAATTTCAACTCTTGGGTTTAATTAAATGAGAAATGGTACCAATTTCTTAGTAGTCCAAGTTCTTAGTAGTCAATAAAATCACAGTATAATGAGAGTTAAATCTATACGTTTTAATTTTCAATGTCTTTTCCTCCAGGTCCTAATATAAATCCCAACAGAATTATTAATTCAGGTATCAACTGTATCTGTTATTTAATATTTAATACCACAATGGTTAGAAATTTTGAAGCAAGTAGACGGGACCTTTCTCCATTAAAAAACTTTAGTTTAAAAGTATTTTTACACTTTATTAATGTATTAATTATACATTACTTATTTATTTATTATTACTTTATTTATATATTTTATATAGAGCATTGATTTATATCAATGATTTTCTTACTAAAAATATAGCAGAGAACCGTTCTGTTTGGCAATCTTTGGGGAACGCCTATGTTCAAAGGCTGTCATGATAATGATTAAGATTATACAATGATATGGATAGGTATAATATAATGTATGTAAGATTTAAAAAAGACACTGTATTATATTTATGTTTACAATAACTTATCTAACCATTCAACGTAGAAATGCAGCCAGCTTTCATAGTACCATACCATTGAGAAGTAGTGCTATACAATTATTGCAGTTTTTAGTTAACTAAAATTGTAGATGAGTTGTGACATAAATTTGGAATGTGACGTTTTTATCTATATTCTGTTGAAAAAGTATGTATTATATAATATTAAGTTTTTATAAATTCTGTAATCGTGTGTTAAATTATGTAGATCGTATGTCAATGACATCTTAGTAAATGAATGCACATATAAATTTCATCCAACATATAACGTTGTGTTAAAATAGCAGGCCATTACTGAATTAATGCCTACTTTAAAACAATCTTCGAAACAGGTTTTTGTTAATGTACGAAATGTTTAACATTTCACTTACATTATCTTTAAATTAACGTACATTTAAAAGGAGCGCGCTTATTTTCTAACCAAAAAAGAACAAAACATAACTGCTTGCTCAAACTCCAATCAGCTCAAGTTGCAAATTTGCGACTATTCACTAATCTGCTGACGCCAGGTGAGAAGTTCGTTTTCATCCCGCCTTGTAATATGCTAATCAACCTGGCTTACTTCTCAAATAGAATCGAATTTAATTTCTACGCGAAGTCCCTCGTTTAGGAGTTTCGTTTTTCTTGAATAAACCGCCCTGATTAATTTTCGAAACTCATTCTCAGTTTCACTGAATGAAACAAGTTTAATTAGCACTCCAAAGTTTGGTATCTCTACAAGGTCTCAAATTAAAATAGGCTGTGTCAAACTTAGTTGGTTTTCTTTTTTTGAAACAAACACAATTCAAATCGAAAACAAATAACTTGACATAGATTTTTTTAATAAGTTTACAGTTTGTTTTGTAAATATGATTTATTATCGATTAGAATAATTTTTATACAAAATGTTTTGTGTAGAACACGAATGTAACCTAATGTATATTATACTTTTAAAATAAATAAAATAAATAAATTACTTCACGCAATTCCCAATACAGGGGTAGACAGAGGTCTAGTTTAGACAGTTAAGTCCTTTCGACGCACCTTCCATCAAAGACATTTTTTGGGAGAATGTGACAGATAGTGAATCCGTGACCATCTTTATGTCCAAGACAACAATATAAATCCTACATAAGTTTTTGAAAAACCTTTTGGTACGAGCCTTGGGATCGAACTCATGACTTGAATTCCGTTCACCTAACCACTCGGCTATGGTGAATTGTACTTTATATTAGCGTAATTGTGAAAGTAATATTCAATTGCGCTAATAGTAACAAAACTCACAACGTTTCATGAAAGTCATTGTTTTAAATAAAATATCTGAATTCAATTATAAATATACTATAATATATAAAATAAGAATATTATAAAACATCTAGGATACCCCTTAAAAGGTCAAAGGCGGTCGCTGTGACCGTACACCACTCTCTCCTTAACCTTTGACACCATGCATACACGAAGTGTCCTACATTGGCTTATGCAACTATATCTGCGCATTGTCACTGCAAGAACACTGTTCCGAAATGCATCATGCCTGTAAAAGTTGTAAGTGTGCACTTTAATTGTTTATTACTTCTTGTATTTTATGTCCACGCCACAATAGCCGCGTGGTTAGGTGGTCGAAATCCGAGTCACGAAGGCAGACTTTTTAAAAAGGGTTTTATTTTTGTTTAACAAATGGGTATTTTAAAATGTTATATACGATTTATATTCTTGGCATGGACAAAAAGACGGCGACAGGCTCTCCACCTAAATATAACAGGTTGTGGTGAAGTGGATGTCCCAAAAATATCTTCTGTGAAAGGTGGTGTAGAAACAACTTAAATTTTAAGATCTCTGTCTACACCTGTGTTGGGAATGGTAGTCTAAAATTTATTTTTTTTATTTTAAAAAAGCGCAATCCGTCGCCGCACTCCTAATTACAATATGCACTGCCAGCATTGAAATAAATAGAAACTGGTATTTTGTGTTTTAGGGCTCGTAACGAAACATTTAAACAAAATAACCCAACAAAAACAGTTATTTAAAAAGCTTGTAAAATCCGTAGAACTTTATTCTGTTTTTAAAAAACTTCGGTGAAAGGTGGATCGAAAGTATTTAATTGTCTAGATCTCTGTCGATCCCAGTATATTAAGAATATGCGACAAGATGTATGTTTTAAAATATCCGGATATCCAATACTAAAACAAGATCATTTATTTTTTTTTATAGAAAAGGGAGGCAAACGAGCAGGTGGCTCACGTGATGGAAAGTGATTACCGCCGCCCATGAACACCCGCAATACCAGAGGCATAGCAGATGCATTGCCGACCTTAGAGTGCCCCCCCCCCCATAATTGGGGGAGAGAGGGTGTGTGGGTCACCGGTTACCTGCACTCACCAGACGAAATGCAGAAGTCCTCTGTCTACCAGGGGTAGACAGAGGTCTAGCCTTGACTATTGGGAAAGAGGTCTAGTCTATTGGGAATTGCGTGAAGGTATTTATTGTAATAAATGGGTGGAAAGCTAATAAAATAAATTCAACTATAAATTTTATTAAACTAAATAATATTTGCTATCGGTACATTACACTTGTTACTTAAGAACTTTCTAGTCTTATCATCGACTCGGGTCAAGTACTTGTATGGATTAAAAGGACCGGTCTCGTACGTTGTCAGTTACATAAGTAGTTTCTGGTTCGCATTATGTGACTTTTCCTTCTTAGGGTACGGAGCTTTTTTCATATTGTCATATATCTTGCTTTTCCTAGATCTTGTTTAAACATGTCAGCAGGTTTCATATAAAGGCTTGTAACAATTTATCAAAACAGGTTTTTATCTAGTCATTTACATAACATGCATGTTGTTTTATAATAGTTTTTTTTAGACTTTTTAGATACTTGTGTAATTAAAGTGTTGGTGTAAATATGTATGCTGGTAGTGCTTATATATAAGCGTCTAGGTCGTGACCCCCATGATTTCTGTGAAGTTATGATTCAAGGATTTGAATCCCATACAAGAGCAAATATTTGTATGATAGACAGGATTTATAAACTAGAGTAAAAGACTTCTTTGCATATATTGCTATTTATCCATATATTTTGGTATTGCTGGTGTTTATGGGCGGCGGTAATCACTTACCATCACGTGAGCCACCTGCTCGTTTGCCTCCCTATTCTATAAAAAGAAATCTTATGACCATCCATTTGCTAAAAACACAGGAAAATATATTTTAACACTAGATAACGTTTTCTTTTATTCGTAATATTACTACATAAATAATAAATGTCTTCGTTGTTAGACAGAGGTCTAGTCTAGACAAAAAGTCCCTTTGACCCACCTTCCACCGAAGATATTTTCGGGACAACGTGACAGGTGGTGAGCCCGTCGCCGTCTTTATGTCCAAGCCAACGATGTAATTCGGTACATAAGTTTTTGAAAAACTCATTGGTGCTGCCACCCGAGGATCGACCTCGGGTCTCTTGACTCGAAATTCCGACCACCCAACCACTCGGCTATCGTGACTTTCTTTATTATTTATTACTACATCATATTATTATTCACAGTGGACGACATTCATACTCTAACTATCTTGGAACTATTATAGAAACCCACTACGCAATGTCATAATTCTATTGTTTAACAATAACAGGCGTTAGTATTATATTGTATATCCTAATGATCCTTCATAAAATATCTAGGTTAAATGAAAAGTCCCGTATTAAAATATTTAAACCATTGCACGTGTAAAGCACATCTAGGTGGAGACCCGGTTTGATTAACTTACATGTCTTATTAAGTTTGGCTCAAGCTCCATCGGAAACTATCGAGCCCCCGGCGCCGGTGTCCGTCGGAAATCGAACTAATCGATTTTCATTTCGTCGACAGGAAATTAAATCCTTTGAGAGTCGTTCCCGATAACGAATTTCAGCTAAGCACGACATATGTTCAAGTATTTAAATAGCAGTAGCTAACGTGAATTTTTTAATATAGCTCATCGAATACCACGCCTTTATTAAATTTCTCCTCTTGCAATATCAGAAGCTTCATTCGAAATCGAGTTTCATGTCCATATTTATATTCGTAATTTAAAATCTCGTCTCGTTTTGCGATGACTCCGATACCGCCTTGAAACTAAATTTCAATTTAAATTAACAATTTTGTTAAATTTTACATGCCAATACAAACATGAAAGTTTAATATTTTTGTGTTTATAGTAGCATGTGAAACTACACAGAACCTTAAATTATATTATTAAATCAAATAGTTTTAAAGTTATTGAATATAATATTTTTAAAATGCTGTAAACTAATAAAAGCGTAACTAGGAGTCGTGTGGGTCAGTCCCACATTCTTACTCGTCTTTGTCGACAAATAACAGAGTAAAAATTATTGTGTTCCCATTTAAGAGTTAGTAAAACTTCTGACATTTAGGACTGAGGACATTTCATTACATTCGACGCACCTGTAATCTTCTTCGTTTGAAGTTCTTCGATATCCAAAGGCTGCAACAAACCCGCAAATGAAAACATTGACAATATACATTAGTTATTATATTTATCAATATTAATAATGAATATTATTATTTCATGAAGCTTATAATATTTATTCTGACCTGAATATTTAAATAAATTATTCAATAGCTCACATTATATAAATGATTATGTTTCTAGTTTTGTTAAACATATAAATTTGGTATACAGGTTAATTTTTTGTATTAGTTTCTCAATAAAAGTATTACATATTATAAGTATATTATCAAATTCTGATACCCGCCGTGTGGTAACGGTGTAGGAATGTTGCCACTCCCTTCCTTCCCGTGGGTGTCGTAAGAGGCGACTAAGGGAAATAGCCTTGAATATCCTAATGGCAACCGATAGATGGCGGGATAACCATCTCTAAAAATGTCAGACCAAAATAATCAGACCGGAGATGGGCAGCAGCGTCCGAGGTCTGGTACTGCGATCGCCAATCCGCCTGCCAAGCGTGGCGATTATGGCAAATTCTCCCTTTTTTATATCCTGCAGTGGACTTTAACAGGCCGTTATGTATCAGATTCTACGATTATGATATTATGTGTATTATATCTATGAAGAGCATCAATAGTGTGTTTTCTGAACAATACAAACATCAAAAGAGAAAATTAAAACCGATTACTTTTTCTAATATTTAATAACCGAGAAGCCTCTCACTATATTGGCTTTAACTAGTATATTTATTAACATTATCTGATAGCATTATTACTGTGTTTACGAACAAAACTCGGAGAAAGCTATTGCTGAGCATACATTTTCATTGAGAACGAGGTTAACGTTTTATTTATTTATCTAAATCCGACTAGAACTGAGCAGCGAATGTAATACAAAGAGCGCTGATATTTTCTTTCGAGACGTCTGTATTCTTTGTGATAGCAAATATGGCGGTTTGTATTAGGTTACGTCAGCACTGTGACAGACGCTCCCGTATTAATGTTGTTTACAAAAGTAACGCGATCCAGGCGACGGAGCGGCGCTATGACATCCATGATACAGAAGCATTTCGATTTGTCGACGGACACAAGACTCACTCCCTCGGGAAATTAAGAAACGAGATATAGCCACTGACCACGTCTCAATGTCGCCTTTTGGATTGCTACGGGCGTCTCGTATACGTTAGGGGAGTCATTCGAAACACTTTTTATGTCTTTAGGATCTTTAAACACTTTCACTAACTTACACAATTACAAGACAATTGATTTCGTTATAGCGGCCTACGTGTCAGGCCTCCGAATGTCAATGAAATTGAGAAATGTCCCTCTAACAAATATAATTTTATGTCCGTGCCCTGCAACTACAGTCGAATTTCTATTTCAATTATGTAGTTTTTGTGTTTTGATTATTCTTTAGTCATGTACTATTATATAGATATTACTTTATTAGATAGATATTGTAATAACAACCTAATAAGGTCGTGATTAATTATGTTATAATTACTCCACTAAGTGTTAAATTTCATTACTTCAATAAATTACCGTGTGGTAACGGTGTAGGAATATTGCCACTCCCTTTCTTGCCGTGGGTGTCGTAAGTAAGTGGAGTACTGCGATCGCCTATCCGCATGCCAAGCGTGGCGGTTATGGCAAATCCTCCCTATGGAGAGGCCCATGTCCTGCACTGGAGTTCAATAGGCCGTTATATATGTATTTAAGTGTTAAATTAAGAATCTGATTTTTTTTTCTTAAATTATAATATCTTCACGTTATTCCCAATACATTTCCAAGAAAGAGGTTTGCACAGTTAATTCTTTTCGACCCAACTTCCACTAAAGACATTTTTTGGGACAACGTGACAGGTGGTGGACCAGACGCCGTCTCTATGTGCATACGTTCTTTAAATGAGGTTATCTCGTTTAGGAGGAGAATTAGTTAAGATTGTTTATAAAAGTTAGAGTATTTTACTTTTTCGATTTCACAGATCTAAGATTTAAGTATACAAATATAAGTCTTATATGATTACCGATAATTTATACCTATTAATATTTTCATATTATTATTATATTTTCATAATATAATTTAATATATTTTACCTATTAGTATATCAGACATGTCTAGTAGTACCCCGGGTACTAGGTCTTCGGCAAAGTATTCTTTTCGATCCAAATTTCACCGGAGTTTATTTGAGACAACGTGGCAGGCGGCGAGCCTAATGCCTTTTGATACAAGCCGTACAAAAGTTCCGAAAAAACTCATTGGTACGAGCTTTACTCCCGAGTGATCGAACTCAGGTCTCCTGATTCGAATTCCATTCATCCAACCACTCGACTATAGTGGCTTTGATTTTGTTTTACATTATACAGTCATTTAAATTTAACTGTGCATGAAAAGGTCATGCACAGTTAAATTTAAATGACTGTATAATTAATTAAATATCATCATTATTGTCAATATGATGTAAATATCATCATTGAGTCAAATTAATTAAATATCATCATTTGTTATACTCAAACAAAAATTATAAAAGTACTTGAGATGTAAACCATCATTAACCGGAAGTCGAAATCAATATTAAAGTGACAGTGAGTTTAAAGTGAATATTGAAAACTGGTAGCTGACGTTTAAAATAAAACTTTTCATATCCTTAATTACAAAAAATAAATAAATAAATCTCTTCACGCAATTCCCAATACAGGGGTAGACAGAGGTCTAAACAATTAAGTCGTTGCGACCCATCTTCCACCGAAGATATTTTCGGGATAACATCTGTCATGTAGTGAGCCCGTCGCTGACTTTATGTCCAAGCCTAGATATAAGAGATAAGAGATAATTCGTACATAAGTTTTTGAAAAAGCCATTGATACGAGCCGCTACCTGGGGATCGAACTCGGGTCCAAAACCAAAAAAATAAATATTTGTTTTAAATAATGTTCTAAATAAAAAAAAGTCATGAACTAGTTACTAAAAATTCAAATTATAAATTTATTTTGCTACTTCAAATAAAAATGTTATTACATTTCTTAATATTAAAATAAGTTTTCATAATTCCGACAATATACACACCATTAATTTCTTAACGTAAACATTATCTCTGTTTACGTTACGTTCAGCCTTTGAATGCTATTAACCTTAATCCATTGTAAAGTGAGTAATCATTATAGCCTTGACTTTCAAAAAATATAATCCAAGGTTAAAAAATCTTACTATGTAATGAATACATAGAAAAAAAAAATAAACACACGGATAGGGACAACATCACATAAATTGCTGTGATTACAAATTCAGTGGCTAAAGCAATAGGGTCATGGAATCGGAAACAACACGAAGGTAACTCGAACATCCAGACTCGAGATGATGTAGCAAAAGCGGTTTCCTACATTGACCAGTCCGAGAATAGAAACCGGGACCTCAGAGCCTGCGACACCGTGAAGACGCACTATACGCCACACGTCCACATATGTTATTTATTCAAAAATCCATTCTGTTATCAAACGGGCATTACGCTTCTGTGTAAATTACAAATTTCCAGTGCATTACTCACATCAACAAATGAAATGTGACGGTACGAAGAGAGGGAGCGCGCTTTAACTTCACGCGTTTATCATTTTTATTGCACCCGCTAGCAGCATACGAAAATACTATCAGCGTCCTGAAAAGGTCTCTAGAGCCGAATTTCTGCTATCTCTTAACAATAATCAATGTGAATGGCATGTAAATTTCTTTCTTAGTCATTACTTTCTAGTCAATATTTTTTATTTTAGGGAAATTTACTTTTGCCATATTTGGACAACGTCCTTTTAAATAAAGATAAGTCTCTTTCTCTATACAACTGATAAGAAAATTAATTCAAGTATAAATAAAGTATAAATAATTCTATTTCAGTAGAATTTTGGTAGAAGATATTCTATCAAAATTCTACTGAAATAGCGCCCATTAATTCATTTGTCCTGGTTTAAAATTTAATAAATTATTGACAAATACTCCAAAACTGTTTTGCTGATTTTAATTGGCACTTGACAAAATAAACATATAAAAATGCTCTTTCAAGACTGTCCCTGAAAGTCCCGTAATCCTGTTCCTGTGGGACACCATCCGTAGTGGCATTTTAGCTCAGGCTTGCTCTAGTGATGTAGCTCCGTTCGTTCCGTTCCAATCAGATTTTTTAGATCAGCATTCATTTCAGCATTAAATCTTTATTCAGCAATGAGCAATACAAACTGTTATGGTTTTCTTTTTGAAAACCTACTAGTCTGACTGTAATCGCTATTGAAGCTACCTCACGAGCCTTAAAATATACTCATTTTATTAAATACATTTAATGTTCATATAAATAAAAATCACGAGGCTCTAAGTTGGTAGTGACCCTGCTTAAGAACCTTAGAGTTGCGGGTTTGAATCTCGCTAGGGGCTTACATTCTTATGATAAATAAGGATGTTCATACTCGTGTCATAGATATTTATATGTATATGAATATATTTCTATTTAAATTCATTTCTATTAAAATATGTTCCATCGTTAGTTTCAATACTTAGACGGCGATAGACTCTATACCTATCACTTTGTTTAAAATAAGTTTCGGTTAAAGTGGTTTGAAAACGCTCCATTGTCTAGGCTCGGCCTACGATAGTATTACGTGAAGGTAAAAAAATTGATTGCTTATGTTTGCAATAATTGCCTCTATTTTGGTGGTGTCATTTTCTTTAGTTATACAACTGCCACACTTTAGAAAAAACACCCACAATCCAATTTAATTAGCGTTAAATTTATAAAAGATATTGTAAAAGTTCCACGTAAAATTCTATCAAGTGCGATGTCATTTTGTTAACTTTCCTCAGTCGTCATGACTGATAGAAAGTTTGGCCGGCATTTTTTATTTAAGTTTAGTTATGTCTCTTAGTGCTCGTCACTTTTATTTCATGGTGATATTACATATGCTAATAAATTTCAAACAACACAAATACTACTGCTGATTAAAAGAAACTAAAACTACTGCAGATTAAACGAGTTAAATAAAAGAGCTACATTTGCCCGCTGCTAAGAATAGTGATAATGTTTAAACCTCAGGTACAAGCATAAATATATCTTTAAAATAAAGTAGGATAGGAAGTGGTACATATAATAAAAGTACCAGACTCTGGCACTTAATTTGGTCTGATATTTTTCGAGATGATAATAACACAATCTATCTAGTATTTTGTATTTATCAATCAGTTATTTTCATTATGAAGGCCTTTCGCGAGGTCGACTTTTACGACGATAAACTTTTAAACGCTTGTTTAGTAAATATCTATTTATACTATAAAAATTTAACGTCCGATACCTTTTTTATATTTATATAGAGCAAGCTATTAAAAAACATTAACGTACTAATACGCGTCGGTGTTTTCTGTTTGATTTTCTTTTAAATATTTTCGGTATATTTAAAAATAAAGTTGACTCCTATCAAGCTAAAAATATCCTACAATATTTTCATAGTATTCATAGTTTAAATGCCTCTTTGTGTCATGCCATCATAATGGCTGTGTTTTTATGGTCGTCGGCAAAAGTTTTTCAGAGTGCTCGGTACCCTAGTTGATGCTGTAAGCCAACACTTTTGTTCTTTTAATATTGTCAAACGCTTTTGTAGTGCGCTACGGATCGGGCACAAAACTGATTCTTTTCTAGTACCTGTATAACGTAGTGGCGTATATTTTTAAATGCTTTTAAAATATATTTCGCTTTGGAATCTCAGTATTCATCAGGAATTCGTTTGCTAATGAGCATATCCTTCGTATGGAAGAGTAGTATATATTATCTTGTAGGTGAGGATTGTAAATCAAAGTTTATAATATTTCAATTATATTAATCCACACTTTACTAGTTTAATGTTGTACATAGTTGTAAATGAAGCAATAAATTTATAGCGAAATGGGAACACTGGCCAAATTCTAATCCAAAAAACGTTTATGGCAAACATTACGCAACGTTAAGTCTCAAGTTACGTAAGAACAAGTCACATATTGACGATCGTTTAGTCGTTACAAACAAAAGTACTTTTTACACAATGCATAAATGGACAGAAAATAGGTTACAGCAAGTGATAGAATAACGTCTCGCCGTTAACAAATGTTGTTTTTTTTTTTTCTAAAATAGATTTGGAACTCTGAATAAAAAGGTTTAATTGCGTCACTTGAAAGCATTACAATTTTACACACTTATATGTTAGGTACATGTTGTGTTTCAAAGACTTGTATGTCAATTTTATCATAGGTGTATTAAGTGTCACAAGATATCTAACAAAAAGCCCGCGACGCTTTCTCTCGTAGGCATTCGACACTTGAACATTACAATGTTTAAAAGTAAAAGTGTCACTAATGACACAACTCGTTTCTAACATCTTTGAAACTATAGTTAAAACTAATGCGACCTATTGTTATACCTAGTATTATTTTAAAAACTCTCGATTAAGTTTAACGAACAAAACTGCTTCTATGTACATACATAACGTCCTGTTAAAGTATACTACAGCACATCGACCTCTCCCATAAAGGAAGATTTGCCATAATCGCCACGTTTAGGCACTGGATTTGCGATCGCAATACCAAAAAAACTCGCAACTTAGACAATTCTGCCCATCATTGGTTTGCTTAGTTTTGGTATGGTACTTTTGAGACAGTTTTCCGCTTGAAACGGCAAACTCACTCGGCAGAGGATTAAGATCAGCAATGAACTTTTACAGGCTGTAAAGTAAATAAATGAATAAGGAAATCGGTCTACGTTAAACAAAAATATAATAACAATTTACCAATTAAAAGTTATATCTACTTACCGAAATCGCTTAAAGCTATTATATAATTACTAAATAATTCACAAATGGGCATATTATTTCTGTCATTAATTATAACGAAATGTGATTCGATAATTATTACTCTTTGTAACATAAATTGTAAAGATTTATTGCATTTCGTGCCTCATGAAATAGAAAAGGTGACCTTCATGGTCACTGAACAATAATTTTAATCATTCTGCTTCCATTTAACACAGTGATTACAGTACGCAGGAAAAGGAAGTGACGATGGAAAATAGCAGGTTACAGCTCAAGGTGTCAGAATACTCGCACATATTATTTAGAGATGGATAAATTATTGTAATTACTGATTGCCTTGGTTAATCTCTCACTTATATACCTAATAGAAAATGTACTTCGTATTCATACAAACTCATAATGTAAATAAACCTATCCGCCTCTGTATTAAGCTATTGATCTTTGGTTAAAGTTAAACAGTAGACATGAGTCCTAGGTTATAATTCAAACCGTGGCCCAATTTTGGCCAAAATACGACGGGTTTTATTGCTTTAATCAACTGTATGTTGTATAATCTGACCTTTCACCGCATCTTATGGCATCTAATAATTTATCCAAAACCGATACTTGTCTTTACCTTTATATAGAATTATTTACTATAAGATATGAAGACTTCCGTGGATGAGTGGCATAAACACCGGGTTTCAAGGTGTCGCCATCTCTGGGGTCCTTCGATTTCCGGACGGACCCTATGAAGAAAAATTATTTTTTCTGCAGTTTCTCGGGTCTGGGTGTTTATGGTGCTTACTTTGGGATCGGAGCAATGTATGTGATGTTGTACCAATATATGTATGTGTATGTATATGTATATGACATCATGTCATCTCTAAAACATTCATTCACAAACATGTATACAGATTTAGAAAAATTAATGCCTATCTTTAATAAGTTTACCATATTTTTTCAACATACCTACAAATTTCTGCATTCTAATATAATAAAGAATCATATATTCGAAAATTTTAAAAGGCTTTCCAAGACGCGTAACCGTAACGACTTTTCAATTTCCCTTTCATTCTGAATCTATTCAGGATTTCGTTACGGCCCCGAACTTCCAATAAGAGCCTTCAAAATAAAATATAATATTACGCGTAGGCACTTTTAATGGCAGACGAGGTGAATATTAAAATGTTTCATTGCGTAACTCTCACAGTGAGAAACTCATACACACATAACGCACCCAGATTATAAATTGTTTTATGTAAAAACTAACATCCACAGGGGTCCATATGACCAACATGTTTATATTTATAACATAAACTTTGTCACTTCTTTGAGTACAAATATACCGTGAATTACTTAATATGTAATGTTTTAATGAGTTCTAACTTAGTCTATTCCTGTCTTGTTATAATATACCAACAATAAAAAGCTGTACTAAGTTTAGCAACAACAATTTTAAATGTAATTAATATTTTAATGAGTTAGTAGAGCTACAATAAGCCGACCTTAAATTCCACTAGACTATATCGTCTTGAGAGGTCACGCATATTATTATTTTAAACCTTCACATAATTTTAATTGTAATACAATGTAATGGAAATTTCAACATGTTTGACAGAAATGTCAAAAATTTTATGTGCTTCACGCATTTCTAAATACAGTGGTAGACTGAGTGCTAGACCATTTCGCCCTTTCGATCCACATTTTATCGCAGCTTATATTACAGCTATAGAGACAATGTGACAGGTGGTGAGTTTGTCGCCGTCTCCAATGTCCAAGCCAACCATTTAAAAAGTTTTGAAAAACCTCCTTAGAACTCTTAACTCGAAGTCAGATCATGCAAGCAAAGACATGCAAAGAGTGTATAATAACTACGTTATATTAAGATATTTGCACAAATTTCTTCGTATTTGCTCACAGTTGGGTATCATTACTCGATGTTAATATCATTAAATTTTATTTAAGAAAATTCTAAAACTAAATCTAGAAGCGGTAATGGGCCGGCCACATAGTTCGTGGAACTGACAACCGTTGCAGAAGAAAGGTTCTCGAGGGCCAGCCTCGCAGTGTCGCACGACACTTCATAACTTGGTGCAACGACCTACAGAATATTGCGAGAGATCGATTACAGCAGATGGCACATATGACATTTTTTATGGAGGCCTATGTCTAGCAGGACTTTATAGGCTGTTAAGATGATCTATCGATACAACTTTTTAGAAAATAATGTGTTATTTATAATACGTAATATAAATTACTTTTAAACTTAAGTTTTTTCCTTAGAACTCCAGCAAGGAGATTTCGTGTAAAACATTATAGGATTCCAGGTCCGCATGAAATCGCATCAGGCACTCCGTCCGAGATTGCTCGCCCGAAGGTACGACGCTCTTTATTAATGCACGCTGTACCCGGCGACCTAACTAACTTTGAGAAAACTATAGCCTTTAGACGCCTCTCCTCCCTATCTCATTCCTCGGACGTTAAACAAGTAACAGTTTATTGCAAATGAGGAACGTCTAAAGAGAAATTTCCTTTTCGAGATAACTAGACAGTTTTCATCTATTTTATTTCTTTTACTTATTTAAACACAAATCTCACAATAAAAGATGTGACCTTTGAGTGTAAAGTACTTTATGATATTATATATAACTATTACTTCATTAGTCATTCTTCAGAATGACACACATCCTTTCATAAGTATGTTTTAATAAAACAAAAATAAAGTAAGTTACGAGATACTTTTGTCGTATCTACAAAAAAATTCATGAAACATCAAACTTCAAACGAAGGGCATTTTGTGTCATTTCACAAACAATAAGTTATCGCAGTACAATCGAACCTTCTATCCCATGGTGAATTACAAATATTTTATTCAAAATTTACCCACGTCTACGTCGACGAGAATAAAAGTGGACTTGTCCACTTTACGTAATATTATGTAAATTGAAAGCCATAAAGATATTGGGAGTATCTTATGCATATAAAATATGTCTCATCCTTAACTCCTCACAGACACCTTTTGAGTTTACGAACAATAGACTCCTTACCGTATCTGGGTGAAAGAAAATAGTTGCCAAAGTTCTGGAATAATGTAAAATAGCGCAATTATTGTCTTTAACAATTTTAAAATTTAATTGACTAAGACTTGCTAGTCTTAAGAAAGTGATTATATAATGCTTAACAGGTATTAATCGTTAAGTAACTCGTTCGTAGATTGTTGTTAGCAGTTTTTTAACCATTAATTGATATTGGTTTCATTCTAAATAGTAAAAAGCCTTTGTCCCGTGCCCTTTAAATAACATTGAAATTTCTATGGCCAATATTCACAGCCTAATGCTCACAGCTATGTTTCTAAACATCTTGCAAAACAAATGATCAGTTGCCAGAAACAAGCGACAGGTTTACGAAACTTTTCGTGATCGCAAAACCACGGGTTTTTCGTGTCGAGTAGTTTCATTACAGGCTCGCCTAATTGTTTCATATTACAAATTTGTGTTTTATTTCACATAAAAGTTTACGTGCTGATAGCAAAGCAGATACTACTTTATGACTCTTGGAGAACATAAAAATAACCACAGGCCCTTCAATGTTTTTTTCTCTCAGAGATTTTATCACTTACTTAATGTTTCTAGATTAAATAACAGTTTGCACTAAATATCTCGCCGAGTTAAATTCTAGTTAACGACAAGTAGTGCAAAAAGTTAAACTACAACATTCCCCGATAAGTTTAGTGTATAAACTGTCGTTGACCATAAGCCGGTCTTAAATCAATTTATAAAGTAACGTACAGCAGCAAAACTGTTATATTTCATAAACGCTGTACATTTCTCTTTGTACGTCACTGGTTAAGAGCCTTTCTTAACAAAATTTGCAATGTATTATGTAGTAGTGAAAATAGAAGTAAAGATACAATTCTTAAGTGTGTTCAAATGATATTGAACGAGGCCGTGGGCTCTCGGTCAGCTCACCGCAAACGGGTTTCATTATCAAAAGTCAATAACTTTCCGATGCATTCCAAGTCATGGCCAAGACATCGGTTTACAAACATAACATGGTAAAGCGGCACTGTAAACCGCAAATACGATTGGAAAATGAAGATTTAAACCGCCATGATTATTAAAAAATAGCTTTGAACACTTTCTTACAATTTTACTTTTATTTGAAAAACTTTCACTTTTTCTTCTTTCTTAGTTTTATGACTTTCACTCCCATTTGGTTATCAATATTGCTAATATGAAAAAGAACGGTTTTAAAAGTGTACTTATTGCCCGTCTATTAAAATTTACCAACAGCCTGTAACGGACTTCTATAACGTCACAACAATGTCAAGCAATTGACTACCATAGTAACATGTAGCAATTGTTACTAGAAGTAGGTACCGTCACACTATACGGAGCGATATGGAGCAACTCAATAAAGTAGGCAATACATTCAAGCAATACCTATTCATTTGATTAACTCTGTCGGCATGAACAAGGTTTTTCTTGTGGCGTAAGTATCATTATTGTCATGAATTTCGAAAGACCCGAAAAGAAAGAGTATTTTGTTTGTTTATAATAGATAATTATAAAAAAAATATATACTTATATAAATAAATAGACATACACAAACATAGATAGGGACAGCATCATATACTTTGCTCTGATCCCAAAGTAAGTAGCCCAATCATTTGTACAGAATGAGAAATCACAAAGGAACCACATACACCCAGACCCTAGAAAATTTTTAAGAATTGGTTTTTTAACTGACCCGTCCAGGAATCGAACCAAGGACCTCGAAGCTGCCGACACCATAAAAACCGAAGGCAAGTGTCCTTAATTAATGTAACCACAATTTGATTCATTTAGTTATCTGAAATTCGAGACAATAGTCATGTACTTTTACCGTCTAGTTCCCATTAAGCATGTAATCCGAATTAACATTGACGTTACTCTAGGAAACAAAACCTATAACGCACCATTCTATAACATTATTAATACGGTTGTATGTCTGTCAAACTCATGATTGTTGTTTTTTTTACTAATACTGTCGTTAGTAGTTCCAAGATTTTGCAGTGAAGGTCATGGAGATCACGAATGCATGTCTGCTTTGAAAATTTAAATGTTTTTCTAATGGCTACAATACTAAGGTACTATATTGATTTTTTATTAGCGTCACAGCCCTACGTTAAAACATAAGTATGTTCTTTTTTTATTTTGTGACGGTAACTTGTTCGAGTTCAACGAAGTTCTAGAAAACAAATGATTTTTTATCTTAGTTTTTTTTTTCATTACTGTCGCAGCCAGAGGTGTAGACAATTTAGCCCTTGTAACAAATTTTTACTGGCGCTTATATCCTGTATGGCGTGAAGACATTTTTTTTATATTAAATTCTCACGATTGCGGTCTGTTGGGGGAATTTCATCTTTAAATAAATTAAAATTCACTTTTACTTTTTCCATTTATTATAAAAATAGTGGATTTAGTAAATGTGAATTCTAATAAAAAAAAATAGAAAATATGTTCACGCAATTTCCAATACAGGGGTAGACAGAGGTCTAGTCTAGACATTTAAGCCCCTTCGACCCACCTTCCACCTAAGATATTTTCGGGACAACGTGACAGGTGGTGAGCCCGTCGCCATCTTTATGCCCAAGCCAACGATTTAATTTGTACATAGGTTTTTAGAAAAAACCCATTGGTACGGCCACTTGAGGATCGAACTCGGGTCTCTTGACTCGAAATTCCGACCACCCAACCACTATCTATCGTGACTTTATTCTAATATATTTACATAAAAAAATATATTTCAATTACTCGAGTATGAAAATTTATATTCATCCGACAAAATTTGCCCCTAGCGGGATTCTTATTCGCAACCCTTGGCTTGGAAGCCATGGTCACTACGAATTAGGCTATCGGAAGGAATAAGTTCGTAAGGAAGAATTCCCACAACTAGCACCCAGTTTACTATTATAGACGTATATACTTTACACTTTTATACATGATATTTATGTATAGTTCTATTAGTCAGTTATTTTTCGATTCTCGTAAATTAAGGATTTCAATTGCCTAAACCAAATAATTGAAGTAAATGAAGAAAATGCACTCAATAATGCGGTAAACGCGCTAACCCAATTCTTTTATAAACACTTGAGTAATTATTAGCTTCTTGATGATGTGAGTTATATCATTTTTCCTCTTAAATGGTTAAAATGTTTTTCAACAAACGAGATAAGTGTACGGAAAAGTGTAAACTACTGATGTCTACGTATTTCACAACATAATTAACTTCGAGATTACTTGCGTGCATGCCACACATACTTAATCAAGTTTTTGTATCCATTAAAGGAAATATTTGTAGTTTGATTCTATAAACTTTTTTATAATTAGGCAACCGCAACGATGTAATCGGAAATTTTTCTTTGAGGTTATACCATTTGCTATTTCCAATATTGTTTATTTGTTACCTCTCTTTTATTACGTAAAGTAAATAATTCAAGAAACTACTTTTAAACTCACTGTCTAAACAAAATTTCATAGTAGTTCCCTTTACATAGTAGCCTCAATATACTATAGTTTTATTTTTCAAAACTGATGTACACCGTTGCCTAGATATAACCTATGATGTTAGTTTCCTAACGAGGAAACTAACAACAAGCGATATATAATACAATTTAATGTAGTGGTACATAAAAACTATTCATAATAAAATAAAACTTCGAGGAAACGTAGATTAAAAACACTCTTTACAATGTATGTGTGTGTGTGTTTTCTTTTGACATTTGACAAAGATACAATTGTGAGCACTTATCATTTTATTGTTTATTTATTATTTATTCGTGTTCGCGAAGGCCGAAAAAGTTACCGATTATGAATCACGCATTGTGATTATGCATAAAGCTTTCCTATACTTAAGACATAAGAATATTCTCTATAACTTCAATTAATTGTTTTCACTTTTATTTTAGTCACGATTTTGTACCTCAATAAGGTACAGAATTAGATCTCATCGATTGGGGTGTATCAATATCAATATCTTCACGC
Source organism: Sericinus montela (assembly GCA_029286605.1). NCBI lineage: Eukaryota > Metazoa > Arthropoda > Insecta > Lepidoptera > Papilionidae > Sericinus > Sericinus montela. The sequence goes on from JAGSMR010000001.1 coordinate 7,087,699, forward strand.
AATTCCCAATACAGGGGTAGACAGAGGTCTAGTCTGGACATTTAAGTCCCTTCGACCCACCTTCCACCGAAGATATTTTCGGGACAACGTGACAGGTGGTGAGCCCGTCGCCGTTTTTATGTCCAAGCCAACGATATGAATCGTACATAGGTTTTGAAAAAACCCATCGGTACGAGCCTGCCACTTGAGCATCGAACTCCGGTCTCAAGACTCGAAATTCCGAACACTACTACTATTGGGATTTATGCCTCGATAATATTATGCGTTTATTTTGTATATTACATTACATTAACAGGTTTTTGTAAAAGTTACCGATTATGATTATTTTCGTAAATTTTTGGGACGGAAAAGAAATGGGTAGTTTATTATTAGAGTAATTAAGGTTCCGCCGTATTGTTCTCTTCTAACTTTTAACTTTTTTTAGAAAATTTATAAATATACATAAAATTTTTATAAATTTTCTAAACATCATGAGAAAAGTTACATACATATCGACACGATAAAGTCCACTGCAGGACGTACGCCTGTCATAATTGCCACACTTAGTAAGCGAATGGCGATCACATTGCCAGATCACACGCACCTTAGATGCTGCTGCCCATCTTCGGTCTGATGTAAAATTATCAAACCAAAGTTTGGTTTGATAATTTTACAGATTTATCTCGGTGGCGATATTCAAGGCTATTTCTTCGGTCGCCTCTTACGACATCCTCGAGAAGAAAGGGAGTGGTAATATTATTATTCTGTTACCACACGAAATAAAAAAAATATATACTAAAAATAACTAACTTATAAGAAGTAACAACAAAATACTTATAAGAAACAAGCTGACTGATTACGGACGTCAGCGTTTAAATCACAAGTCACACAATGAGATGAGAATATGCAATAAGAAATGCAATATTACTTATAAACTCATAATAGGCACGAAATCAAGTTACTGCTTTTTACGATTTTCATATTTCAAAATTTAATAAATAGTCCATTATTTTCTAACGCAATAAATTTGACCGATCTAGCATTGTGTTGGCAATTTTAGGTTCAATATTGCAGTTTAACCGCAAGACTGATTTCATTACTATTTCAAAATTCAACTTTCAGCTATATTTTTTTATATTAATTTAAGCTGTGTTTGTTATTTAGTTTGAAAACGTTAATCCCAGCAATGGCCGGTAGGTTTTGTAAAAATCTTTTTTTTTTTAATTTGATAGGATAATATGGATCTTATATACTTTAGATTTTCTTTAAGCACGTGGTGTTTAATATTACGCTTTTTATAACGCTAGGAAAAACGCTTAATACAAAGGCAGAAAGAGCGCAGGCCGGCTTATATGACTATTATAAAGTGATTCTCTCTTTGTATATACCTCTTTATTATTTATTAATAGTTCGATCAATTTTAAATTGGGAAATTGCAGGTAAACCTGGTGGGAAACTGGTTATAACTATGATGTTGTTTGGCTGATACTACTTTTATATATCGAATTTTATTACCTTATTAATGTCTAAGTTAAAAATATTTCATAAATTGGAAGTTAATTAAACTTTTTTACCACGGCTTTAACAAATTACATGCACATTGTACCGATGATAAATATAATAATAAGCGGAAATAAATATTATAATTGAATTAATAGAGTCAAAAAAAACTGCAAATCATACAATTCAAACAATACTGTATCCTATTTACTTCTTCACGCTTCATTTCACAGCAAATTGAATGTTTTTTTTACAATGAGTTTGTCTGTGTACTGAATTCTCACGACTCAGAAGATTGATTTCACACCTAGGTCACAACTAAGTAATATAAAAATTATTTGGTAATTTAATTATAATACTTTGAAGTAATAACAGATTATTTCCGTCATAAAATAGATACAGTTTCGTAATTTTTTTAATTTATCAATCAATATGTACCGGATCCATATGCCTGTTGCGGCAAACCTCGAACGTTAAACTAATAAATATTTTCTTAAAAATATACTCTAGAAGACATTTCATTTATATAAATATAAAAACGATTTTGACGACCTCCGTGGACGAACGGCGTACCCTCCGGGTTTCATGGTGTCTCCAGCTCAGCGGTTCCGTGTTCGATTCCCGGTCGGGCCAAAGTCGAAAATTTTTTTCCAACATTTTCTCGGGTCTGGGTGTTTGTAGTACCTTCGATGTTTTTGATTCCAAATACAAGTGCTTAAGCTACTTACTTTGGCATCAGAACAATGTTATCGTAGGCAGAGATCGACATAAGTAATATAACTATACAATGACATTCGTCTATTGTCATTTCTTTTTAATTTTTCTCCAACGGAGAAGAAACAGACAAAATACTCCGCAAGTACCCCTTTTTTGTCATTTAAAAAATATGAAAAATAATTTCGATCATAGAATAGTTAGAAACAGCATGAGAGCGATCAACACTTTTCCAGGAATAATTATCCTTAATGTATTAATTAATAGCATAATAACCCTTTTTATAAAGTTTAACATTAATAAATTTCCAGAACCTGTTAATAGGCAGTTTCTGTACATTTATAGTATAAAATTTTAAGTCATGTGTAAATTTAACGTCATAATGTCATAAATTAAACGATAACAATAAGGAAATATAATTTAACCCATTAACCTAGTTACCACACGTCAAGCTGTCTAACATAATATGAAACCTGACAAGGCACCTTCGTATTTGTTTTAGCAAATTTAGAGTCGTTTGTTTCGGTAACTTAAATAATTACTCAAGATACATAAAGGCGGCAATTCCGTAATACGAGATCATTTATTATGAGTCAGAGTCAGTCGCGGTCTTAGAAATTACGGGTGTGGACTAAAGCCCATTAGTTGCCCTTCATGACAATTTCAGTCTGCGGCGACTTTATTAATGCGACCCTCTAAATATGGACACAATAATGACTCAAAACGTTCTCGATCATGAACAATTCCAAGTTCGGAATGTGGTACAATTGATAAAAACTGACATTTCCTTTTTTAATAATAGTTATTATTATTAAAAAAGCGGGAAAAGCTTTGAAAATGGTAATGGCTACCGACAGATAACCCTACCAGAAAAAGTGCCATGCTAAAATAAAACAGATTAGTGATGGGCACCTCTAAAATCCATCAAGGCGTTGCTTTAGAGCTTGACATAGGAACAAATTTATACTAAAACCTCCGCTTCATAGCACAGTCACCACCGCACACCGCACAGTCGTAACTAAATATAGTGAAAAGTAGATATAATATAAAATAATAATTGGGGACAAATAACACTGATTGTATTATTATTATTATTTATTACATCTTCAGGGTTAGTCCTTGACTGGGTAGTCTAAGAAAACCCATTGCCAAGTGTCACGATCCGTGTACTCTTGACCCTCTCCCTTTGCATTATACGCTTCTAAAATAATAAATAACATTACAATTTTGATAGGACGCTTTTTATATTATATCCATGATGACTATGTGTGTAGACAGTAACTCCGGTTCATGATAGGTCTACACGACTTTGTAAACGTCTTTTGAAATTTAAATGTGTGCTTTTTAATATGTGTGTTTTTTAATTTAAATGTGTGCTTTTGTATCTTAGTTTCTGACTTATTAAACATTGTATTGATTCGTATTGGTACGTTATTTTTTTAAAATAGTTATGCTTGACTTATAAAGATAAAAAGTTATTGAGGAAGGCCTATATTTATATCTTTAACTTTCTGACATATCTTTAATGGTATCAAGCAAAGACTTAAAGGAACTAAGCAACCATAAACCTTGATTAACTTCTGAATGACTATAAATAAAGTAATAAAAGTCAATTCGCGATTCAAAAATTTTAATAAAACGTGTACGGGATTTAACATGTTTGTTAATCCTTTCATCTGTCAATCTTTAAACGGGGGGCAAATTATAAAATATGTATCAATTTCTATACTCATATTGACATGAAATTGTTGTATAAAAGACATTTTTAGAAAAAAAAAGATTTAAAATTTTCGTCAATAGAATCACGTATATTTTTCACGACGACATATTGCACATATTAATACTAACATACTATCTTTAAAAGTTTGCTAGCCCGCTTGCTCTTACATTTACACCGCACATAGTCAATAACGGCGTCTCACGACTACGGTCAAGCTTCAAGGTCGCCTTACATAACACAGCATTTCGCCTCTAAAATTGATACTCATCGAACGCCCGCATTGTTAGGAGATACTTCTTTGTCAAATACCGGAACATAGAGCAAACAAAAAGTCGGAAAAATACGTTGTTTCAAAAAGAAATAAAAGTTATCGCACCTTATTGTTCGATACTTGTTCTGTTATTGCCTTTTTAAAAAAAGAACAAGACTTTAATTTTTAATTGAGTAAAGCGAGAGATTTAATTCAGTAAACTCCCTGTTCTTTACTGTAACTTTTTGAGAAATAATTCTATAATACATACGCACATACTGTGTAGCATCGTATATTTATAATATACGATGTTGTATATAAATAATTCTTGAAAACAATATTACTTTTGGGAAAGATACTCTTTATGTACTTGGTTACTTTAATTGGCTTACATGTAAATAACTATTCATACATACATAGTTAGATAACCTCAGAGTAAACAGCCAAAGCACTTGTGTTATGGAATCAGAAACAATGAAGGTACTGCAAACATCCAGACCCAACAAAATTCTGAAATAATGGTTCTTCACATTGACCCGTCCGGGACGAACGCGGGACCTCAAAACTGACGACACCTTGAAAACCGGTGAGTACGCCACTCCGCCACAGAGGTCATCGCTCTGGGTTCTAAAAAAAACTATATACCCTAATTTCTCCTATACGGAAAATAATTTAGAATTACCACGATTTGTGATGGCGATGACACTAGACCAGTTATATCTTACTGATAGATCTGAGTATGCAAGCGTGATAATTCAAGATGATTTATTAGATCCAGACAAGACCACTACTATTTCATCAAGTTTTCCTATAGGAACTATAGTTCCTCTTGTAATTTTAATAGTGGTTAGCACCTTTTCTTGTCCAGTACCACGCCATTACATATTTCTGCTGCCAAATAGCAATGTAACAACTGTTGTAATATTTATAAAGCCAGTGTAATCTAGGGCTATAAAACATTCCATCTTTGTCCACAAGTAACTTTACAGAAAAGCCCAAGCCATAGTCCGTCCATATTCTTTGAAATAAATAGTTCAATCTTCATGTCCATTTTCTTCTTATATATAAATACGAGAATGCATTAAAAACCCCACTACTTAGAAAATGTGTGGGATATATTTTATATAAACATAGTATAAAAAAATTCACGATAGCCGGGTGGTCGGAATTTCGAGTTCAAAAACTTATGTACGAATTATATCATCGGCTTAGACATAAAGACGGCGACGGGCTCACCACCTGTCACGTTATCCCGAAAATATCCTAGGTGGAAGGTGGGTCGAGGGGACTTAATTGTCTAGACTTGTCTAGACCATTGCGTGAAATATATGTTTTTTGCGTGAATATAAGTTTCTTTTAGTATAAAATCAATGAAAAATAATCGATGGTATTTTGTGATAATTTTTCTCAATGACGACCCGCTCATGAGCGTGACTCTGCGATCACGTTATTCTCCAACACCACCCAGGTATATTTGATATAAAAAACAATTAAGAAAACTATTTATTCATAGAATGATTGACGCGTTTCGTCGCATGATCAGATATCTTATTGATTTGCGGTATTGTTCGATAATGATCTCGAGTTTGCATTGAACGTCGTTAAGTGAGCTTTTATTTACATTCAAACTTAATACGCTTTGTAAACATCGGAACGTTCACCTTGAAATTAACTATTACTGTATTTCAATTTTTCTTTTCATGTATTTGAATGATGGTGGTATTGAATGTACTTCAAGAAATAGTTACATTAAACCTTTAATTGAATAGTTATTGGTATAACAAACTGAGCTTACTAAATCCATAAAATATTTCGATATTTTTGATTCATTGTCAAAAAGTGGCCTTCTTATGTGCTCGAAATATTTGGGTCGACATTATTATATTAACGGTCATTGCTAATAACAAACACAAAGGATAAGGAACATGAACTTAGCAAATAACCTGTCACGATTTCGATTGATAAATTTAATGAATTACATTTATATACCAATGGGGAGCGGTAGCTAGCTCTTGTCGTTAATTTCGGTAGCGACATTTGATTATTGCCCTTTGTTTGAGTCGCGCCGTGGAGACAGCCCCTCAATCTTAATGCTGATTAATTACTTGAAGCCTAAACACGACAAACGCTATTTTAAGACATAACTCAGTTTCGGCTTCAGCAGATTAAAACAATGCAACACTTAATGATAGTATATAAATGAATTATGAAAGATTTTGAACAATCACATTTGTCATTCAGTCCCAAAGAAGGATTGTCTAGTCTTTTGGTAACTGAATGATGATACAATACGTACATATACGTACGTATTTTATACGTATTCATAGATAAATAAACATATAACTCTATACACGTCCACTACTCAAGTACAAACATTCACATTCATCGTACAGTATTCGCCCTAGCGGGATTCAAACCCGCATCCCTCAGCTTCCATGGCAGGAATACTATTACTACTATGACACTATATTCGAGTATAATTTTTTACTGGTACTTGATGCTATCAAACTTAAAATATAACTTGGAACCCTGAAGTACAATCATCATAGAAGTCTTGTCTACATCACTGTTACCTTTGCGTTTTCAATTTTATGTTTACAGTCACTCTATAGAGCCACTTGACATTCCCTTGACTATATAATTAAGTGAAGGTTTCATTTCTATGTGTAGTTTATTGAAGTGACCGCTTACAATTCTGTGGTTAAATATTAATTACAGTGTGTAATTAATGGGACCACTTTTCAAATTGAACCTTCAATTTTAATAGAAATTGGTGGGTAAGCACTTGTTTCTTGTGAACTGCATAAGTAATTATCGCAAATAACTTTATCCCGGTGTTTGAATAGTATGAAACTAAACGAGATATTTTAGTTTTTATTTTTAATATCTTTCAATCTAATTTAAATTTCGTTGTTTTTACCGTATTACATCGGCGTAAGGATATAGCAATCTTTTTCTTCCCGTGGACGTCTTCAAATAGAAAGATCAAATATAAGACCAATATTTGATTATACCAGAGATGGCCAAGAGATGATGACCATAGAGCAGTTTATGTTTTAGAGTGGAATTTATAGGTCATTTATTAACCTCCAAATGAGTAAATATCATAATACAAAAATAGTACAAGAGTGAGACATAATAAGTACTTATAAAGTAATCCAATTTACACATTCCTGAACGTCGCTGTATGTAATCAACCACACAAAACGATCTACAACCCATCTTATTAATTAACACATCAATAGGCACCGATTCGTAATTCGGACACATTCTTGCTGTCGTCGCTTTGAGTACATGTTATAATAGCACCCGAGTTCCTTTCTTTCCTTGTGTGTTGATGACAGGTTATCTACCATCCGAAAGACCTACGTCCTGCAGCGAACTTTTATAAACCAATAAGTAAGAAAGACATAAATAAAGCCACATATACATTAGCGACGCTACATTAACAGCTTCAAAACTATGACAAAATTGAAATTTGTGTTGCTGTAGACGTTTATATGTTATAGTAACATTTTATTTGTTTTTACCAAAAAATATAATTAAACCATTTCATGTTTTTAATATGAGGGATTTTAAAAAATAGTTGAACGTGGGCGGGATTAAACAGGACCGGGACTTCCGTACCTCTGAAACCCACAATATATCAATTAAGAACTTTTCTTTGGTGACCACTTGCTACAACTACGCGAAGGAATGGAATAGCGAACTCGTACGATACGTTTGGGATTAAAAATGTAGCTGAAATCGCAGTTTACTTTATAATATGTTTTTATATCTAAAAATAAATCAGTTGGCAGGTTCGTACTAATGGGTTTTTCAAAATACTTATGTACGAATTACATGGTTGGCTTGGACATAAAGACGGCGACGGGCTCACCACCTCTCCCGAAAATATCTTCGGTGGAAGGTGGGTCGAAGGAACTTTATTGTCTAGACTAGTCCTCTGTCTACCCCTGTATTGGGAATTGTGTGAAGATATTTATTTATTTATTTTATAAAAATAAATCCTCACCCGCTATAGGCGAGAAATCGAAATGATTTTGTCGCAGAAATGAAGAAAAAGAAGTAAAAGAGCTAATAAAATTATTGGGAAAGCGTGAAAATGTTCAATCTGATATTTATCTATACCGTACAATAAACGTCAATTATATTAGATTTTCACTTGATTGGAGTGGAAAATAATTTCTATCTTCAGTAATGCTCAAGTAGGTATTAAGTTCTAATATAATACATTATTCAATAGTAAATCAAAGCGAAGAAGGTTTTGAAATAAATAAAAGTTTTAATATTATGAATAAAAACCGATATTAGAGTTAGAATATATAAAGACATGTTTTAAAAATACCATATTATTATTATTTCTATCTATCTATTTATTTCTTCTGTCTATGTCACCTAAGGTGGCATGATGTCGGGTACTGCGATCGCCGATCCGCTTGCTGAGCGTGACTATTCTGGAAAATCCTCCAAAGGAGGAAAACCTATGTCCATCACCGTATTCTTACAGGCTTTTATGTATCTATTTATGTAACTGATCCGGAGCATTTATTTTTAATATTTTGTTTACATACCATTTTTGCAGACACGGTATTTTTAATTAGTTCGTAATTTCACTTCATAATATATTATGCATTATCTCCTTATCAAATTATATCAAGATTCGTTTGATCATTGAACCGTGAAAACGTCAAAGACAGAGAGATAGGGAGCGTTACTTTCACTTTTGTAAGTATAGATTTTGATCTAATCTTGTCACATATGCATTAACAACTAAAAACTAAATTCAAGTTAGAAACTAAATTAAATACACGATAGCTGTGTGATTGGGCGATCGGATTCAAGAGAGTTCGATCCGGTGGTAAGCTCGTACCAATGGGTTTTTAAAAACTTATGTGCGATCTACATCGTGGGCTTGGACATAAGGACGGCGACAGGCTCACCACCTGTCACGTAGTCCCGAAAATATCTTCGGTGGAAGGTGGGTCGAAGGGACTTAATTGTCTAGACTAGTCCTCTGTCTACCCCTGTATTGGGAATTGTGTGAAGATATTTATTTATTTATTTTATAAAAATAAATCCTCACCCGCTATAGGCGAGAAATCGAAATGATTTTGTCGCAGAAATGAAGAAAAAGAAGTAAAAGAGCTAATAAAATTATTGGGAAAGCGTGAAAATGTTCAATCTGATATTTATCTATACCGTACAATAAACGTCAATTATATTAGATTTTCACTTGATTGGAGTGGAAAATAATTTCTATCTTCAGTAATGCTCAAGTAGGTATTAAGTTCTAATATAATACATTATTCAATAGTAAATCAAAGCGAAGAAGGTTTTGAAATAAATAAAAGTTTTAATATTATGAATAAAAACCGATATTAGAGTTAGAATATATAAAGACATGTTTTAAAAATACCATATTATTATTATTTCTATCTATCTATTTATTTCTTCTGTCTATGTCACCTAAGGTGGCATGATGTCGGGTACTGCGATCGCCGATCCGCTTGCTGAGCGTGACTATTCTGGAAAATCCTCCAAAGGAGGAAAACCTATGTCCATCACCGTATTCTTACAGGCTTTTATGTATCTATTTATGTAACTGATCCGGAGCATTTATTTTTTAATATTTTGTTTACATACCATTTTTGCAGACACGGTATTTTTAATTAGTTCGTAATTTTACTTCATAATATATTATGCATTATCTCCTTATCAAATTATATCAAGATTCGTTTGATCATTGAACCGTGAAAACGTCAAAGACAGAGAGATAGGGAGCGTTACTTTCACTTTTGTAAGTATAGATTTTGATCTAATCTTGTCACATATGCATTAACAACTAAAAACTAAATTCAAGTTAGAAACTAAATTAAATACACGATAGCTGTGTGATTGGGCGATCGGATTCAAGAGAGTTCGATCCGGTGGTAAGCTCGTACCAATGGGTTTTTAAAAACTTATGTGCGATCTACATCGTGGGCTTGGACATAAGGACGGCGACAGGCTCACCACCTGTCACGTAGTCCCGAAAATATCTTCGGTGGAAGGTGGGTCGAAGGGACTTAATTGTCTAGACTAGACCTCTGTCTACCCCTGTATTGGGAATTGTGTGAAGATATTTATTTTATTATTTATTTTATCCATTTATCTATGAGTGATGTATGAGATTTAGGCATAGGTTATAGCGTAAATATTTCGCTATTTCTTGGTCACCAGCCTTCATTCTTAAGAAAGTATATCTAAAATACCAAATCTTCCAAAACTACAAACTTTATTATTTAACTTACTACCAAACTTTCGTCTACAAATGTCACTAACACAGAAATAGATCTCTTTTCCACCTTACTTCCCTTATATTACAAATAAGTTTCTTAATATAAATTTAATTAATACCTTCCAATTACAGACATTCATTCCAGGAAACACGTTCCGACTTTACTTAATACATTAACGAGTAACGCACAACCGTACCGGTAAATGAGGTGTTTAGAAATATAATTAAATTTCGCTTACAAGATTGCGACATAACATATTTTAAATCGTTATTAAAAATCAACGTAGGCTGTGAAAAATACTATGACACAAATTTGCATGGGAAAACTTTAAACTCGGTAATTTCGTTGAAAAAACAGGCTAACACAAACATTAATTAAAGCAATATTTCAACAAAACGCGAAGTTGTATGCACTCCGAGAACTTATCATAAATTTTAAGATTTCTTACGTTGACTTGTTTCGATAATCTTTACGATACTTTACCCTTACGAGTAAAATTGGCCCAGAAAATTGTTGAAATATTTGTATATTGTGGTAAACTTCGCGCCCATTCATATTTTTGTCTACACTTACTCTTTGACCTACTCTCTGTGAAAATCGCAAAATTTGTGCTGATTTAATTAATAAAATAAATAATGATCTCGAAGTTACCTACTTTACTTTGCAACTATTTCTTTTATCAAAATAAAAAAGGATTTGTTGCTTATTTAAGCTCTTAACCACAAATATTTGTATGTATGATGTAGAAATTTTTCATCCAGTCATCATAGTCATGAAAAATACCAAAAGTATTTATCAATTAATAAATATAACCTTGGGCGGATATTCCGTGGTAAATGTAATGGTAACACCATAAAAGATATATGTACTCTTTAGTTCGCAATTTAGATATTTTTTTAACTGCTTCTATTAGATTATTTTAAATATCGATCTCCCTTTTATTCCTAAAAATGTATTTCAACCCGATAGCTTAGTTGGTAGTGAACCTCGCTTTGAAGGTAAGGACGTGGATTCGAGTCCCACTACAAGTAAACTTTTAAACTTTAGAACTTATTTAAAGATGAAGTTCCACCAAGAGACCACAATCGTGAGTATTCAATAATTTTACCAGAATGAATCGCGTTTACAATTTCTGATGATTCATGTTATAGAACCATTTCACTTTGTGGATGGATTGCGAGAAATTCATAAAGACTTCAGGTAACTTTTCTGTTACTAAACCAGTTCTCTAAATAATTTGCAAAATAATAACAACATCTATTTTAACATCGTACGATCCAACGTCAATTTCCGTTTTGATAGTCCATAGTCCATTTATTAAGGCTGTCGATAAATTTTCACCCATTTTCAATTACCAAACCGGCGAAGCGATAAAAGTAAGGAAAATGGCCCCCAGGTAGATTGATTTTATTCAATTGTTACTTTTCATCACGATTACGCCTCAACCAAATTTACAATATGAATATTGAAATACGAATCACGAACGAAACAAAGTAAATGTAACGAATCTACAAATTAAATCATGGTTTTCGTTTTGTCATATCTTTATTGAATATACTTGAAAGTAATGCTATAAAAGAAAAACTTTGCTAAGATAATTTAGTATGTGTTGTAAAACTTACGTCTAAAAATAAAGTGCTTAAAAATCTTATGTCGCATTCGCTAGTCTGCTCAACGCTCAAAATTTTGCCAAAGTACCGTTTTAGGAGACATACTCTACAAAAATGTTATCAACTACAAAAATGTTATTGGAGAAACTTTGTTTTCTTGAGTAATTCATAATGTACATAAACATTAAAAATTCACCGCAGGATATACACGTCTCTCTCTTAAGACACCTATGGGAAGAGTGGGGTGATACCACCCCACTCTTCCCATAGGTGAAGAGTGAGGTGAGACCAGAGGCAGAACATACGTTCTTACTCTGATGCCTCTGGTCTCGCGCCCGCAAACTCTTCCTAAAGCACAACCTCCGACATGTCTGAGTCTAGTTGGTATCTGCACTTATAGGGCGTGAGTTTAGCCTTTTTTAATTAAGATAGTTTCACAACTAAGGTTTTAATAATTTATATTTAGATTGATCAGATTATGCACTAGACTGACAATTTAGTTAAATTTTATCATGTACTTTTATTAACGCGTACAATGTTAAGGGTTATAAGTCACGATAGCCGAGTTGTTGGGTGGTCGGAATTCGAGTCAAGAGGTCCGAGTTCTTGGACATAATATAACGGCAAATATATAAGACAGTAACTTGTCAATACTTATCACGTTCCAAAAAATGTCTTCGATGAAAGCTGGGTCGAAGAGAGTTCAACCTCTGTCTACAGTATCAGTATCTTAACTTCAAAAGTGAACAGATTCGTCCTCTCTTTACTAATTGGCCTTATTAGGATTATATTTTTCCCACTTCTGCCACCAAACGGTAATGGAACTGAACCTAGGTTCTAATTTTAATAATATTAAAAGAACGTATAAACAAGCGATCTATCCTTTCGGCTTAGTATTTTGTGTTAATAGTGAAAATAATTTTTATTACCCAAAAAATTATACCTTTCATCGCGTGGTCTTATTTAATCACTTTAAGTATTCTAAACATAAAATGGTTTTCTGAAATTTGAAATAAATATGAACATTAACTTGAATTGAAATTTACGACCATTACAAATTAAAAAAAAAGTATAAAATTGAAATCGTTCCAATAAATCAATATAACACGGTCCATTTTATCTATAATATCTACAGGCGTGAGTAAAATAATTTAACGCCTTGCCTCAACATTTAACCTAGATCTTATCTCGTTAAGCCATTTTATGAACAGAATATTCAATGCATCGACTTTTTCATTACTATCTTACACTAATATTTTAATCACAATGTTTAATATTTATTGATACAACGAAGAATTCTTTTGTTTTAATTTAATTTAAAATATTGTTTTAAAATAGAATAAATTGAAATGTATAGTAACCTACTTTTGCTTATCCGGGAGATTTAACATGGTGAAACTCGTTCATTGAAGAAAGTTCGCCGTCAAACAATACTATTGTATTTTCGAGACAATACCTTAGTAAGAAAAATCTAGACATAAGCATAGATTTCCATGTGATATCAACATAACAATTTACCATCCCCTTTATTCCGATAACATAATGGCAATGGTTGCCTTACCACAGCTTTTGGTATAACTATCTCAAAATTTACAAGATCATAACTCCTCAAACTGATGTAGGGTAACATCAACTACGGAGCAATCTTTATGGTCTGTGTTCGCCAAAATGTTTGGCAAACTGACCATTGCATTGCAGCAAAGCCACATTTCGAGAGAAGTATCTTATTATATTAAAATTTTACGATATTGGACTTTGACGACCTCCGTGGACGAGTGGCGTAAACACTGGTTTTCAAGGTGTCACCATCTAGAGGTCCCGGGTTCCGATTCCGGTCGGGTCAATGTAGAAAACCACTTTTCTATATTTTTCCCACTTCTGCCACCAAACGGTAATGGAACTGAACCTAGGTTCTAATTTTAATAATATTAAAAGAACGTATAAACAAGCGATCTATCCTTTCGGCTTAGTATTTTGTGTTAATAGTGAAAATAATTTTTATTACCCAAAAAATTATACCTTTCATCGCGTGGTCTTATTTAATCACTTTAAGTATTCTAAACATAAAATGGTTTTCTGAAATTTGAAATAAATATGAACATTAACTTGAATTGAAATTTACGACCATTACAAATTAAAAAAAAAGTATAAAATTGAAATCGTTCCAATAAATCAATATAACACGGTCCATTTTATCTATAATATCTACAGGCGTGAGTAAAATAATTTAACGCCTTGCCTCAACATTTAACCTAGATCTTATCTCGTTAAGCCATTTTATGAACAGAATATTCAATGCATCGACTTTTTCATTACTATCTTACACTAATATTTTAATCACAATGTTTAATATTTATTGATACAACGAAGAATTCTTTTGTTTTAATTTAATTTAAAATATTGTTTTAAAATAGAATAAATTGAAATGTATAGTAACCTACTTTTGCTTATCCGGGAGATTTAACATGGTGAAACTCGTTCATTGAAGAAAGTTCGCCGTCAAGAAGAAAAAGACCTTAGTAAGAAAAATCTAGACATAAGCATAGATTTCCATGTGATATCAACATAACAATTTACCATCCCCTTTATTCCGATAACATAATGGCAATGGTTGCCTTACCACAGCTTTTGGTATAACTATCTCAAAATTTACAAGATCATAACTCCTCAAACTGATGTAGGGTAACATCAACTACGGAGCAATCTTTATGGTCTGTGTTCGCCAAAATGTTTGGCAAACTGACCATTGCATTGCAGCAAAGCCACATTTCGAGAGAAGTATCTTATTATATTAAAATTTTACGATATTGGACTTTGACGACCTCCGTGGACGAGTGGCGTAAACACTGGTTTTCAAGGTGTCACCATCTCGAGGTCCCGGGTTCCGATTCCCGGTCGGGTCAATGTAGAAAAACCACTTTTTCTACATTTTCCCGGGTCTGGGTGTTTGTGGTGCCTTCGTTGTTTCCGATTCCCATACCTCAATCTTACATTGGGATCGGAGCAATGTATGTGACGTTGTCCCCTATATATATACCTAGTCAGGTCATAAATTCTGTCACATGTTTAACCTAAAATAATTAAAACAAGTTTATTCATTATGTAACTATTTATATACCAAAATGAACTTAACAAAACTAGATTCTTATGACACTAAAGTTTATTCAAAATTACCTCCGTGATGTTGAATACAGGCCTTCCATCTGTGCGGCCAGTCGTCTATCGCAGCACGACCGAGGTCCATGTCAATATCGGCGGCTGCCTTAATCAAGGATGTCTTGAGTGACTCCAAATTGGGATGAGGCTTTGAGCACGCCTTTTCCTCCAAGCGTTGCCATATCTTGTAATCTAACGGATTCAAATCTGGACTGGAGCAGGGCCAGTCTTCGTGCCCGATGAAGTCGATTTCACGCGCCGCCAGCCAGTCTTGTGTGCTCTTCGCTCAATGATCTGTCGCCGAATCTTGTTAGAATACCCAGTGCCTGTTATTGAACATGGTACACAGGTTCCACAAGGTTCGTCAGGACTGTATTTTGATACACAACTGCATTCGTTTATACACCTTTCTCGCAAAAATGTACCTCTGTTAAGCCCCAATAAGAAACTCTCAACCATACCATGAGCGAGGATGGAAAATAACCTCGTTGTACACGCGGAATACTGTTGCTCGCTTCTTCACTACTGTGTGCGTACACCTTATCATTTTGTTTCTTGTAGCTCTCTTCTCCGGTTCAATGTTCAATGTCCTGTTTTTCTTAGATATGCCCGAAACCCGAAGTCTTCATTTAACACCCTTTTCACCGTGGTTCTGCTTAACCCCATCTGAAGGGCCAACAGTTTCTGCTTACGTGATTACGGGATTTCTTTGAATTCGAGCCTTCACAGCTTTTATCACTGCTTGAGTCCTAACAGACCGAGGGCGATTACTTCTTGGCCTGTCATCTACACTAGAGTCTTCATTGTATCGTTTGATGGTACGATAAACAAGTCTTTTGGTCATATTCAAATTTTTCAGTATGTCAAAAACTTGAATTGGCGCGTAACCGCAACGATGCAACGCAATAACTGCAACACGGTCTTCTTTAAGCGTCCACTCCATATTTAAAAATGAGTAAAATTCTAAAAAGTATGTAGTTTTATTTTCATGAACAATTCGAGATTCGAATTCAATAAACTTTTGTGGCCAGCATTCTAAACGAAAAGTTTTTACTGTGTGACAATACTTATGACCTGACTGTGTATATATGTGTTTATTATATTTTTTTATTATTTTACTGACAGTTAGGTAAGTTATTTAGGTGCATAGATTTTCGTCAAAAAATTGTTTGATATTTATTATTTTAAAAATCTGATATTTTTTATATTTATTTTATATAAAAATCGGTTATGCTTAAACACACAAGGAAACCGCATAGAAAACTTATATAGATAACTTCAAAGAGAGCCTTATCTCATTTTTATTTCGAACACGTGCCAGTGGAGTCTAAATATTCATCCTGGCATTCGAATTCTGACTTCAACGACTTCCAAATAATTTGTATCTCTAGACGTCAGGAGTAAAATGAACATGTCAATTCCGCGAAATATCAAATAACATGTAGGAACTACTCTAGAACATGTAGGAATGTCAGCTGCAGAATATTGGTGAAAAATGTATAATGAATGTAGCGATAGTCAAATACTTATTAACAATATACAACGTAAATTGTTAATTAATTTTATAATAAATAAATGAAATAAATTATCTTCATCAATGTCAATTACGGTATAAAGGCAGATTGTGATAATAACTTAATATTATTATCATAATCTGCAACATTCAAACCCACTACGTATACATATATAACGTCCTATAAAAGTCTACTGCAGATAAGCCTCTTTCGTAAGATAGAGGTTGCCATTGCCACTTGGCCAACTGTTCGACGAACACAGTACCAGACACATTGCACCTTAGGCGTTGCTGCCAGTCATCGGTCTGAAAAAAATTTATTTGGTATTTTTCGAGATGGTTATCCCGCCATCTGTCGCCTCTTACGACACCAACGGGTAGAAAGGGGGTGATATATTCTTACGCCGATATGACACAGTCAATTCAAACCTACTGCTACTGTTTATAAATTTTCAATTGAATCATCAAAACAGTTGAAACATTCAAAATTACTCAATCGCAACTTTTTATTAGAGTTCCATTAAAAATCAATAAAACTGTACAATTAAACTGGTTCACTCCAGTAATGATATGTGATAAATATAATAGGTGAAAAAATTTAAATTTGGTCATACATTGAGCAGTAAACCCAATATTAAGAACAAAAAAAACTATTTCTGTATAGAGTGAAGTTAGAACTTGCATTATTGTCAACATTTAGATACTTCACGCACTAAAGATTAAACATAAATGCCACATTACACGAATATATTGGCGATTGTAATATTGGGCAACTCGCGTCTTAGACGCTTCTACCCGTTACCGGTCCGCATGATATTTGTCTTCAATTTTCTAGATGATATTCTCGCCATGATATTTTTTAAGCTTTTCACTTAAAATTCTATATCAAAGTATCAAGTATATGTAAGTGATATTTTTAATATTTTTTGCATAAATTGTAAGATGGAGAAGAAAATCCAAAATTGCACCGAATTCTTGCAATTAAATCTCATGAATTTTCATAAAACCAGACAATTCAAAATTATAGCTATTTTTTTTTGTTTAGTTTTAACATTTTATAATAATTATTATTATTACATTATACGATTTAATAGTTTTAATAATTTAATTTTGATTGTAGCGATAAACATAAACATCATTTTTTCTTTCTTTCTTTAAAAAAAGTCATGAGACTTCATAAAATAAGGCAATTAATCTTTTATAAATAAATGTTAAATAGGATCCACTTCTTTTTATAACCCTTTAAACCACATATGCAAACATACATGCCCTGATGCTTTTTCAGGATTAAAATATAAATAAGCCCACGCAAATTGGGTTGTATAAACATCCCATGTATTTATACGCGTACAAGAACCTCTAATATTCTCGCCTACTCGAATAATAAAATTATTTTCCTCGGGTACCCATACTTGACAATCTTTAAGGCATATTTTTGCTTTTGTTGAAGTTAAATACGCCATGCATATACGAGATATTTGTGCTGGTTTTTTTTTATTTGGAACATAAGGACGTTACGTTACATATGTTTTATAATTATGATTAAATATGAAAGATTTTAAAAACGGAAAATAATGTCGATTTAAAATTCAAATTGATACAGTTCTGACGACATTGTTCAGTGGTTACAGCGATATCAAATAGCGATCACGGGTTTGAATTTTGTCATCATGATTGAATATTACGAATTTATAATTAATCTTTTTAATATTGAAGAGCAAATTTTTTTATTTTGAATGACATAAACATTCAAATGTTTTTGACAGAACATGCAGTCTATTTTTCGACATAAGACAATAAATATTAAGATGCTAAAAATTGCCCATACCTCCAGATGCCGGAAGTTGTTTGTTGAACGTTGTCTTTACACCTTTTGTTTTTATTTCTGGATTAAGGGGAAAGGATACCGTCATCATTACCAGATTACCCGATCATTATTTCATTCATTAGTTAGAATCCGTTCATTATTTCTGGTGAATTTATTATTATTAGTTTATATTTACCCAATTTAACTAAAGAAATTAATTTTAAATCATTGTGTTTTATTTGCAGATCTCAACATACTGCTACTGGGAATTCTGAATAAGAAATGTAAGTAACTTACTTGCTTTACATACATATATACATACATAACGGCCTGTTAAAGTCATAGGCCTCTCTCATAGGGAGGATTTGCCGTAATCGCCACGCTTGGCAAGCGGATTGGCCATCGCATTAGAGACCACTCGCGCCTCATGCGCTGCTGCCCATCTTCGGTCTCATTATTTAGGTTTGATGTTTTAAGAGGTGGTTATTCCGTCTATCGGTTACCATAACGATATTCAAGGCTGTTTCCGTTAGTCGCCTTTTTCGACACCCTCGGGAAGAAAGGCAGTGGTAATATTCTTACGCCGTTACCACACAGAAAAATTTACAATTAAGAAAAAAATTCCTTCCAAATTAAGTAAAAAACCGAATTGTTTTCCTCCTTATAATAACCAATAACAAATTATAATTAAATTGACTTGAAAAAAAATCATAGAACTATTAAAAATATGTCGAAAATATCATTGATTTTTTCACAATAAGCTTTTTTAATAATCATAACACTATTTGGTAGTGTAATCGCCAATCCCCATACCTAGCGCCTCGCTCTTAAGTTCGCAGTTGCTTGCTTAATTTTGATCTAGTATTTTTCGAACTGGTATTCTACTATGGTCATTATTATGGCTTTTCCGTAATTGCTCTACACTTCCGTGAAAAAATAGGGTTGGGTTAATTCATCCCCCAATCATCATCATCAACACGTCAAGATAATTACTCATCATCAAAAATATTAATTCACATTCAGAACATGGCATTGTAATTTACTCGATTTAAATAAAAAAAAATATTCCAAGAAATATTATTAAAAATGCACAATACAGGTTGTATAAGAGACTCTCCTCAAAATATTTCAAAACAAACACTCAACGTCGTATTTTGTTCATTCGTTTTGTTTAGAAGAGACGCAACATTCCTTTTTAAAATGTGTACTGAATGTCTAATATTCCGAAATGCGTCCTCGCCTCAACAATAGAGTTTTTCAATCTTTACTTTTGAAAGCGTTCTAGTCTTTAATAACGTCTAATAACAAAAGCGTTGACTTCTTATTCAATCTGCAAACAATGTTATTCATTATTATTGTTAATACGTAATGAAATTAATTAAATCGTGTAAACACAATTTTAACAGTAGTATGTACTTTATAATTGTCTAGGTTTCTTATAGCAAAAAGCAAGTAAAGTTGATTAGAGATTCCGATAGACCTTTAAAAGTATTAGGGGAGAAAAAACGGAGAGGAGGAGGATAGGATTGGGGGTCTCTGGGGTACTCACCGGCACCCCTAAACGCATTGACACTCGATCACCTTCTGGGGATCGAACTCTGGACTCTAATTCCGTTTGCCCAACAACTCGGCCATCGTGATTAAACTACCTAACTTAAAAGGCTTAGATTAGACCGGCTGATCGTAATGTACCTAAGACGTAACTCAAATTCCACCAAATATCACTACTAAATCAAAAAGAAACTCAAAAAATCTGCAAAATAAGAAATAATAAAAATCCAACCCGGATATAAAGTTTACTTAGCACTGCAAATAATGTTTACAGTCAAATTTCCTAGTACTTTCAACTGCAGTCAGGTCGCAGTTTACGTTTACAATATTTTATCTACACTAATAGCGCAGTGCTTATTTTTTTAAATCATAACAGTTTTTATAAACATACATATCTATGAAATGGCATCTGATTACGAAATAAAACAAAGACCGAATGGAAAATCCCGTTAATGTAATTAAGCAACACAAAGTTGAATGGTCTCCTGTCAATATTATCCGAGAGCGGAGCGGAGGGGTGCGAGGATAAATGGATTAGGGTAAACAGCATAAAGAGCCTTTTGTACCCGAAATTAAATGTCACCCGACGTCATTATTCAGCCTCCGTTTGACACGCACACGATCGCTACCGACTGCCAACGTTCACCGATACTGAATATGTGGAGTTAATGATAGATTTGAATAAATGTAACACTTCGTTTTGATTCTCAACACATACACATGCACTCTTTGTGACACCGCGTACACCGCGTGTGAGAGTACAAGTTTTTGTATGATTTTTTACAGTATCGGTCTCAAGTTGCCGAAAATTCTTACGGAGTTATGGCTCGGTGTTTCTTTACTTACTTGGCTGTAATAATGTCTACAAAAAATTGCCACGATAAAAAATTAAGTCACGATAGCCTAGTGGTTGGGTGGTCGGAATTTCGAGTCGAGGGACCCGAGTTCGATCCCCCGGTAGCAGGCTCATACCAATGGGTTTTTCAAAAACTTATGTACGAATTGCATCGTCGGCTTGGACATAAAGACGGCGACGGGCTCACCACCTGTCACGTTGATCCGAAAATATATTCGGTGGAAGGTGGGACGAAGGGCTTTCATTATAAGGACTCTACCTCTGTCTACCCCTGTATTGGGAATTGCATGAAGATACTTATTTATTTTACTTATAAAAAATTGCGGTTTAACCGTATCAAAAAGGAATAGACAGAAGGAATAGAAGCAGATTGGCAGACCCTGTAGGCGATCTTCAATCAGCCACGCGTTATGGCGGTTATGGCGTATCCTCCCTTTTGCGAGCGGAGTATTTCTATTACGAGTTGTGGAGTAATAAAGTAGAAAGTAGTAGTAAGAAAGTAAGGTTCTTATCTTAATTTTAGTATCTAAATATTTCCACCGTTGGCAATTTACTCCATACATTAAGGTGGAGACTTTAAAAAGAATATTCTTCTATACTTATCTTACAGAAGTGACTTATTATTTACCGTAATATGTTATATTAAAGTCATTCCAAGAAGAGAATACATATAAACTTACAATTTACAAATTATTATGCATGTGTACAGAACTACATTATTTACGGGCAAAATCCATTCTACTGGTGGATAAAAGCTATAACTTTTACCTACGAATGTGTTTCAATTATTCTCTTCTACAGAAGAGAATAATTGAAACTCTCCTACAGGAGAAAACTTATCATGAAACGGTGCTAAAAATAAAAATAAAATTTTCCAAGTTCAATTTATATTACTAAATCGAAATACAAATATTATCAAACATCGGTTTTGTCTGTTTGTTCCTAAAAAGTGAACGCGAAGGTAAAGCAACCATTAATATAATTAATTAAATAAATTAAAGTCTTAATTAAGCTATGAATACCAACAAAGCAAACAGTCTTCAGAAAAAAAAGTAAATTGTCGCCTTATGTTAGCATTCTCGCGATTTTTACACTCTCCTAGATACTTTTCAAATATTTATTCAGCTATCTTTAACTGTCGGGAAAATGATTATCGCTTCTTTCACTTGATTAACAATTGATCCTTCAAATTTTCTAGTCTATAGGCCTTTGGTTGGTTGTTTGTTAAATAGCCTTTGTTTCATCTTTCGTGTAACGGAAGTGAGTTTAAACGCGTTCCAAAAGTATGTTATTAGAATTTTCAATTAAGTCGCATTTTTATCTTTTTTGTTTAGCTTTCAGTTTCAAACACATATTTTTAATACATGTTATATTTAAATATGTAGTAATAGCTCGTCTTTCTTAAATCAGAAAGCCAGTTGTTTGTTTAAGTACCTTAAAACTATTGCAAATTTAAAAAGTGTGTAGTTAACTGTGGTAACATTTTTTTTCGGCAAGGCAACAAGGTACGAATATAAAAGCAAAACCGTGTTTTCAGCCTGTCCACTTGCAGTTTGAATACGGCTACACAGTTTTCCAATGTTTTAATTAGAACCTCTGTTCAGACAACTTTTCGCATTAAAACAAAACCTTACAATAAACAAGGGCATTGTTTGTAGCTTTAGACGTAATTTTATAGTAAAATTTGTTTGTTTTTCGGATCCGAATTATCGTTACACAGACAACAATATCTGTGGATTTGAACAATATCTGAATGTTTGATCACTATCAACTAAGCACTCCGGTTGTCAATGCATTTAATAGTAAAAATTTAATTAACCAAGCAAACTACATAATGCATATTACATATATACTTTGTATTTATTTTTATTCTGAAAAATAGAATATTTCTCAAAAGTTGATCTGTACACATTTTAACAATTATCATTTATGCTGCTGTATCATTTTACTTTAAACCCTCATTTATCCCATGTTATAAAATTGTATGACCGTTTCGAAGCCTCCAATTTTCATAATTAGCCCAATGACGTCAAAAGGATTATCTTCTGTATTTATAATGATATTACACAATGTAACATTTTTAAAATTGTTACAATTTTGATATAATTTACTTTTCTGTCATATTTTTTATCTTCACTCTTTTCTCAATATTAAGGAGCAAGAGTTCTAGAAAAATTTTTGGTCCGTTTGAGCGAAATTTCACTGGAGCTTATTTGAAGTATCGTGACAGATGGTTAGCCTGCCACCGCCTTTGTATCTACACCAACGTTCATATATTAGATATACACATTACAGGCTGTATGACTATAGCAGGATATAGGAGTCTACCGTAAGAGAAGATCATAATCGCCACGCTTGGCAACCGGATGGGCGATTGCAACTCTCCACACAGACAGTGCCCATCACCGGTCTGTAAAATTGTTGTTTGGTATTCTTCGGTAGCTGCAAAATGCAATTTCAAGGTTTTTTCTTAGTCACCTCTTACTACACACATGGGAAAATTAGCGTTGGTATATTCTTATACCAACCAATCTTATACCAACTTATACCAATTCTTATAAAAAGTAATTTGTACAAGCCTTCCTATTGGGAATCGAAGTCGGGTCTTTTGACTAGAATTCCGATCACCAAAACACTAGGATATGGTAAATAAATAAATATCTTCAGGCAATTCCCAATACAGAGGCAGAGGTCTAGTCTAGACAATTAAGCCCCTTCGACCCACCTTCCAGCAAAGATATTTTCGGGACAACGTGACAGGTGGTGAGCCCGTCACTGTCTTTATGTCCAAGCCAACGATATAATTCCTACATAAGTTTTTTGAAAAACCCATTGGTACGAGCCTGCCACCTGGAGATCGAACTGGGGTCTCTTTACTCGATATTCCGACCACCCTACCACTGGGCTATCGTAACTTTTAATGTTATCGTTATCGTGACTTTTAACTCGGATATATTATATTATCGGCTCTATTAAACACTCGTAGTGTTATAAAATATTAACCACAGTTAGTATTTTTATTGGAAATTTTAAGAAGAAATAATCATTAAAATTTGCTGCAAATATTTTTAAAAATACTGCATATAATTCAGTCTCCACGAGATAATGGAATTAAAATGAGTTATTTTCTTTCATCTAAGTAAATCATTCCTTAGATCTCTCTAAGACAAACACACAATGAATTTTTATCACGAAAACAAGAAGAAGAAAGAAGCGTCTCATAAATATATGTAAATAAGATATATCGAATAATTGTATATATGAACCGCTCGGCTCTAAACGTGTGGGTTGAATTTTAATATAGATTTTGTGAAAGATGGAAATACCATTTACATTCGTACTGACAAACCATGATTACATAAGTGATCCGAGTGAAATTAATCAAAGGACACATAAGAAAATAATGAAAAAAGACTGGGGATGTTCCACTAAGAAATAATATTAATCTTAGATATTCCACAAAATAATAGTTTTCTAGTTGAAATTTTTATGCCACTCGAAGCTTTCCGTCACGCTTCTATGATCGTTGGATTTCTACCAAGCGTTCAGTAAACAACAATACAAATTCGTACTCGACTAATCTCTGAAGCATGATAAATAATCGTCATATATGTAAACTTAATATATAATATCTTCACGCCATTCCCAATATTGGGGTAGACAGATGTCTCGACAATGAAGTCCTTTCGACCCACCTTACACTGAAGACATTTTTAGGACAACGTGACAGGTGGTGAACCTGTTGCCATCTTTATGTCCAAGGCAACATTGTAAATCGTACATAAAATTTTGAAAAAAGACATTGGTACAATTCTGCCGTGGCATCGAACTCGAATCTCGTGACCCGAATCCGATCACTCAACTACTCGACTTAAAACATCTTGAGAAAATTAATTCTATGAATGTCGGAGATATGGCATTGGTGCGGAAATGTCTTGAGGTAAACCCTTTAACCGAAAAGTTATTCTTGAATCAGTTCCCATCTAGTCAAACCAGGAGAGATTGATCCGGATGACTTAAGGTATCTGTTCCAAATCGCCTCCCGGAGGCCCCTCATTGGAATTACATTGACAAAATAGCCAGAAGAGAGCCACATAAGGAATAATAGTTTGGTATGAGATATACGAGAGTGTAGTTCTCAACCACTGAAATCTGGTTGGCAGCGGAATGGCAAATTAAAGTTCTTGTAAGACCAGTACTAAGTAGCTACCACCTCCTGTCTGTTCGCAATGACCTTTGAATTAGAAAAAGGAAAACCGGCATATATTTGTCTTACTAACATTATTTAATTTAACAAATTTCTGCTAGAAGTTATACACATACATTATTTATTGTAATTTACCTAACAGATGTTCAAGTTAGTCTATTCTTAGAATGCAGATGTCGACTTGAACAATGGACCAAAGTTCTCAGTGAAGTTCCGTGTTTCGTGCGGGACTTTGCGGCGCGCATCCTCATCCCTGATTAGACTGTTCGGCCTACGGAGCTGTCCGCGACAGTTGTTGCTTGCTTTGGAGTTTCTACGGCCTGCAAGTTTGTTCGGCGTGAAAGTTAGTTTGTAAAACCGAGCGGATGATAATTTATGTTTGATACGTCGGTGCCCATATAAATATAACGCAGGCATGTCAATTTTGGGTATAGAAGTGATTTGTTGTTGAGATACATAAAAGACTATTATATCTAGGAAGTAGTAGAAATAGATAAAATAGGAGATACGTTTTCGATATTAATAGATTGTAATTGTAATAAGAAACCTTTGATAATGCCACAAAGGCGAAACCGGTCAATTATTTTAATATAAATAAATGTGGAATAAGTAAAAGTGAATTTTAATGTGTTTAAAAATGAAGTTTCACCAAGATACAACAATCGTGAGTATTCAAAAAGACTATTAGATTAAGTGTGTGGTATGGTATATTATTCACGTGTTTCCCAATACTGAGGAAGTCAGTGGTCTAGAAAATTTACTCCTGTCGACCTACATTTCACCGGAACGTATTTAGGACATTCCGTGATGAGTATAGCTGTCTTAGTGTCCAAACCAACAGTGCATTATATTTTCATAGATGAAAGCTTATTCAAATAAATATTTACATAAAAATCCGAGGAGAATAAAAATATTCATCATTTTCATCACAAAAAATTTTGTCCGACAACCCTTAGCTTCAATAGCCTGATAGCGTAGTTGGCAGGACCCCTACTAGGCTCTCTGGTCGTCTAGGTAAGTACATAATTAAATCCTATCCGTATATACGTGACTATTTTGTACTAATTTTCTATCAGACGTATATGCCACATTTTTAGGTTAAGTTAAGTAATAGTCACCCTTTTTCTTCCCTTGGATCTCGTAAATGACTAAGGGAAGAGTGCCGACTGCCGACAGATGACTAACGCACATCAGAGTATTCGAGTGCTCTTGCATGGCATCATTACTGTTAATTACCTATATTATTAAGAGTTTTGATGATTTGAGATAAGATCTTATTTTATCTTCTTCTTCTTTACAGCCTATGAAGAAATTCAGAGAATCCATTTCTGAACATGGCCTATGTTGTCCCCAAAATTTTTCACAAAGAACGTTGAAGCCACCTGGATTTATCGATTTCCCGCAACATTTTGCAACTTCATCTCGTGGGGGTCGTTATGATTAAATCAATTGAATATAATTACATATAACTAAAAAATCAAATCGTGCTATAACCGAACAGCAATTTATGTTGAAAACAACCATTGCATAGTCAGACACCGTTCGGAAGCCTCCGCGGGACGCCTCAAGTCTAATCCAACAACGCAATTATTCAGGAGCTTCTTTAATTGAATACTTGGAACACTCCATTGTTTCCATTAGGAGATGTCTGGTTTTGAAACTACTTCAAATTTGCTGGAAACACTTTTAAGTACTTAATTTCAATTGTATAATTTGAGTGCACCGTATGTTTCATTAAAAAATATGATTAAATAATTGCTTTTATTTATATTCTTATATTATCTATAAAGTCACGATAGCCGAGTTGTTGGGTGGTCGGAATTTCGAGTCGAGAGACCCGAGTTCGATCCCCAGGTGGCAGTACCAATGAGTTTTTCAAAAACTTATGTATGAATTTCATGGTTGGCTTGGACATAACGGCGGCGACGGGCTCACCACCTGTCACGTTGTCCCGAAATATATCTTCGGTGGAAGGTGGGTCAAAGGGACTTAATTGTCTAGACTTGACCTCTGTCTACCCCTGTATTGGGAATTGCGTGAAGATATTTATTTATTTTATTTATTTATCTATATAAAAATTTTCATTAGACTTTTTAGACTAGTAAATGTATACTGGCTGTAACTTTCTATTTTGGGAAAGGCTTATGTTCATCAAGGAGCTAAAATAGTCTAATGTTGTTGGGTAAAGAGGGCGTAGGCGTTATACGTACTTACTTAAGGGCCCATAATAGTTTAATGATTAAGACAATAAGGATAATTTGGAAAGCAAGAAGGTTTTTGCATAAATACCATGCTCGGTAAGCTTACGATAGCAGCACCAATGACATAGCACATTATACGATGCAGCTTCTCACCATTCTATGCAATTATGGTTAGGAAATTGTTAATTCCGTGTTACCAATTGCGATTTCAAGGCTTTTTGCTTCTTCTAGTTGAATCTTAACCCGTTATACCACATGTCTGCATATTTTCACGACTCGGTTGACGCGTGCTGAAGTCCCGGGATTTTCAGTCGATTCAATATAGAAAACACTTTTTTATACTTTTTCTCGTGTCTGAATGTTTGTGGTGTTTCTGGTTTCATAATACATGTGCTTAAGGTGCTTATTTTCGGATCAATGCATGTATTGTTGTCTCTATGTATTTATTTATATTATAGATGAAAAAATATAATAATAACAAAAACCATCAACGTATGAAAGTTAAATTTCATTAAAATTAAAAGTAAATATGCAAAGTTTTACCTATTTTAAAGCTCTCTCTCCGACCCCCGTGGCACAAATTAACTTATAGTACACAACCCGCTCGAACTATGAAGTTTTGCAATCATCCATTGTTTATTGTTTAAAACTACGTACGGGTGCGCTCGGCATTTGCCTAGAACAGCCGCGGACGGTTGTGAAAATAGACATGACAACAATGATGTTCACTCGACGAGTAACAACGTATCCTTGGCTTACGAAATAGTGACTCGGGATGTTGATTCATGTTCTACAGCGACGAGACTTTGTAGCTCAACGTAAATGTTTATTAAAGAAGAGAAATAAAAAAAAATATCTTCACGTTATTCCTCATTCCCAATACTGGGGATAGCTAGAGTTCCAGACAGGTAAGTTCTTGCGACCCACCGAAAACATTGTTTGTGACAAAGTGACAACAAACAGACAGCCTGTCGCCGTCTTAATTTCGAAGCCTACGATATAAATAGTACATAGTTTTAAAGAAAAAATATTGTTACGAGCCTGCCACATGAGGGTCGAACTCGGGTCTCAGACTCGAATTCCAATCACTCAACCATTCGGCTATCATGAGTGTTAGTAGTCACTACTATTAGTAAGTAGACGAGAAACAAACTATTAAGTCACCCTTACAAAAACACGCATTTTATAAAATTGTGTCAATCCTAACTTAAATATTCACATTAGTGTCTTCTAATACATTTAAACACTAAAACTGCAAGAACATCTCATGTACATATTTAAACTGCATGATTAAAATTTGCGCATAAAGGTGCAGTCATGAATCAAAATAAATTATCGACCACAAGAAAAACAAAAATAGTTATATATATCCGGTTTTTTGCACATTCTAAGAAAAACAGACTGTTGGCCGACATTATGTAATACAACATAAATTTAAACAACGCCACTAAAATCGCGTAATTTATAAAGTATGTACGTATATAAATATACACATTTTTGTATACATCTATAAATATTAATAAAATTGGCTGTTTGTAATTACAAATTAAGAGCTTTTCATTAAATGCATATGAAAGTAACGTACGCACTGAAATAAAAAAGTCTACTTTTATAATTTTTCTGTCTCACTGTTTGCTTCAGCTTATCTCTGAAACGGCGGTTTTTACAAAGACTTTTGATTGCAGATATCTAATGCTATGTGGTTTAACTTCGGCTACTTTAATTTGAGACAAATAATTGGGTTTCACATTGTGTTAAATCGCGAGCAAAGCCGCAGGAGACAGCCAGTATGTATATATAAACCAGTTTGGTTATTTCAAAATGAGTCAATTCAAAATTGGTATATAAATAAACATCTTCTCGCAATTATATAAAACTGAAACCTCTACATACTATTGAGTACTACGTACTCACCCACAGAATAGTAGATATAAAGTATGATGGTGTTGTCCATATATATATGGACAACATTGTTCTGATCCTAAAGTAAGAAGCAAAAGCTCCTATGTTATAGATTCAAGTACATAAAACCCAGACCAGAGACACACAGACAGTAATCGAGCTCGGAACCTCAGAGTTGGTGACACAATGAAACCCCAATTTAGCTCAGAATTGAATTAATTTTGAGATAAAACTTGCGCATAGGAAGTTTTAATGCTCTTGCTTGTAACAAAGAAGGGCACATCTTTCGTATGCTATAAATTATGTACGCTGTTCATTAATTACTTAGCTGAATTTTACCAAATATCATTATCCATTATCGTCGACCTTGATCGTAATGTTAACGTACTAATCTTGATTGTGAACATCCTCATAAATAAGTGGATATTTACTTAAAAACCGCATTACCCACAGGAAATTAGGCAGATAAACACGTTTAATTGTTACACTAATCGCGATGTGAATCTTGTTACGGCGATGTTACACGAAAGAGAAATCGCCTTGAGAGAAGTGATTTAGTTTTGCAGTGCAGGGCATTTGCCCAATAGATGTCGCAAGTGACGTTCTGAAACATCACTCGAGTGGACCTTTAAATTAGTTCTCCGTCCATTGCATGCTCAAGAACATTAATCTGAATGTAACCAGGTGTGAAGCTGCAAAGTAAAAGAAACAATGCGACAGCTCACTGCTTTTGCAATGATCAAGAGGAGTACGTTATCGCTAAGGAGTGCATTCGATCAGACCCCGATGCCTTGGTGCGACGGCCGTGGGAGCTTCCCACGTGCCGGGACTCAGTAATAATTACTCGTTAACTAACACTGCGCCTTGCAATACCAGAGATTCACTTAAAGTAGTTCGTAATAACTTAATCGACGTTGATTTAATTTTATACCAACCAAATATTCGAGGAAATTGATTGAAAATTCATGTGATTCCTGATCGAATTTTGAATAATCTTTATATCGCTGCGAAAATGCTTTTGTTTACTGAACATTAGTGTATATATTCATTTATGAGGTATAACCGATTTTTAACCACCGGCGTCAGAAATGGCTGTTAAAAGTGCAACGTGTGCATCTGTGTAGCTGTCCATGGCATCGTAGCTTCCCAAAGAATAGATTGATTTTGATCATTTTTGTTATTTTTCTAGTAATGTGATCGATATAGAATCTTTTATTAGCTTTAATTAATGAAGATCATTTAATTTGTATTTGACAAAAGAATCTTTTTAACAGATCTAAATAAAATAAATATTTTCACGCAATTCCCAATACAGAGTAGACAGAGGTCGAGTCTAGACAATTAAGTCCCTTCGACCCACCTTCCACCGAAGATATTTTCGGGACAACGTGACAGGTGGTGAGCCCATCGCCGTCTTTATGTCCAAGCCGACGATATTCGTACATAAGTTTCTGAAAAACCCATTGGTACGAGCCTACCAACTGGGGATCGAACTCGGGCCTATTGACTCGAAATTCCGACCACCCAATCACTCGGCTATCGTGACTTTTGAACAGATCTGATGAATTTATAGTATGGAATATTACTTCAGTGATATTTCCATGAAAAAAACGCAATTTATATATAGTAGATATAGCGTGTTTGAGCTCGTAAGAATGGTTAAATGGAATCAGTCTTCGGGCTTATTAAGGCACCCGGTTAATTTAATTCTGACGAATAACTACTCCTGTATTGGGAATGGCGTGAATATATTTATTTATTTACTTATTGTATTATTAAACATGTGTAATCATCATATACAGGAACGTATTACAAATAATAGGAAGACGATTAGAGGTCAAAACAATTAGTACTGAGATCCTAAACAAATTAAATAATAAATTAAAACTAAAGACCTCCTTGCAATATCTTAGTATCGCAATATTATATTATATTTTGGTAAAACGATGAACAAATTAGTAAATAAAAATTATTTCGTATAAAAGTTCGCAATTTGCATTATATTTAAGACATTATGATAATAAATAATTAGCATTTTAATAAAAATAAAACAGACATTTTTTACAACATATTAATAAAAAAATAAAAACATTTATACAAGAGAGAGTTATATCCAGCTCGGACTTTTACAGACCATTAAGTTAGTAGTATTAGAAATTGTATTATTATAACACGTTAATATAAGTATTAACTAAACATGTTAATTAAAGTTACACATTAATCTTCATCATATCAATGTCGGATTACACGTAGCAATTCATTAATGCTCACACTCATTAACTCATTGTAATCGCATTCAGAGCTCGGAAGCGTACATTAAGGACGCTTTTAAACAAATCCTAATGAATATTTATGTCATCTATGGCAGAGACTGAGTCTGTTCAAATGTAATTAACCTGTTATACAATTGATTAACGCTTGTATTTATTAGGACATGATGACAACTTCACTTGCTAATAGCTGTTACCCTTGGTTTAGCCCGACTGGAAACCCCTTATTAGTGAATTGTTTTTTTTTTCAGGATTTAAAGTCTATGTCATTTCCCAAAGCCAAGCTTACTTCCATACTCAATTTCAATTCGGTGCGCTTTACTGTGTTTTACCATACTGTATTCGAAACACACCCCGACTTATTATATTCCTTTCAAAAATTCTTATAATAAATTAAGATAAAATCTATGTCTTTACGAATTTGGCAAACATGGATGCCATAAATTAGTCGTGCACAGTCTGACTAAAATATAAATATAATATTTATATGAAATTATTTATTAAAACTTTCATTGAAATGCATGCATCTACACCACCCACTTACATTATACGTGTCAATTTATTACTCCATTTTTACTTAAAAATCTAATATTCTTATGTTACAACCACGCCTATATATCATGTAATACATACAAACATTCCCACATATACATTATTATCATTGTTTACAACGGGAGGTGTTATACTTAATAAGCTTTTCGAGGAACATATTCCGTAAAATATTTAATATTTATAAATTTAACATATTACGTACTTTGATGAAAAATTTCAAAAATAGATTTAAACATTCACTTTATTCTTTACACCGAATCAAGAGTCCACTGCTGAACATAGGCCTCCTCCAGAATTTGCTAATAAGAACGGTCCTCAGCCACCTGCATCCATCGACTCATCGAAACATTTTGCAGAGTCGTCCTACACTGAATTTGCCTAAGCGAGGTTGCCACTCGAGAACCTTTTGCTCCAACGTTCACCTACCAACACAAAAATAATATGTGAATATAATTAACACCGCTGACACCGTTTACAAGAAAACTTGAAATTATAACCGATAGATAGTTATTACTGTCACGAACATCATCAGGGAGAATCACGGATGGAATTATTAGATAGTGCGCAATCCAATTTCATCTTGACGATACCTGTTTCGCGGTACAATGCAATTTGCTATTCGTAGTTTCAACACACGCTATATTTCTCCCACCACCCTGTTTTCATCCTCGCACAACATCGACTGCATGCCATTTGTCGATCGAACGAGAGCTTTCAACTTCGTATTGATATTAGAATAGACGTATACATTTTAAAGTGATTGTACGCTCGCTGAATAACCCCCTATTTTTGCGAAACACCTATTAAACACCTAAAGCACGTACAGTCGGAGATAATTATGCACGATAAGTGTACCTTTCAACATTTTGTCTGTGCATTAAATAATTCTTGTCACTATTTCGAGGTTCATAGATACATCAGTGTTATTGCGTAATTCGACGAAAAACTAACTGCGTCATTACTTTTATTCTAAATTATAATATTTTTCAGATTGTTATAATGTTACAGTTACTTTACATAATTTACACTTTTACAATAACATTATATTGTAGTTTAGGACATCAGCAGATCCCGACAAAGGAATATATTCCTTTTAGTGAATATAAATTTTTTGCTGATGAATCTGAAAGAAGCGAAAGAAGTATGTAGGGATCGTTACACTGGGCGATCTGTTCTCTATGGCTACCCCGTCAGGGATTGTGCGTGAAGATAAATAAATAAATAAATTTTTTGAGCTATTTTTATCACTACCCTTAACTCTATGAGATTGTAATGCATGTATGAAATATTATACAATATATATATATATATAATATATATATATATATATATATATATATATATATATATATATATATATATATATATATATATATATATATATATATATATATATATATATATATATATATATATATATATATATATATATATATATATATATATATATATATATATATATATATATATATATATATATATATATATATATATATATATATATATATATATATATATATATATTATACAATATATATATATATATTATACAATATATACACGGGCAACGTCCGTGGATGACTAGCGCACACCGCTATGTGTGCAGTCCAGTTCTAAGGTCCGTATGTAAGTGTAAGGTCAGTAAGGGTTCGAATCCCGGTTGTGCCGGAAAACAGTTTTCCTACATTTTCTCGGGTCATGGTGTTTTTTATATTTATTACTGAAATATATTTTTTAGATTCACTGAATTTAATTTCTTAACTGTTCTGAACGCGTGTTAAATACTGCACACCCAATAGCAGCAAAATTTGCAATAATTTGTTACGGATTTTTCCTTTTTAATTTAATAGACAATGGCTTTAATCAAATATGTACTGGCAAAATTAATTGCTAAATCAATTCAATCAAGAGATAAATAATTGTTAATGACATTTCGGTATTTAAATTGTTTTATTTGTTTTAATATTCATATATTAGGTTTGAAAGGTATTAATGGCTCACGAGCGTGACCTATGCTACGCTGTTTTAAAGATCAACTAAATATCAAATTAAATAAATTGAATTAGAGTTGATTTACTCAATGCCTTTGAATTTCAATGCGAAAAATGTCTCTGAAATATTTTCTGTGCTTTCTATTTTTAAAAACGTTCTAACGTCAAATAGTAACCCCGCCAAGTGGCCAACTTGTCTGTGGAAATAACCAAATAATGCATATTCCTCACGGTCGACGGTTTCGAAGTATCAAATTTATTTTTATGTATATTTTTATTGTTTGCGGTGAGGATTGTCGCCTCCTTAGAGGCTGTTTGTATGCGGACTGAGAAGAATTACGTGCGCGTCGGAGAGGATCCACTTTAGAAGTAGCGATAAAACAATTTGTTTTGAATATACGCCGTATAATGCATATGAAATCAGTGAGCGTAGGTATAACATTTACTTTAATAATATTTCTATAGTAGGAATCACGTTAGAAGGTTAAAATAACTCATGCGTACATAACGGCCTGTAAGTCTACCACAAGATATAAGTATCTTCCGTATTTCAGGTTTTTTTAAGATCGCGACGGTTGACAAGCGGATTGGCCACAGTCGTACCAGAACCTTGCCCTTTAGATGTTATTGCTCTAACCAAAAATCACCGTTCTGTTCAATTTTAATATGGTATTTTTCATGGCTGGTGAATGCCATGTCGTTATGATATGATCCATTACTACTACTTACTGTAACAGCCTACAAAAATTCACTGACTAGGGCCTCTTTCATAAGGAAAATTTGCCAAAATTGCCTCTTTACAGTATCAAATATCTCGCATCTTAGACGCTATCCATTTTTCGACTCTTTTATTTTAACCAGCCATCAGTCGGTAACCATCTTCATTTTGGTTCATCAATGCTTTTCCCTTGGTCGCCTCTTACGTCACCTCTTACTCTACTAGTGGTTCATACGCCGATTCCATACTTAAATAAAACTAAAGGAGAAAAAATAAATTGTTTAATCTAAATGTGGTAGGTTTTAAGGTCTGGTGTGTCTGTCCGTGTGTTTGAAAAAAAAAGAAAGCTCATGTAGTATTTACATGAGTTTTCCTTTTTTTTTCAAACGTTTCGATTTAAGTGGTAACAAGTAAGTTTTCATTTTCAAAAAACGGTTTACAAAATGAATTGGCTCTATTCAGTACTCTGAATTCAGATAATTTAGTTCTTGCAGCACGATTTAAGTCACGTTTAGTCGTCTGCGTCTAACGTAAATGTTTTCGTCTGGCACCACTACAGGTCCTTTTGATAAAGCGAATCCCGGAAACGACTCTGTGAAAGCAATCAAGTCGGTGTTAACGTTCTAAGTAATTTCTTTGGCTTCGACCAGCCCGAGATCCTGCTTTATTACGTATTTTGATAAAGACTTATCTTTATTTCCTAATATTTGCGTAGTTTTACTTTAAATATTAGAAAGGACTATGCAACGTCACTGCAATGCTTACACTCCACTAATCTGCTCAACTGCCACCAGAAAGTCGGAGGATAGACAAAAACAAACTTCTTTTCTCTTTCCGCAAAATTAACCTGTGCGGTCAGGTGGCGAAGACAGGCTACTCGTTATATCTCAAGTCACAGATGTCTTCCAAAAATTTACCCAAACAAAAGTCTAGAAATAAAATTTATATGATTTCTTTAATTCTTGTAAGTTGATTGTCACAATATTTTTTTATTTTAGTTTTCCTTTAGAATATTAAAAATTGATAACTCGATTTAAATTAAAGCAGGTTTCTTCTATACATGAACACGGTTTCCTGCACACGTAATAGAGTCTTCCATTTCAGACTAAGCTAACTAAACACTAATTACAATTCACTTTTAATCTCTTGTTACAATTACAATTAATTAGTATCAAGCAGTTGATTCTGAGTACCATTGCATTTTTAATTATATTGAACAAGGTTAATAATATTTCAAACTAAATAATGTGGTAGATAGCAAATTTTGTATATTTAAACCATTTGAGTCTATATAGAATTATTATTAGTTAAGAATTTCGACTGGGTCGATTTAACGCTGTCACACAGAATGCACTTTTAGGTCTATTAAAGAAATTAAATATGACGATTGACATGTTTCGCCAAAGCTTTTAATTTTTATAGATAAAGGCTTTTACGTCGTTGCTAATACGGAGGTAAACAGAGGTCTAGACAATTAAGTCTTTTCGACCCACCTTATACCAGAGATATTTTTGGGACGACGTGACAGGTGGTGAGCCCGTCGCAGTCCCAATGTCCAAGCCAACGATATAATTCATACATAAGTTTTTGGAAAAAAAAAACACTAGTCGAGCCTGCCACCTGGGGATCGAACTCGGGTCTCTTGAGTCTAAGTTCCGACCATAAAACCACTCGACTATCGTGACTATCCATATATTTCAAGGTTTTACCCGATTTTCCGTTTCCTAGACACAAATGGGAAGATAGATGACGGCACATTTTCGCGTCATGTTTGAAATTTGATATTGATAGTTGGTATAATTAATACGTCATGTTTACGTCACCGTTGAGTATAAAAAAATAATATTTGGAGGGTAAAGAATAACGCAGTGCTTCTTAATACATTTACTTATTTATTTATTGAACTCTTATCTTCATCGATTATTCTTGACGTGGTAGCCAGAGAGAATAGATCGTTATGTCACGATCCATACATACATATCTCTTTCGCTTGTACTTGGTTCATAATTTTCTTTACATATACACACTGGGATATCCGAGTACTCTTGACATTCCCTTCTTCGAGCAACTTGCTCACCTGATCTGTAAAATAAGTCTCGGCGTAAGGAAGCGACACTTGACTTTTCACTTTCTTGCTGTATATTTTCTTCACCATTCCTTCTTCCACCGTCGAAGCATCGCCTTTTATGAACTCTGCAGTTTTTAAATTCATGCATAAAGTATCGAAATTTTGCTTATCGTGCCTAAATACGAGTATATTGGACTAATACCGAATACAATTGTAATAAAATTTATTATTTATGACAGATCATTAGTGATAAACTAACACAAATAGCGTTTAGGGCAACAGATGACAAACACTAAACTATTCGAAATGTTTACTTAATCGGTTTATTGTTAAAAGCGGCAATATCAAATTTTAAATGTAACAAAGTTCGCAATACGAAACGGTAATTCGATTTGTTCATCATAAACACTAGAGTGCATTAAAATTGAATAAAACTACGTAATTCTATATTGGATAATTGAGTTCCCACTGCGCTAGCTCGGCATGCACCACACTGCTCCGTAGGGCATCGCAATTTGTATAACCATAGTTTGGCCAATATGATTGTTGTTGTGGTTTAGTGTTGTTGTTATTACCGGGAAGATTGAAATAAAATTATAATAATACAATAATGTCTCTGTATATGTGAGTGTTAATTATTTTTATAGAAACTTAATTTTATCTCTTTAAGCGAGCTTATATCAGTACTTGCCCATTTTTTACAGCTCATGTTCACAGTTAAGTTTCGCATAACATAAAACCTTTATAACTGCCACGTTCACCGAGCTTATATCACACAGATGTCGCTAAATATACTTTTAATTGATTATATATAATTATATATTCAGCCACAAATGCAAAAATTGCTTTGTTTATTTAACATTTATTTAGCTCAAAACTTTGTAATTATTATATTTCACCCTTTTTATCTTCGAATAAATAAATAATAATAACAAACATTATACACACAAGCATAAAACTGTATTTAACTACGGTTATATTCCTGTTTGAAAGTTACAAAAAGCAAGTGTCATCACGGATTATGATAAATTCCTCTATCGGAGTCCTTGGAGGCGACAAGGTATCTAGGAGTTTTGGGCTAAAGTAGCCTTATATCATAACATGAACTTTCAGCAAACCTACTTTTAGTTCACCCAACTCCTAACAAAAAAGACTCATTTATTATACGTGATTATACGTGATTATATATTTATTATACGTGACCTAACCGATACTACATATATGTTTTTGAGTTTTCATATTTTATTTAGCAACTTCAAATGTTATCCGACCTAATTAAAATTATAACTTATACCCAAACGCAATTTGCGCTTTCCTGTTTTGAACCGCTCTGCAATCTACATGTTTCCTGTTTCATGTGGATTGGATTAAATTATGTGAAGCTCTTACAAAAATGAAAAATAAAATTATCACTCGCGAATATAATAGCATATTCTTTGAACATTAGAAAACATTAAACTACTACAACGACACTATTTATACAAATTTATATTAGTTGTAGTTTGATGAAGAAAAGACTAGTGTAGTTAACTGATATTAAAATTAAAATCCATTCCCGCGAATATCAGGAGTATCCAAACAATGAAAATTACAATCGACTAAGGTTTTTTTACACAATATTTTATACAATATAGTAATGATATAGGGTAATTAATTCATAAGGGGCCTTTTATAGGTATTTTTATAATATTTTATAATTTATTAATCTTTTTATACGATTTAAAGAGAATATTCAGCACAAACCCAACAGCCTTGTGATTTGTAGCAAGTTTTTACGACTTGTTTCCTGATTAACGACATACTAAAATCAAGGTAGTTCTAAATACTTTAAGGTATGGCTCTACCGTTGAAAGTTACGTACTTAAAATAAATTTCAGAGCATTTTAAATTTTGTTTTGTGTTTGTTTGGTTCATACTTAAAAGTATTATTTGTAAGTAACTAGTAATATCCTTCAATAAATAAGTACATTCATAGATAGAGACAACATCACATACATTGCTCTGATCCCAAAGTAAGCAGCTTAAGCACTTATGTTAATGTTCATATATCACAATAGGAGCTCTATGTAATAAAATAATAATAAATAAATAAATATCTTCACGCAATTCCCAGTACAGGAGTAGACAGAAGTCTAGTCTAGACAATTAAGTCCGTTCAACCCACCTTCCACCGAAGATATTTACGGGACAACGTGACAGGTGGTGAGCCCGTCGTCGTCTTTATGTCCAAGCCAACGATGTAATTCGTACATAAGTTTTTTGAAAAACCTATTGGTACGAGCCTGCCACCTGGGGATTGAACTCGGGTCTCTTGACTCGAAATTCCGACCATCCAACCACTCGGCTATCGTGACTTAGAGCTCTAGGTGAAAAGAAAAAGCTCTCGGAGCTCTAGGTGATAAGAAAAGAAAGAAAAGGTAGTGTAGGCGTTGAGTTGAAATCATGTAAGGACATTAAGCGAAACGTGTAAGCACTGGTTGCCTATATTTTAATTTCGCTGTTTTATCCGAGTAGCATACGGGACAGCTGGCCCATTTTTGTAGCATCAGGAATCGCCCCTTACTTCTAAAACATCTAAAACAAATATACACATATTTAATATCATAACATGACGACCCGAGGGTGGAGTTGGTAAAGAACCTGCTTTTGAAGCTATGAAAATTCGAATCTCGCTAGGGACATTTATGTGATGTGTATGAATGTTTATACACGAGTCATGGCTGTTTATATATGATTTTTACGTACATTGTACGATTAAGTTGGACACTAAAACTGCAATGGGCTCGCCACCTGTGACGATGTCCAAAGATTCGGTAAAGAGTGGGTCGAAAGGACTTGATTATTTAGATCTTCGCCGTCCGCAATATTCGAAATAGTGTGAAGATTAAAAAAATATGATATTGCTTGTAAAATTCTTTAATATCAACAGTATGGCAATAACAGCGTCAGACAAACAATTAGAAGGATGATGAGTTGTTACGATAATCCTGCAGACGCTTGGGAAGCGATGTTAACTCGATTATTTCAACCCATTTTCCAGAAGCAATTAAATATTAGCCTGTTGTTTAAATTCTTTTAAATTTTCTTTCTTATCTGCGCTGCCAATATTACCGCAATATAACCATGTGTATAAATATACTATAACATAATAATCGATAAATAAAATTTATAACCATATCATAAATATATTCCGCTTACAAAGATTTAGACTTAAAGATATTAGGGCTTAAATATCATCGGAAGGCTATATTTTATGTAAAAAATTTTTCACCCGATTACTTTTAGTATTTAACTCTTCTTCCGATCTTATTGCATATTCATACAAACTTTAAGATAAAGACATAATTCAAGCTATGTGTAATTTTCGTTTCATCCTAAACAAAAATTGTTTAAACTTAAAGAAATGTAAATAAAAACTGTAATGGTTGAAATTGGCCAGAAAGTTTTCATATAATCTCGACCAATTATATAAGACAATAAGTATAAACGAAAGTTAAACTATAAGCAACGCTCATAAACGACAATTTACAATACGTGTAGACGTTTTCCTCGTGTACAAATTTACCTCATCGAATTTAAAGGTAAGTGGATGATTCGGTGACGTGACAACGTAAATAAAGGTCCTTCAGTTGCGCGTGTCGAATGAATAACGACGGCCTAGATTTCGATACGCATATGTTAGGAAACACAATCAAAACTCAATCCGAAAACACTTCGAACTCATCCTCGAATCACGCAACAATACCGAAGCGAAACTTTTACAATGCGATAATAGTGACTCAAATTCGTAACTCACATTTCAACTTTGTCGGTGTAAGGGACCAAGATACACATCTGGAATTGATGTGTATAAGATTCACAGTTTTTCGCGCCATTAAAAGTAACTTAAAGCGGTTCTAAGGAAAAGTCGAAAATGAAAATTTGAAAATTGAAAATAAGTCCAAATGAATAATAAGTCCACTATAGCATATTAAGCACGTCGTCCTACCTTCATCTTGCATAGTAATATTTTTACTATCTTATAACCAAACTAACAAAAGAACCCGCTAGAAATACAACTGAATATTGTTCAAGCCGATCGTCCTCCTATCTATACTGTGGTCGTTGTTATTTCGAAGACTTTAATCCCTGAAACGCATCTTACAATAGCCACGAGACTAAGAGTGATGGAAAATTCTTACGCTGATACCACCCGGAATACAAGTTTTAATAGCGATTAAAATAACCATTTAAACTGAATACATACGAGCTAAAGCTCGGCGGAGCATGAATTTGACTATCCGATGCGTTCCGTTACGCAAAGTGAACAGTTTGCCGCAAATACCATTTGCACGTTAGCTATTTGACTATCAAAGATAATCATACATTAGGAGATACCTTTGCATTTGAATTGATTAAATGGATTACTTTGATTAAACGTCGAAGGCTTGGGATAGACGGGGGTCGAAATAATTTTGTCTGTTTTTGACCGGAGCTCATTTGAGACAATGTGACAGAGTAGTGTCACCCAATCTCACTTACATAGTTAAATATTTATACACGTAATAACCATCCATAAAACCAGTACACACAAATATTTACTCCTAGCGGTATTCCAACCCTAAGGTTCGAAGCTGGGGTCACTACCAACTGGGCTATTGGGTAATCATATTAATAATATGATATATTAAGCAAGCAGAATATACACACTAACGGTTTTGCATGCGAAAATTTTTTCGTGTAGAATGCTGAACAACCTCTCAAATGCTAAGATGTAGGCTTCAACAGTGACATGAATTGTAAAGAGGTGAAACATAATTCTTCTTATTACAACACATAATTAAGACTATAAAAAACAATATACATACTTCTAAGACCTAACCTTTTCCAAATTTTTATTTTGTTTATTTTGCATCAAAATAATTAAAGTTTTCATAAATAAATGTAAGCATTGTTACATGAAAATTTTAATTATTTTATGCAAATGTTAGGCCATGAATTTTGTATTACTGCGAAAGTTGTTTCATTAAAATTATAATTCTTAGTAGGCATTTCACATTTCTTGTTAGTGAAATATGGCCTTGATTAATAATTTCTTCTTTTATTAAATTTTATTATCAAAGATCACCAATAGCAGCTATTTTCAAAGTGGTAAAAACGAGGTTATAACGTACAGATGCTTTTATAAGCAACCCGTTGAGTTTTATTTCGCCGAGGTGACATATTTTTATAATCTTACCGCAAACATACTCATCATTAGCGCATAACTTAATTGGGTCAGCCGTGATATGTCAAGCTTTAATATATGACTAAGCATGCGTAATGCTGACACGGGGGAGCTGTGGCAGTGACGTGACGCGCGACGTGCAGCGTGCTTCAGAATAATGACCGCCAAATGAACTGCACAGGCTGACGGGAATCGAAATGTGGGCCCGATTGAATTGAATTCATAAAATTAGCGCGAATGCAACAGAAACGAACACGTTGCGATTTACAATTTAACATCCAGGACTGAATTTGTAATGTTATTTCAAATTCAAACTACCATATTGCCCGTGTTTTTGTATTTTTGTTTATTATTTAAATACTAGATTGTATAGAAAATGTCAAGATTGTAACTTTGCTGTCCGAAAGGACTAACGCTAAATCCAACTTTGGTACGACTAAAATTAAATTTTATATTCGGTTGAAATTCTAAATGCAAAGAGTTGTGAGCTTTGAATAAATATTAATAACCAACGAATATTCAACAATATGGTACTATGAAATGGCTGTAATGAAGATAATAGAACATAGAAAAAGATAATAGAATCAACAGATTCTATCAAATATATGATTATTTATTTTTATATATCTTTACGCCTTTCCCAATACAGGGGTAGACAGAGTAAAAAAAGAATAGAGTATTATAATGCTTCTTGATCCATTCATATTTCATTCTTTGGTTGTCACAAGCAATATAAAGGTAAATAATAAAATAAATATATGAAATATCTTCACGCAATTCCCTATACAGGGGTAGATAGAAATCTAGACCCACCTTCCACCGAAGATATTTTCGGGACACCGTAACAGGTGGTGAGCCCGTCGCCGTCTTTATATCCAAGCCATCGATTTAATTCGTACATAAGTTTTTGAAAAACCTATTTAGCCTGTCACCTGGAGATCGAACTCGGGTCTCTCGACTCGAAATTCCGACCAGCCAACCACTCGGCTATCGTGACTTTTATTTATTTTGTTTATTTTTAATTCCCTAAAATTTAAGCTTGAACTCTGAAAGTTTAAACATACAAAAGTAAACATCCTAATTAAAGTGGAATAAATCAGGTTTCCTGTGGTAGAACATTCACAGTGTGAAATATACGAAATTAATGTATGCAGCATATTTCAGTCTACATTCGACGTGCCTAATCGTTGCGGATCAAGTATGAATGGCAGCAGTCAGCGCCATCGCCCCTTACTTGAAGCAGCATTACACTGTCAGTTAGAAATGACGGTACGATGAGCGAACACGCTTCCGTGTGTCCTATCAACATCAACATGTATGAGAACATTTAGAATTTTGCACTTATGAACAATCGATCTTTATGTTAGCGCATGACCATTTCAAAAACGCATTAAATTTAATTTCTGTTATTGAAATATTTATATACATAAGGATCGTGATACTTGACAATTTCTTTACTCTGGCTACCCCGTGAGGGACTATTTTTATTTATTGCATTACTTCACGCAATTCCCAATACAGGGGTAGACAGAGATCAAGTTTAGACAATTAAGTCCCTTTGACCCACCTTCCACCGAAGATATTTTCGGGACAACGCGACAGGTGGTGAGCCCGTCGCCGCCTTTATGTCCAAGCCAACGATGAAATTCGCACATAAGTTTTTGAAAAACTCATTGGTACTGCCACCTGGGGATCGAACTCACGTCTCTCGACTCGAAATTCCGACCACCCAACAACTCGGCTATCGTGACTTTATTGCATTACTGTATTTATTTATTACAATATTATCTATATAACAAATTAATTTTAATTTAATTTTAAAGGATACGGAATTTTGCTTAGGAAAGACTCGAGTTTGAACTAAATTAAAAATGCTTAAAGTAACGAATCTTTTGAGATTATACAAAGGAAAAATAATGCCAACAT
This sequence comes from Sericinus montela, assembly GCA_029286605.1. Taxonomy (NCBI): domain Eukaryota; kingdom Metazoa; phylum Arthropoda; class Insecta; order Lepidoptera; family Papilionidae; genus Sericinus; species Sericinus montela. Next base: position 7,131,677 of record JAGSMR010000001.1, read on the forward strand.
AATTTGCTAACCACCAAACTAATACGCTGGGAGGAACTTAAAATTGTAACTCATTTCCTCGTTTTATTGCATTTTACAAACTTGATAATACTGTCAAGTGTCACGTATTCGATGCCACCTGTACTCACAGTAAGGAAGAAAAAGAAGGATGAAAAAGGAAAAAATAAAAATGAATGTATTTCATATTCAATTGTTTAATCTCATTCAATTATTAATGATGTTAACTAGACTCTAAACTATTGGTTAGTTTGCAAAGCACGCGAACAATGACCTGAGTCCAATCAATAAAGATTGATGACTACTATGTAGACGTTTTATTGTTCTCACAGCAATTGTATAAATTTTCATTATCCGTTTTGCCTCCGCGGCGTGAAACACGACACAATATTCACGAGACACTTTTATATTGAGGCACGCAATGTTTACATTTGTCATTATACAAAACAAGCTATGTACAAGGCTAATTAATTATCGTAACATTGCATACTTCCTGCGTATTATACACTAGTACTTTAAGTTCTATATAAAGACTTGGTGTCTGCTCGTCGATGTGTTAAATATAATATACTTGTTAAAATTTCCGCAACATGTCTGTTCTCAGCCAGTTTTAAATACTAGATCATAAAAAATTTGCACCGAAACTGAATTAAAAACTAATTTTTTAAAGTACTAACCATTTCTCGGATCGCAAATTACACTCTCACTAACACTGAATTACCCTTTAAAAGTACGCAGACAGCTCTCATTAAAACATCGCTAACCTAGCTAAGGCAACGTAAAATGCGAGAGATAAGTGCTCTCAACGTTGCATTACTATCTACGTATATGTTATACATTTTCGTTGCGGTTGTATAAAGCATGCTCCCTTGAAACATGCATGTCTACGAATAATAATGCGACTCCCCTGACACACGCGTGCCTTTGAATAAAAGCACATATTACTATCGCCACGTCAAAATAACGACCGATACATTATTTTTTTCATTATTTGAATATGGAACACCGTGGGAATAGACGCTAGAACGCAATGAAATTAATCAAAACTTATATAAATTAACTACTACCCACGCATACAATTTAACTAAATATTAATAGGTGTGAGATAAGTAATTGCTTGGAACAATATAAATGCATTTGTATAAATGTGCCTACGTAAAGCGGTAGTTTACTTGTAAGTAATAAATTATTACAATGCTTCTTTCCATTCATATTTCACTCATTTTGGTGTCACAAGCTCTATGAAGGTAAATAATAAAATAAATATTTAAAATATCTTCACGCAATTCCCAATACAGGGGTAGACAGAGGTCTAGTCTAGACAATTAAGTCCCTTCGACCCACCTTCCACCGATGATATTTTCGTGACAAAGTGATAGGTGGTAAGACCGTCGCCGTCTTATATTAAGGTAACAAGATCCTGAAACATTTGTGAAATCTTCTTTTTTAACAATATTTCAAAGGCTTAGTAGGCAAAGTAGGTTTGAATAGGCCTCTCACATAAAGAGGATTTGCCAGTACCAGACACACTTTAGAGGCTTATTCCCACCACCGTCTTGATATATCAAATTAGTCCAGCACCATAAGGGGTACGAGTTCTGATATAAATTGATGAGATAGGAAGAAGTATCGTCTTTATTTATAAGTAGATCTTAAATTATCTGCTTCAGACCATTTTATATCACTGACAAAATGGGTAGAAAAACGAAAACTCACACCGCGTACACAAGTTATGCTCTAGGTTGGGGGTCGACAGATTCGAGTACAAAATAATTTGTCGCCAAGGCGTCGTCCATTTCTTTACAACTAGAAAGAACCGTGTTTCAGCGATGTTAGGATTTTAATAAAAGTTACACGTATTTTTACAGACGACCCGATAGACATGTTGGTGGTTGTGACCCTATCTTTGAAGCTAAGGGTATGGGTTCAAGTTCCGCTAGGTGCAAACATTTGTCCGATGAATATGAATGCCGAACTCCAGTCATGGATGTTTATATTTTTATATGAATATTTATTTAACTAATATGTATCTTTATAAGAATATGGTGAATGACTGTGGCGGTGACGTGCCACATGTCACATTACCCCAAATAGGCTTCAGTAAAAGGTGGGTCGAAATGACTTAATTAAACCTCTGTCTATCCCAATATTGGGAAACAAGTAAAGATTAAGTGTCGGAGACACTGTATGTTGCTGTATTATGTCGGATGAATGAAGGATTTTATAACCACTTTCTTGACCTGAGTCGTAAAAGGCGACTAAGGGAAAATAGCAATCGCCTCCGATAGATGGCGTAATAACAATTTCTAAAAATGCTCCAAAATTAAGTAGACTGCTGAAGGGTTCTTTTTATTAGACTCATTAGCATCTGAGGTGCGAATTAAATTCTTTCTATTTAGTTACGTCATACATCTGCGAAAATTGTTTCCATAAAAATAATTGCCATATAAAACAGTATCTATTTGACAATGAGGGACGCTTAGAAACTTTTATTATTTATATACATATTTACCATAACGATTTTTGCGTTAAAGACGTAATTTAAATGCTAAAACTTATGTATGCATAACTATCGTGGATACAGACAGCCACGGAGCGCCTTAGCGGCTCAGCGCATTAAACGGGAGATCCTTTCATTTGCATGTTTTCCCCTAGCAATATCAAATATCAACGCTATGTCCTATCTTAGCACGTTGTATCGCTGCCTACGTAATGACACTTCGACGTCTCCTACATAATTACAAGGGCATTCGGCTAACTGTCGTCGGGCTCGGAATTAATAATTCATGAAAGGATGATCGCGGCAACTAAATGCAAATGTATCTGAACATATTTATAAACATGAAAAACTAATCGTTATTATATACATTGAAGTATCTCATAAAAGCTAGAAAGACAGCATGCGAAATCACGATGGCCGAGTGATTGGGTGATCGTAATTCGAATCAAAAGACCCGAGTTCGATTCCCAAGAGGTAGGCACGAACCAATGAGTTTTTTCAAAACATGTGAACGGTTTATATCGTTGAGTTGGGCATAAAGAAAGACTCGCTACCTGTCACGTTGTTCCGGAATAAGGTGTGGTGATATTAATTATTGGTTAGACCTCTGGCCCTTGTATTGAAAAATACGTGAATTAAAAAAACTACATTAAAAGGTTGCAAACACGCTAGAAATAATTATAAGCGGAAATAATTTTGTTTAAACATTTCACCTGCTAATTGTTGTAATTGTCGTTAAACCGAAGAAGAAAATGTTAATAGCGATGGTTACCAGTAAAGAAGCTTTGTCCAACGACTTACCAAGTGCAGATAAAATAAACGGCTCACAAAAACTTGCAAGTTTTTGAGTGGAAAATAGCAGCTGCAACGTATCTAAGTGAAGTTTACCCACTGTGGAAAATTGTTTAAGTCTGAGATAATATATTATTTGTTTAGTCACCGCATGAATTCTTTATCTGGAAACTAAATACTTACATTTTTTCATTTAGCTCAGTTGTTTTTCTTTTTTAAATACAGGAATAATAATATATGGCGACGACGGCGACGGGCTCACCACCTGTCACGTTGTCCCGAAAATATCTCCGGTGGAAGGTGGGTCAAAGGGACTTAATTGTCTAGACTTGACCTCTGTCTACCCCTGTATTGGGAATTGCGTGAAGATATTTATATTTATTTATTTATTTAAATATATGTGCCTATACTTTGTTACCGCCTTATTTTTTCACCATCTAATTTTACCAAGGTCACACAATGTCACAAGATTCTAAACACACTACTCTTCTCTGCTAATACTCTTATCTATACTAATGCAATTATTACAATAACACACGATTATTATTTTAAATTATTAATAGTTATATTATTAATATTTATTATATAAATATTAATATAAAAAATATTAATAATATAATGTTAATATTTACTTAAATTATTTAACTTTTTAATACTATTTTAAATTAAACTCTTCAATTTGTTTCCAAGTCATTATCACTAAACTGTACTAGGCAACTGAATTGGTGTTATCACGTCATGGATAAATGATACTACGTAAATAAAAATCAGTAGTCCTTTAGTCATAAAAATAGATAAGAAGAAAAATAAGCACGAGCTTAGCGGGCGGAAGCATTCGCAGGTGTGCTTAAGTCCAGTAACTTGCGATAAACCGCCGAGAGAAAATTCTTCCTCGTTCTCATGTAACGTGCTTGCGGACTATCTGATGAGACTCGATTACGCCGGCACCTCAAGATGCATTAACAGCCTCTTCATTTCCGGCATAGCTTTTACAAGACGTTTAAATAACAATGTTAAAATTAGTTTATTCATTCATTTGGCTTTTCATTTACTTTGGAATATATATGAAATAATATTAACAGTATAATATAATAAAAACATTAACTACAGCTACATATAATACTCAAATAAAAACAAATAAGTGTAATACATATAATAATAACAGTATAGTATAATAAAAATATTAATAATCTTATAAGTAGTAAGGCCACGACAGCCGAGTGGTTGGGTGATCGGAATTCTAGTCATGAGACCCGAGTTCAATCCTCAAGGCTCGTGCCAATGGGTTTTTCAAAACTTATGGCTAGGACATAAAGACGGTGACAGGCTCACTACCTACCACGAAAAATTTCTTTGTTGGAAGGTGACTCGAAAAGACTTAATTCTCGAGACCTCTGTCTACCCCTGTATTGAAAATGGCGTGAGGATATTTTTTATAATAATGTTATGTATCCCGCCCGTGTCAGTTGATAATTAAATTTGTCATTTATTTGACAACAAAAAGCTTACAGCTTAGCTCAGATCCTGAGAAAACCTATTTATATATTTAAAACGCTATGATGCATTTTAAATAATTGGGATAAAAGGCCACCACCACCATCTGCCAACTGGAGGCCAAGACGTTTAAACGAATACCAGCGAACCCGTCACCCCGTGTCGATGTATAGAAAACCAACACCTCTTAAACGGTAACTAGAACATACCTTATTACATCTTCATGCCGTTTACAATACTGGGGTAGACAGAGGTCTAGACAATTAAGTCCTTACCAATCATCTTACACCGACGTATTTTTTTTGAACCAGGTGAGCCTGTCCAAGTCTACGATAAACATTGCGAACCTCCGATCCGTCCATCCGTACTCCATATCCGATCACCCAACCACTTGGCTATCGTAACTATATTTATACCTTATTATACTTATATTAATCCAAATAGACCATATGTCCACATTCTAACCAAGTAATCAACCAGACCATTCGTACGTCTTAATTAATTGATCAATAGGCGCAGGTATGTAATTCAGAGGTATCTTTGGAGGTGTGGCTTTGACTACAGACCACTAGAGCATAATGTATCTACACAATCCATCAAGAGCTACTAATTTATCACTCAATAAGCAATACGTACACGTAATAATTTATATCACTCCGAGTACATATCATACTTAATACTTATCACATTTATCTCTGCATAAATGGAAAATAAATGCAATTCCTTGGTCCGTTTAGAACCGTTAAGAACAGCTGAAATGGTTTAGTTTCTAATTTATTTTCTCAATGTTCGTAATAGTCGAACAAGGTTATTATATAAAAAAGAAAGTTATTTATAGATTAAGAAAAACCTGGAGGTGCTCTACGCCGCTAATATAGAATTAACTGGAAGTGCTATAACCAATTTTTTGGATAATTAAGTTTCTCCCAAATTGACAAATACTTCAATACTCATACATACATATGGCCTGTAAAAATACATACATATGGCCAGTAAAAATATATACGTACATAGATAAGGACAACATTACATATATTGCTTTGATCCCAAAGTGAATACCTGAAGCACTTGTACTATAGAATAAAAATCAACGAAGGTATCACAAACACCCAGACCCGAAAAAATAAAGAAAAAGTATTTCTACATTGGCCAGACCGGGAATCCAACCTGGGACTTCAGAGCTGGTGACACCATGGAAACCGGTGTGCACGCCACTTGTCGACCGAGATTGTAATACTCTACAGAACATATGCCTGCCCCGTAAGCTACGATCATATCAGCGATCGCACTACCAGATACCGTACATCTTTGATGCCTCTGTCTATCACCCGTCCGTTCAAATTATTTTTGAGATTTACCAATTGCCATAATGGCCATATTTAAAAATATTGCCCTATTTATTTGACAATAGCTTTAAATTGCTATTGCGATATGGCTTTTAATTGCCATATTTAAAGCTGTTGCTGTTATCCTATCCTTCTATTCAAGCGTAGTGATAATGACATTAAGGTTATGATGATGATTATGAATAACTTTTCAAGTAAATTTTCAATTAATAAATAATTAACAGAATTTAAACATCAACTATTCATACTGTACCATATTTTTGCAACTCTGACCCGCTTGCAAAACTTGTATTCAGAAACAAGATAAAAGAAAGACGGTCAAGTGCGATGCACCAAAGTTCCTCCTCCATTACGTTTGCACAGATCTAACTTTCCGCATAAAATGTTAAGAGAAAAACTTAATTATTAAGTTTCATTAAAAATGCAAACTGCTTATAGACGCAACTTGCCTCTCCCCTGAGAGCGATCTAAAGTTAATCCTCTCTTTGATAGCTTTCGTAATGTAAATATTAATTTGAAAATTCTCTCATTCATTCGAGAAGCTTAGTTAAAATAAACTTCAAAATAAGAAAAGAACGTTGTGATAAAATTAGTCAAAATCTTTCCATATAATTTTTTGATGCTCTTCAGATTTAAATGAATTTTGATTTTTGCCAACCGATACCCTAATTTGTAGTGTCCCAGCCTTCGAAGCAAAGCTAAGGCTTGCGGATTCGAATCCCGCTAGGGTGAGAAAAAATTTTGCGATAAATATGAGTGTTTGTACTCGGGTCATTATGTGAACATATGAATATTTATCTACTTAAATATATAGTTTTATAAGTATTTTGTAGCCTTGGCTTAGCCATTATGGCGATAGACTTACCGCCAGTCATTCTTTTCTAGTCTTCGGTGAAAGGTGGGTCGAAAAGATTTAATTGTCCTAATCTTTATCTACCCCTGCATTGGATATTAGCGTGAATCTTTTAAAAAAATATCTTCACGCAATTCCCAATACAGGGGTAGACAGAGGTCTAGCCTAGAAAATTAAGTCCCTTCGACCCACCTCCCACCGAAGATATTTTCGGGACAATGTGACAGGTGGTGAGCCTGTCGCCGTTTTTATGTCCAAGCTAACGATATAATTCGTACTTAGGTTTTTGAAAACCCCATTGATACGAGCCTGCCACCTGGGGATCGAACTTGGGTCTCTCGACTCGAAATTCCGACCACCCAACCACTTGCCTATCGTGACTTATAATATCGTGAATCTTTAGTTATCATATATTATATGTTAATTTTATTATAAAACTTCTGTAGCTTCACCTTTCCCAAAAGGAAGATTTGCTAAAACCTCCACGCTTGGCAAGCGGATTGGTAATCGTAGTAGTACCAGACAACTCGCACCTCAGACGCTGCTGCCCATCTCCGGTTTACGGTACGGTTGTAGAGATGATTATCTCTCCATCTGACGGTTGCTATGACGATAGTCAAGACTCTTCCCTTAGTAGCGTCTTACGACACCTACGAGAAGAAAGGAGGTTGCAATATTTTTACACCGTTACTACATGATATTAATAAATATAATTTAACAAACAACTACAAAGAGTATTATATAAATTTATAAAGACATTCTTAAATGAAACATCACAAAATTTACCAACGCTTAAATTTATGTAATAACTTAAAAATAATAAGCATCTTCAAAGACAAGTCTCTCTAAATCTTTAAGTATCGCCCACACTATTCAGTGAACAATAGTACAAACATGGCCTTGACTTTACAAAAAAATATTTGTAATAACCTCGATTGCCATAATACTAACATAACTCGAAAATCTGAATGGATGTTTTGGAAAAGATTACGAAGCATAGCTAATGCTTAACAACAGTTTGATTTGTTAGATTATGCAACAACTTCCTAATAAAAATAAGTTCTTGAACCGAATTGATTTTACATTACAATGCGTTGCAGTTTTATTTTACATGTTTGTTTTTCCTACATTAAATTTACTTCTTAATTATTAAATAATCCATGGTCTAGTTCATATATAATAACTTTCGATTAAGTTATTATATAAAATAACTTAAATTATTAACTGTTAAAATATGCTTCACATAAAATCTTGACAATAATTGAATTTACACACTTTTACAGTAGTGCTTTTCTCTTTATTTCATCTCTTAGAAGTGTGCTATAGTTTGTGTATATGTTGTGTATTATATATTCCTAGTGTTTTGTTCAATCGCCGATGCCGTAACCCGGTTTACGCGATCGTCCATGATATTTTTTCTACAGCTGCTGACCTATTTTCTTCTTTATGCTTACAACGGTTTTGGATGCATATTCTTCTTCTTTTAATTAATTTATAAAGCCTTTTCCGGATACCATACAGCGATCGTGGATACGGGACAACCGATCTACGCAGAAAACGCTTTCATTGTCTTGATCTTATCGTTTACACATTGCCATAGTATGATGATTATTTGTCACTAATTAGTTGCAAATTTTATTTTATTTATTACAGGATTTCACGGCGTCTATCTAAAATGGCTGTCTACGCACTCAGCCATTTTTAAAAATTAAGGTAAAACTTTAATACATAACATAGATGTATTTTGGATTTATAAACCCTCTCGAAACATACTTGGTATAAACCTTATTTAATCTAATATAGGTTATTGTTGGGTCGATATACACTACGCTTACAAACTAGACTTGCTAATAAACATGTAAAAAATAAGAAATTTGGTCCTTTAAATAGAATAAAAATTAGAATTTGTCGATATTATTCTATATCGATGGCCATTTTATTTATAATATTATATTGAAATATTTCACTTTTGATTTTGACAATTGAATAACACTTTAATTCTATACAGTTTGAATATAGCTTATGGTTGCCTTGACTTGTCATTCCCAGGCGTAATATTGAACATGAGCAAAAGAATTAGTGACAGCATATTTTATATTATTTTATTAGTTGAACTTAGTCCTTTTTTTATCATAAATTCTTAAAATGTTTATATAATAAAAATGGTAACAGAATAGAACAGTTCAAGAATGTAAGCCATTTTCTTATCAAATATTTAAAAAATTCAAGTTTATGAATAATTATACTAAAGATGTGGCTTCTATTGTCCAATTTGACGTCCTTTTGACCTTATTTTTATTTAATACTTACTCAATACCTTCTGGAAACAAGCTATTGTTCACTAAAAGCAATTTGTATTGACTTGATCAAACTTTAAAATATTCCTCCGATTCATTATCTTCTTTCAAAATTTTATGACAGGTTGTCAGTCAATTTTGAAGGCACGAGGATCAAACGTCAACATCTCCTCAAGTTTGACAAGTAAAATTCCAAGGCGTGTAGCTGTTAACATTGTTCGTTTACTGTAATTGAACGTAAGTGGCCTTCAGTTGTCAAACATTAATCGTACCTTTTTTGAAGGTTTTTTATCTTCATGCAATTCCCTGGGGTACGCAGTCTAGATAGTGATTTCCTCTACGCCCAACATCCCCTTGACACACTCACTCATTTATGACTACCTGATAGCTGGTGAACCTATTCCTTAGTCTTAGCGTCCGAGCTAGTGGTGCATTAAAATTACATAAATACATATTTTATTTACGTAGATAAATATTTTAGTGTCGAAATCTAGGAGACTATTTCAGCATTTCCCTTGATGGGCTATAAAGAAGATAAATATTCACACAAAATTATTAAAATCCATGACTCCATCCATATTCATCAAACAAATGTTTGCCCCTGGCAGTATTCGAACCCCCAACCCTCAGCTTCAAAGGCAGCTATTAAAAGTTTCTAAATAATAAAGACTCCCCTGGCAAGAAGTCGTCTGGCTCACTCTTACCCATGTCCCCAAATAACATTGTAAGAATTGAATACTCACGATAGTTGTCTCTTGGTGGAACTTCATCCTTAAACAGTTTAATTGTAAGAAATTGTTTCTTACAATTTGAATTTGGAGTCCCAGTGACATATCGGGCTTCTTCTATCTTCGTTTGGTTTGTAGGTGGTCTGGTCTGCAATAGGGACTTACAAACAGTTGTACAGTTATTTTCTTTGGCACCCAAATCCATACTATAACATACAAACTGCATATAGATAACCAACACTCCAGATTAGGCAAATCAAAAAATTCACTTTAAAATACAGAACTTAGATTTTGTTGCAGCTTTATTTAAAAGACCTATGTTCATTCAGTGTGTGAAGCGGACTCAAATATTCTGATTAATAATACACGAAAGGAGTCGAGAGTAATGGAATTTACTTGGACCCAAGAAATATTAAAATTCAGTGTTTCATAAATAATTTACTGAGAATTCCTGGAAATCTTATTTCCGTACTGATAAGCTCCTTGTCGACTCCCCAAGGCGAACTACATTTACCTTCCTCAAATTATCTCTTATCAGTTCTTTAGGGTCGAAATATCAACAATTTTCCTGATATAAAAAAACTACGGTAATAATAACAGCTTAACTGTATCAATATATAAATTATTACCTTATAAAATGTTATTAGTAATACAGTCGTGAGATATTTTGAAAATTTTGCGTCTCGTTTAAAGTACTTGCTAATACTTTGGATAATTGCCTTGTCTAAATGGAATAGTAAAATGAGCCTTTGCCTCGACAGTAACAATGGCTTTACAATAAACTCGACCTTGTATAATATCGATTCGATTAAAATATTGTGCTAAAGGTTATCTGAGAAGCGTTCCCGGGCCATCTAAGCTCACGGAGCTCTATTGTACGCGCGTCCTAATTGCCAAAGTTAAAATATCTATAAATGATTGTTTGTAGTTTCAAATTTTGTTTAAGTCGGCGTTGATAAATGGTATCCTTTTTGTATTATAATCATAAATTATGAGTAAAGGAGTGAGTATTAGTGAAAAACATAAGGTTAACGTCTAACTGTAGAAAAACAGAAAGCACTTAGAATCCTACTCATGTCTGTTTTTTGAATGTATTTTTTAATAAACTATTAACCCTGTGATTTTGTAACTAAAGAGAAATAACTGATAAAGGACAGATACTGAAACTGATACTGATTTTCCAATATCTCTTCTTATTTTTTATAAATCTCTATTGTTTATTGTTCATACCTAGTGAAAGATATTATAAAAAATATCTGAAAAATAGATCTTTTCTTTATATAAGTTTTTATCAAGGGATATTGAAATCGCAATAACAGATATTGTACTCTACAAAATTGCTACCCGTCATGGGTATATCCGCCAAATGATCAACGTTGCCATCTTATTATTTCATAGGCCTTGTTACTACTACGTCAGGGATAGTCCAAGATACTGGAGCTTATTTGTAACGACCTGACAGACATAGTGTCAACTACACGTGCCTTACTCCACGGATCGAACTTTGGTTCCTGATTCGAATTGAGTTCCTTTTCTGATTCGAATCCAACGACTCCGCTATCGTATCGTATTACAAAGAATTATAACAGCAAGTATTCAATCTATTATAAGCTTTTACAGCTTATAAACTGTCGATGAAATATTAAAAGTAAAGCATAACATCAACCAGTAGTTCAAACACAGGCGCATCGCAATTAACGGACTCTACAATTAATTAAAAACGTAATTAAGTTCGTCCACGTTCGGCTTCGGAGCGCGGACTGGTGACAGGAGATTAAGCTCAGCTTTAATTATGCCAACAACACTGTTCTATTCAAGTCAGCTTTATATTCCCATGCCAGCATTCTGCACTACAATACCATACCGTCTCTTTGTATATACTGTCAATTTTAATTACAAAGTTTGCATTAGGAAATTCTCTTTCATGTATGTTCATATTCACTACATATGAATATAATTTTAAAAATATTCATCATATTTTAATATAATTCGTTCTTATCTACGCTTAAAAGCCTGTAAATGTAGTCTATAATAGTACACGTGTCTTATGTGTCTCTCCCAATGTGAATTTTGATCGTGTCGAGATTACGTTGCATTTTTGTGCGAAAGGGCGGTAATCGGACAAACTACTCACCTGTTAGTAAGTAAAATTGAATAGGTGCAGTTACAGTGCAGCCATTCAAGGAAGGGATCGGATAAAAGAAATGAGATAGGGCGAATAATGGAAGTCCTTGAACGAAACGCTTATAACTCTGTTTGTAACTGGAACTCTGGGACGCCTCCACGTGGCTGTTAGGGTCATCGCTTACCTTTAACACTTGGTCATCTTTCACTACACCTCATATACTGCACCTTTCGTAGGAGAAGTACGCCAACACTATCTGACACAAAGAAATATTTATTCATATCTACATATCACCTGTATGTATATATATATATATATATATATATATATATATATATATATATATATATATATATATATATATATATATATATATAAATATATATATATATATATGTATATATATATATATATATATATATATATATATATATATATATATATATATATATATATATATATATATATATATGGCTTTTGTATGTTTTTAAATGGATTTGAAAAATTTAGATTCACTCGGCCCGCCAGTATAGAATAAAAAAGGAGTATCCGCATGTTTATGATCGCGAAACTCAAAAAATAGTCGATTAATAGACTTGAAAGTTGTACAGAACGTTGCAAAACATGTTTTTATAGATTGCCACAGTAACTAAAGAAATTGATATAATAGAAAGTAAAAATATTAATCAAAGAGAATACCTACAACTGTATGCTTTTAGTAACCGTTTGTACGTTTTAGTGTTTATATGCTCTTTAATAATTGTGCCTTATCTGAGTCTACGATTAAACCACTTAAGCATGGGTGATGCATGGCTGAGTTTGGTTTGCCTAGTTATAAGTGTATCATCAAACTCCTGAAGATATTTCCTAAATGTTAATTTACACAGATTAGTATTCAAGACAAAACAACAACTAATAAAAAGGAGGCGCCGTAGGGAAAATTGAAAATATCCGCAACCGTCAGGAAAATGAGGAGGCCTCTTCGTCACGCCGTGAAATTAGAATCGTCCCGAGTTTTTCGGATGCCCGTCACGTGGCGACAAACTTTGTTTACGTTTCCATTTGATTATAATCCGAACCAAATCTCCTTAACGAGCTTCCATTCTTTTTGCTTAGATGTACAATATTTCTGATTGATACCCTATTAAACAAGTGTGTGATGATGAGAAAAGTAATTTACATTTATCAATTATTATACAAATATTTACGGACATAAATAGGACTCTATTCTTTAGAAACTAAATTATCTTTTAATATAATAATACTTTATTAATTCTAAATTGTTCTTCTAACTAGACTTTCCTTTCTTTTTACCTATCAGAGTCTTAACAGCTGATCGACAACAGAATATCTACGTCATTTAAAGTAATATTGTTATAGTTATCGATAAAAACTACATCGAAAAACAATTTTAGGGTTAATCTTGAGAGGACCAAGAATACTTTATATGAAGTCATATTTGATAAATTGCAAACCAAAATTGATGAGAGTAGTGATACGGTAGCTTCTAAAATACCGTATATAATGTTCTTCAATGACCAAGCTACATACTTTTGTATCCATTTTCGCTAGCTTTTCTAGATGTGGAGTCTTCTTATACAGCCGAACACATACTAATATCTGAAAGTACCAATTCATATCAGAATTGAAAAGAATAATTTCTCAATGTGCTCCTACTAAACTTTTTCGTGTTTGTTGTATGTGTACACTACATGAACAGAAAAAATTTTCAATTAATGCATTAAATTGATAATGTTTGTTTTCGTGTTCATATGCTTTAGATTGACATGTGCTGGCTATTTTACGCACGAAAACGCTTTGTGGTTGACCACAATTGCGAAAAGTTCTCTGCGCGTTTCACGCAACGTTACACTTCTATAATAATGAAGTGCTCGGTATTTAAAAGTGAAAATTAATAGCTAAATTCACGACGTTAAGATTAAATTATTAAAACATTCGTGAGAAATTTATATAAAAACATAATTAAAAATGGTACAACCCACGTCAAATCGGTAGCGACTAGTTTCGACCTGTCGTACATTCTTCATTACGGTGATCGGGATAGTTTTTATTAGTAAACTATATTCACACACAGAACAAGACCCGACACATCGTATAAAAAGTGGTTTTATACATTGACCCGACTGGGAATCGAACCCGGAACTTATGCTGGCAACATCAGGGAAACTTGTGTCGACATATCCACGAAGCTCTGAAGATACTAATAAATATTCTAAACTTTACTGTACGTACAATGTACATTACAGTACAACAGTACAACATTACGTACAGTACAATGTATATTTGTTAAAGAAAATTCAGAGACAGGTTCACTAGAAACTAGAAACAATTGCGGCGCATTAGGTACACCTTTTACGGGAGTGCCAATTTGAATGAGGGTCATTCGGACCGCAGATACTGAGCGGATAATGGGAGCACTTGTCCGACGCGGGACTCGAACCTATAGACGTGCGCCACAAATGAAAGCCGGACGTGACTATCATGGTTATTTCAATACATTGGAATCGAGTGAGGAGCACAAAGGTACATTACGAATATGCACCTTGTTGGTTATAGTTTTCTAATATCACACCAACATGTTTATTTGAATATTTCAAAAGATGGAAGAAAAATTCTTATTCTTACTTTACCTAAACTGCATACCAATTTTTTCTTTGGTGTCTTAAAAACCAAAATTCATATCTTGAAAAACGAAAGAATTTAATACTCTCTATTTTTTGAGAAAAATCTTTGACGCAAATAAATAATCATCATAAACATAAATAAAATAAGAAAAATAAAAATTGTATAATATAATAAATGAAAATAAATATCTTCACGCAATTCCCAATACAGGGGTAGACAGAGGTCTAGTCTAGACAAGAAAGTCAATAAATAAAATAATCTGTTTCAACTACGTGTTTCTCGTCAAACAAGGTTTAGTCATCCAGATATGTAATATTAATACAACATTTTAAAAATAAAAAATAAAAAAAAAATATACATACAATATCTTTATTTTTATACGTAGCATTAAATAGCTTTTATCTTTAGATGTTTTAAATCAATTTGTCAAGTCATAAAATATATGTTTTAGCCGTATACAAATAAATAATAATAAGATGACAATGACAACAAGAAAAAGTTTTTTGTAACTAATAAGTTAAAAAAATATTAAAAAATAGCACTTAATTTGTATCTATTATAATATTATAATCTAACATAGATAGTGATGGTTTAATTTTATATGGATAAATTATCGCTTTCTAGTGAATAATGAACATTTACACTTCTTAAAATATAAAATTATATGAGTATTCAGCATCCGTACTACAGGAAATCCTAGTATGAAATCAAATGACGCATGCGAGTCATAAAACCATAATAAAAAAAATAATAACTCACGACACAAAATAACAAATACCTTTACATAACAATTATAATATGTTTTTTGTCTTAAATTTTAAAAACTACAAAACAAAGAATCTGCCATAAAATGTTAATTCAAGTATTTCGATCGTTAAAAATAATGTGTCACGGAAAAGCTGTTAGTTGTCTTTGCAACATGCAGTTGTCTACAGCGCATGGGAACTGCGTTATTCAGATATTCGTCTATGTCAATTAAATACTGTAATCGCAGCCCGCAGACCCGGGGTCGTCAGGGTAATGTGTATTAGCGTGTCCAATTGTAATCCCGATCCATATGCTAATGGCCTCTAAATATGCGTTACATCGCCTAACACTCCATGTGATGAGTCAAGATTTAGTAATCTCCTATTTCACGGCCATCGTCATCTAGATGTTTATAAATTGATTCTTTTGCGTATTCGATAAGATTCTCATATAACCGTTTAAACTTTTGTTCCAAAATTAATATTTTAAAACAAAAAAGCATCTTTGTATAACCGTATAATGTAATTTATAATGTTATATTCAACTCAAACAAATAAATTTTTCTTTCAAACAACGGTAGAGAAGCGGCAACATTCAACATTCAGACACGAGACAAAGTAACTGCCAAGTCCCGGATTCGAAATTCTACCCTATAACTATTGTAAAAGAAAGCTGTCGTGCTCACAAGAACGTGTAAATTTTGCATTTCTTAGACATTTATATCGCCTCGGGATAGAAATCTAGAGAAAGAAAAGTTAATGTCTCCCTTGGTACTAGTTACGTTTACAAACGTATTCAGGATTTTAATATGTTTTGTGATTTCTTTTTCTCTATCTAAACTTTTATGTTTCTTCGTATTCAATTTGTTAACAACGTTTAAAGAAATAAAAATAAAAATGTATTACAAAGTTTAAGTCTGCACAAAGTGGGTATCAAGTAAATCAAACTTTAAACGTTTACTTAAATGAAAAGTATTCTCTTTAGATAATATCACAGATGAATTAGTTATAAACCTCTCAAAGCACTTAAGATGTCATAACAATGTGAACATAGAAATACATTAGGGATTCCATTACAGTGGATATTATTCCTCCATTAATGGCCGACACCGCCAGCCGTCGTTCTCTTCAATCTGAAATTCAAAATTTTGTTGAAACAGATGAGTGGAAAGAATATCCTATTTGAAGTCGAAAATAATAATGACAATATCAACGCTCGTTTTAAGGCTATAATAACCATTCTACCGTTTTAAGAGTATTAATTATTCATGTTGAACAATATGAAAAAGCATTACCGAACAAGGAAAAGTCATTACTGCTTTGTTCAACGGCCAATAAACATATATCACAATGAAAAATGGAAAAGCCTGTGAACCCCCTAAGATAAGAATAGAATACACCGAGAACTAATGAATTTAAATGTTATTCAATTAAATGCATATGAATTATTCAACGAAATAACGCTAACGTAGAAAAGAATGCTAGCCTCCTTCGGAGCCTTAAGGATTTCGAGAATGGCAAAATTAATTACGTTTTGGTTGTTATTATTTTAGTTTATATTATTTCTTATGTTTTCTTATAAAATCCAAAAACTAACACGTCTTTTTCAAGCTTTGCCGTATCTTCTTTGCTTAACCTTGTGTTTGAAGAAATAGCAATTCACATGAAACACACACTTTAGTAAATTTCTTTATCTTCACGCATTTTCCCATACTGGGGTACGCAAAGGTCTAGACAATAAAATCCTTTCGATCCACTTTTTACCGAAGCTTTTTCAACCCAGGCATTAGCCTATATACCATTATAGCCTATTGTACCATTAGGTACAATATAATCACATGTGATATTTTCTTTCGTCTTTAATTGTTTCTCATGATACCAACGGGAAGAAAGGGATGATATATTATTATGCCAATACCTCAAGGCGAAAATGAAATTCCATCATTTGGGTACACGTTATATCCTTATTCTGTACAAATATCAAGTAGGTAGCTGCTAACTAAAAGACAAATAACAGAGGTTGAGATGTTTGAATTTAATTTGCAGACTAAACAACGACTCAAGTGGCCTTTTCGGGCAAGAGGAATTTCACTTCGTTCTTAATTTAAGCTTCTTAGAAGTTATTTCGTATTACCGGCGTGCGTTTCAGCTCAACTATTATGGAAATATATTAAGATAGTAAATGTAAAAAATGTATTTTGTGAGACTAGATACCTATGCAAAACGAAGTAGAAACATTACCGAGTTTTATGAAACCTTACGAAAACCTTTAATAGTCACTGTTTCACGGTATGACGAAAATTTGTGTATTCGCCTATAAACTTTATTTGTACATAGTTTGGGTTACAAAAAGCAACAAAAATATACGTTATTTTTACGACGAACTATATCTTTGTAGGGGATAATAGAGCCAGTAGGTTTACGGCGGTGCTGTCATGCCGTCGTTAACAACATAAACCGTGTATTTGCAAACGCGGCTTTGACCTCATATCCATGACTCCATCAGGTAAGGAAGGTATAAGGAATATCTCTGTACGTAAATTGTACACTATACCTTTTATTACTTTAAACGAGCTTCAATATTGTTATATATAACTTTATATGTGTATATACAGGAGTAGACAGAGGTCTAGATAATTATGTCGTTTCGACCCACCTTCCACCGAAGATATTTTCGGGACAACGTGGCAGGTGGTGAACCCGTCACCGTTTTTATGTACAAGCCAACGACATAATTTGCACAAAAGTTTTTGAAAAACCTATTGGCACGAGCCGGACACCTGGAGATCGAACTCGGGTCTCTCGACTCGAAAATCCGACAAACCCAACCACTCGGCTATCGTGACTTTCACGATTACTTTATAGAGATAATATTGTGATATATAACTTTATATAAATACCACTGAAACTTCTGAAAAGTTTGACCAAATTTCGTAGAAAGTATCACTTATGAAGAATTTCGTTTATGTTAATCGGATAGATTGCATCTGTTGGGTTTGTAACTTAAACGCTGTCTAATACATTCATATAGACAAATATTTACATATAAAAATCATATATACATATATATACATAAATTTCAATGACTCGAGCAAAAAAGTTCATATTAAAAAATAAATATCTTCACGCAATTCCCAATACAGGGGTAGACAGAGGTCAAGTCTAGACAAATAAGTCCCTTTGACCCACCTTCCACCGAAGATATTTTCGGGACAACGTGACAGGTGGTAAGCCCGTCGCCGCCTTTATATCCAAGCCAACGATGAAATTCGTACATAAGTTTTGAAAAACTCATTGGTACTGCTACCTGGGGATCGAACTCGGGTCTCTCGACTCGAAATTCCGACCACCCAACAACTCGGCTATCGTGACTAGTATGCATACTGTGACTAGTATGCGTAGTCATACCAAAAAAGTTCATATTCATCACATAAATCTTTACTTCTAGCAGGGTTCGAACCCATAACCTGTTACTTCGTAGGCAGTATCTTCGTAATCAATACCAACTAGGCTATCAATCCATTATATTAAAAAAGTTAGATTCTACACGTCAGAAGTAATACGCTTATGGAACAAATTTATTTAAAACTAGTATGGTATATTTTCATATTTTACAATATGCTACCTAAATATCTCCCGACCAAACTCCGAGACATCAGATGAATTGCTTGTTATACGTATTGCACGTTCACGGAACGTGCACACAGTGTTCTTTGAAACACACATTTTGATAAAAGATTGCGCTGGCAGACAGCAGCGAGAAATAGTACAGCTCGAAAATATGTTTGCGCTCGTATTCTATATCCTTTTTCTTATTTAAAATAATATATGAATGTTATTTTCGAACATCACATGTTTAAATAAATAGAAATGCTGTAGTTCAATAAAATACTAAAGGGTTTATGTGCCTTATGTGTCAAAGACCTTCTCTCAAGTATTCGAGTTCAAAGATTCAAAGATAAGGGAACATTCACCATGCTCCTACAGTGCGGATTTGTTTATCTTTGGAATATTTTTTTTTCTGACACGTAGGTTTTTTCACAATGTTTTCCTTTTATCGCCGTGCACGAGACAAAAATAATACTTACAATTATCCCTATTAACAATTTTTCAGCCCGTTATTAAACTTGGATCACTCACATACACACGCATACAGACAGTCGTACCAGAGCGTAGTCATACCAGAAATACGCGATATCTCAAAAAAATCTTAAAGTTGGCATTAGTAGAAAATACTATGGTATACAAAATTTTTCCTTCTTTCTTTCTTTTAATTAAATCCATGTAGCTACTACACCAGTAGTCAACACTGATCCTAAGATAATTTAACAAAGTGTTAGACATACGAGTATGTGTAACGGGTATATATTTATTGCGTAGTCTTACTATACGGAAGGTGCTACGCAACTATACATTAGTCTTTCCAAGCACCGATACTATCATTATAAATGTTATTTATACGTCTTACAAATCAACGCTAACGTTACACGTTAAGGTTACGTTATAATAATGTGAAAAAGTTATTGATGTAAATTACACAATATACTAACGCGTTGAAATTTTCTTGTTTTCTTCTTCTCTCGTGATGATACAATACCCAATGAGTTCTTTGTTACAAATAAAGCGTGTGTCAATTGTCTTAAAGTTTAAAATTTTTTTTACTAAGTTTATTACGAATGAGACATGTTATGCGCATCTCTCTTTGTCAGCCATCATAATTTGTTTTGTTACTAACTGCGAGTATATTACTTTGTCTGTTTCTGACCGCTTACGAGCATCGATCGAACCGCACTAGACAGAACTACACAGCTGCCAATGTTTTCTACATTACAATGGCAAACAAGCTCATAAACATTCCAACCCCATCCGAAACCGCTGGATATATTTATATGGATTAATTTTTCACAAAGTTCGGAAGCAAATTCGTGGCTTACAAAATTGTTTGCTTTATATATTCGTTTTATTTTAGACTGTAAAAGTTTAAGTGAAAAGTTCTTATTAAATTAATGTGACATTTAAAAAATCAACAGACACTGGCGCGATACAGATAATTATATAATATAAATTTCTCATGAATTTAATAACAAAAAGGTCTGCATTCCTAACATGCTTTAAAATTCAATGAAAATTTCATCGATACAAGTTGTTGTTTATTGTAATTAGTTTTATAAAAAAATATTATTTTTAACATGTTTATTGTATGCAATACTGATGAAAATAATAAATATTAATTCTCCGTTATTAGATAGTGAAATAGTAAATATATTTTAATATATTTAAAGAAATATTTTATTATACCATATGAGACCATTAATAAACGAATAACGTTTCCTTTCTAAAATATTTTCAAAAATATCATTATGGAAAAGTCTAGTGTCATGTCCATAAATGTTAATATATTATAATTGAGTCTTTCAAATTTCACCTGCGCAAATGGCGAAACGTTTGAGATCTTACGAATAATCTACCGTAAAATATCATTTGAATAAATTTCACGCTGTAACCCGAATAAAAATTCGATTCCCACGTCACCTAATCGATTCCATTCGAGATACCGGCGAGTATCTTCATGTGTTACCCGCCCGTCCCTGTTATAAATAGAAGCCTCTGCCGTAACAATAATGATAACGCCTCCGTACCCCGCACGCGGTACTTTGTTGAACGTACTATGCTAATTTATATTGCTACACTCGAGAATAAGTAATATTTTTATAAAGGTAAGGTGACAAATTTATGCAGTGCCTAAAAAGTAGTCCCTGAGATATTCTCCTTGGAAATACTTATGTACATTACATGGAATGAATTAATAATATAGGTATTTCAGACTTTAAGGCTTTGGATGTGTTGTGTGCTTATTGTGTAAAAATATACCCTTTTCCTCTCGTGAGTATCGTAAGTAGCAATTTAAGTGACTTTATATGCCAAGCAATGGCTAGCATATGACTTGATAACCCAAGGCACCGACGAAATAAAAAAAGTTTTGATTATGCATGTGATAATTACGTTCATTTCATCTCAATAGTATTAATCTCCCCTGGAAGGTCAGAAACTAACAAAAGCCTAGTGGTTCCATAATCTGAATTCAAATCGTGAGATATCGACCCCCAGAAGAAAACCTCGTACAACGTTAGAGAGTTTTAAGAAACTTATATAAGATCGTTAGCACAGACCTTAGGATGGCTACAGGCTCACAATCAGACACATTGTTCCAAAAAAGCTCTGGTGAAATGTGGGTTGAAATGATCAAAGCTGAGTAGAAATCTGTCTACCCCAATATTGGAATATGGTCGTAAACTTGTATGTCTGTTAACGTGTGTTTGAGTTAAAGATGGCATATTAAAGCTGCACCGATTATTTTCCTTCAATTTCAAGTTAAGCTATTTGGGCGTCACAACATTAAGCATTGCTATTGAGATCTATTGTTCTTATCGCAGCGGTAAACTGGAGGCGCGCCCTCTCGTGCCTAAAGTCAATGACTCATTGCCGATAGGAATGCCTCGTGGGCCCGCCTTACGAAATTACCAGGGAGCAGCGTTTCAAATCGGAACGTGCTAAGGAAGTTCCAATTGCGTCTTGATTGAGCAACTTTATTACATTTAAGAAAATTTAGGCCATTAGTGATCAAAGTAACAACACGAGAAATTTCATTAATACATGTACTTGAAATGGCAAATGGGGCAGAATCATGCAATCATTTCTGACAAAGAAATAAATTTCATTCGCAGTTAACGTCAAGCGTCGAAAAAGCTCTACAGAAAATTGTTTTACCTAATCTATAAGGTCTTTGTGCGAATGAATGTTATGTTTAACATTCATTTCTCACAAAGAGCTTATAGATTTGACCTTTGCCATTTTATTTTTATTGAAAAGCGAGTAAATTTGATATATAAAATATTAATCACAGTCGACTTCAACTAGGGCTATTTAAAATTCTTCGAACCGAGGCAGGAGTGTTGACGCGAACGCTTCTGAATCAAATTGGGTGTCACTTTGCGTTCAGTGAGTGTCACGCAATATGTTTCACTGAACCGACACGTCATCGCTGCGTGAACGCGAATAATTTTCAGTCAGTAATTACTGAACGGCAATTAATGAAATGCTCATCGCGTTTAACTTAATAATTTAATGAACGTCCTGCGTTTTTAATTCCGACCTATGCAATGTATAAATCTTTCGAAAGCGTATCTCGTGTTAGTCATCGGATCGGAATTCGAATCAAGAGGCCCGAGATCCATCACTAGGTGGTAGGCTCGTACCAATGGGTTTTTACAAAAACCTATGGACGATTTATATCGTTGGCTTGGATGTAAAGACGGCGACGAGATCACCACCAGTCACGTTGTCCCAAATAAGTCTTCGGTGGAAAATGGGTCGAAAACTAAATTGTCTAAATAGGTAGACAAGCTACCCCAGTATTGCGAATGGCATAAAAATATTTTTTTTATTTAGTGGTATACAGTATCTAGGGAACAGAGTAGGTAAAAGATTAAAATGAGTTTAGTCTTTTAATAAGCTATTTAACTTTATTTTGTGTAAGCTATTAAACTTTATTAGAATTATCTTTGGTATTTAATTGAAGACATCCGTGGACGAGTGGCATACGCACCGGTTTTCATGGTGTCGCCACTTCAGAGGATCCAGGTTCGATATCCGGGTCAATGTAGTAAACACTTTTTCTACATTTTCTCGGGTCTGCGTGTTTGTGGTACCTTCATTGCTTCAACAGTACAAGTGCTTATGCGCTTACCCTGGGATCAGATCAAAGTATGTGATGTTGTTCTTATCTGTATATGTAGAAATCGCCTTTACGCCAATAAAAAAAATAATCCCCGGTAAGAAAAACTCAAATTAATATAAAATTAATTTAAAAAAAATCAATAGACACGGGTGGGATCGTCATTTAAAACAAAACTCATACAATGTATCGAAAAAACTATTTAGACCTCTGCCCATTTTCCACACACTAGGGAGGCCAACAAACACGTGAAGATAAAAAAAAAAATATTGATAATAATTTAGATTTAGAAGAAATCAAAAAATTCCTTTTAGTCAGGTATAAGCAGTGCAAATAACACGAGTTCTAACGTTTTTTAGGCTGCTTATACCCGATTTAAGTAAAATATTATTTTCTTTTGAATGGGTTAGTAACTGTCACCTGATGATTGTCCGTTGCCGTCTTTATGTCCCAGGCAACGATATAAATCGTGCATAAGTTTTTGAAAAGATCCATTGGTACGAGCTTGCCTGGGAATGGAACTCGGGTCTCTTGACTCGAATTCTGATCACCTAACCACTCGATAAAGCTGAAAGTAGCCTTATAATTTAAAGGCTAATCATCTTTATCTGGCTTCTATACATACAATAGTATTTCGACAACATACGATGCGTCAGAGATTATATATGAGCGTCTTAGATGCAGTCAAATCACGTCAAAGTAGTAAAATAATAAAACTCTATCCTTCACGTCAACGTTTTGAATAAAATGCAAAACGTGTCTGGGATGCAGCCAAAACGGCTCCAGTCGCCCCCGGTGCTTAAGGTTGTGTTTGTTTTGGTATTTTTTTGTTTACTCAGGTAACTAAAATATCAGTAATCTGTTTTAAAATTTTAATTTCAAATCTAACTTTAATTGTTTAATCAATGACAAGTAACACATGCATTATCATTCAAACAGCCGCATACACTAAAGTTACATTAAAAATAAAATTTCTGTGTAGAAGTTTTACTATAAAAAAGTTACGTTTAAAGAAAATCGTTTGAATTATATGAAAAACAAATTAATAACTACCCTCTAAAGTACTATTACAAAATGTAACGTATATTCCTTATTGAAAATACCCTCAACAAAAGCAAGCCTCGGCACGGCACGACTCCGAGAGCTTGTTTATTTAACATAATATTGTACGCGGACTGCGAATCCACTCCTATCCTTGCTTTTTATTGAATCGAAACTCTTTGCTGCGATTGCAAAATGACATTCTACATCAACTTACATACGAAGGCTTAGTTTGTGTACGGATTATTTACGATTTTACTCGGTAAGTTGTTAACTATCCTCGGTCTAAAGGGAACTCGCTGTGGTCAAACCCTATTCACTGAAACTTGGAAAATAAATTTTGTCGCTAGTCGGCTCGTTGTTTGTCCAGCTATAGGCGCCTGCCAAAATAAATTATAGAGCAACATTTATCTCAGTTTGCGAACAATGGTCAGCAAATATGTATGAAGCACCTATGTACCTTACAAGACACATAAATTGACCCGATTGTAGACTTTGGATAGTAAAATATTATGTTATTGAGTGTTTTAAAAGTAGTAATAGTATTGATAGCTGCTAGTTCTTTCAAAATTTTTCTTTCAATATTGAAATATTTTATTCTTTTGTTGTCTTTTATTAATTTTTGTGAAGGCTTGGAGTAAGCGATACACATTAAGATGATAGCGGAACGCTTAGAACACATGATCGATCTTTATACGGGGTAATATATTTCATAATATATTAAAGATAATTTCTTTCATAGCCCTAAAGATGCCTAATAATAAGATTGAAGACTTTTCCATAAATGGAATGATGTATTGTCGCACATCCGCACATTTCCAAAGCGAGGATTAAAGCTTTTATAAGACGTCTGAAAATCTGAAAAGAGGCTTACGCTGACGGTATTGAATAGAATCTCATAAAACATTCTTGGAAATCCTGGTTTACGTGCTGGTAATATCATAAGAAAACGTAAAATGTTGCTGTCATTATTTACTCCTATTATGAAAAACGTGTTAAATACATTTAATATGAAATAATGAGTATATCAATCGCTTAAGCACAAATACGCAAATTTTTCGAATAATAAGTAAATATCGTTATATCCATTGCCACTCATTATTATATTTTAGCTTCTCTATATTTAGTTTTTTTATAACAGTGTATATATATTGTGAAAGGTCAACTTTATTAGATTAATTTACACAATGGTGAAAATTGCACCACACCAATCCCAATACAGGGTTAGACAGAGGTATAGATAATTAAGTCCTTTCTAAGCACCTTCCACCAAAGACATTTTAAAAACAACGTAACAGGTGAACGATTTTATTGATTTATTTTTACGTAACAGGTGGGGAGCCTTTCGCCGTCTCTATGTGCAAGCCAAAGACATAAATCGTACAAACAACCCATTGGTACGAGTCTACCACCTGGGGTTCGAACTTGGGTCTTTTTACTCGAATTCCGATCACCCATCCATTTGGCTACCGTGACTCTTCTTAATATAATTATTAATTTATCAGTAATCATAGATACTTAGTTGTTCATTCATGTGTGCGTCTGTCAGTCTGAAGTTCCTTTGTCACAGAAATAATATAGTAACATTTATAAAACAACACGATTTATTATAATTAACCGTGATATACATCTCTGCATGTGAGAACAGTTTTCAACTGAAATATTAAATTTGTCTTTCAATTCTTTCATTTACAATTTTTTCGTGAATACATTTCTATTGTATGGGACCCTCCTCGCAAAACCAAAGCCGCAAGTCAAACTCGACCTTGACTAGATATTTTTATAGGTTATCCTGCCATGTATTTGAGGAGACTACGATTTTTTAAACTAATCTTTTACTACAACTATGGTAGTTATGATTTTTAATCGTTACTACATGAAAAAAATCTTCACGCCATTCCCAATACAGGGGTAGACAGAAGACCCTCCTACCGCCGAAGTGGTATGACTGTGATGAACTAGATGACAAAGAAGAGAATTATAAATTGATCCAATTTATTCAGTAGACCTGGAATAAAATATTTCAGTATTGACTGCATATGCATTACAATTTGATTTCAAGTATCACCAAGGTATAAAAGAAGACTTTGTCATCGTACAAACTTTATGAATACCCAATTTAGACAACGCAACGTAAAGTTCTGATCATGAATGGGCACACGAGAGGGCGCCATGTATAGGCACATGCCTCATTAATTTTTTTTTTTTGAATCGAGTGTGAACTAACGTATACTCACGGACCACTGAATTAGACACATCTGCATATTTATTTTGCAATGGTATTTTAAATACTACAGTTGGATTTTTTTCATATTTTTAATACAAATGGGCAAACCTTAGGGTTTTTGAAAAGGATTTACCTCAATCGACACTCCCTAGTACGCAGTTTAGTGACCATTTAGCCTACCTAAACCTTTCCTACCTTAGCCTACCTGAACCTTTCGTCATAGAATACTTATGAGGGCTAATAATTAATAAAAAAGTATTTCATTTATACGACTTGATATCGTCCGTAATAGGCTAGTTTGATGAAACAGATCGGCAAGTGTTCCCATCGCAAAGACAAAGATTTATTCACACACCTGTACTTGTACTCCTACACATATATAATATCTTCACGCAATTCCCAATACAGGGGTAGACAGAGGTCAAGTCTAGACAATTAAGTCCCTTTGACCCACTTTCCACCGAAGATATTTTCGGGACAACGTGACAGGTGGTGAGCCCGTCGACGCCTTTATGTCCAAGCCAACGATGAAGTTCGTACATAGGTTTTTGAAAAACTCATTGGTACTGCCACCTGGGGATCGAACTCGGGTCTCTCGACTCGAAATTCAGACCACCCAACAACTCGGCTATCGTGACTTTTTTACTCCTACACATGTATTAAAATTTAATGAAAAGAACTAAGTAATAATCTTAGAAGAATGTAATTGCGAAAAATAAGGTGAAAGAAGAAAAAATTAAAAAAATATGTGTTGTTAAATACACAAGACTAGATATAATGATTTGTTGCGAGCGAAATCTATGAAAATATATTATTAAATAGTGCTACAATATATTTTTTAATAATTTTATTATTTATTATTGATTTAGTATATTATTGATTTAGTTTTTTTCGAATACTTAAAATTTCGAATATGAAATAACACGCAGTAATGCCTTTGCAGTTTCACAATTTTTTAAAAACAAGGACCTCAAATTTTTGTAAAATTCTTTTCACCAAACAGAACAAAGCGGAAGAAACAAAACCCTGGAAAACATGCTTTAAAAATAATCTTCACTTCTATCCTTTCCGGAACCCCACAGTGCTTTCAATACACCCTACTTGCAGCGCTAAGAATCGGCTGAATAGACCTAGGAGGGCCGCCACAAACACCGCTCTATCGCCGCATTCATTTCACAAACAAACACCCACAAGCACAGTTCCATTCAAACTCACACACAGTTACAGGAGGGTGACAGCATACTTCAGTTGTGTGCAACGTTTTACTTGTCCGAAAGTACTTACAAAGGTAAAAAGTTAAGGTATCCTTAATGTTAAGTAGCTTTTAAATTACTTGCTGATCCCTATTTTGTACTCAGTAGTTAATGTATGCGAAAATAATATGAGCACAAATCCAATAAATTCAAAACTCACACTCATTTGTGTTTTCAACTTCATTTTATGTTTAGTAAAATTAAAAAAAATCTTCTCTTCGCCTACGCATACCCTTAAGTGACAGTATTTGCTTTAAATTGATTTATTGTCACGATCTGTTTAAGATGCGCAATAGTTTGTCAGATTACTGTACTAAAACTTGGACTAAAACTACTATGAACCCCTACAATATGTTACATTGACATAGTTACATGTCATGATAGTTGAGTAGTTGGGTGTTAGGAATTCGTGTTCAGAGACCTAAGGTCGATCCCTAGGTAGGCTCGTATCAGAGTTTTTCAAATCTTGAAGAACCCTGATACGAGCCTCAGAGATAGCTTGGGCATAAAGACAACGGCAGGCACACCAACTGTAACGTTGTCCCAAAATAAGCTCCGACAAAGTGAGGGTCGTAAGGTCTAAATTGTCTAGACTTCTAGCTACCCCTGTATTGGGAAATGCGTGAAAATAACATGTTCTCATGTCATTTATAAGTAAAATATTGCTAACTTGCTATCTATCATCCTGTAAAAGTTCATTGCAGAATTTCCTTAGACAGTATTGCCCATAATGTCTAGTATTTTATCAATATGGTCATTCTGTTACAACAACAGTTATTAACAAATATATCTAGGTATTAATTTATTTTTTCGAACTGAGCAAATCTGAGTGCATCAGTAAATCTTTAATTCACGCAAAATGTCCATAAATGTATGCATACATCAATACTCTTGCTCGACAATCTCCAATCGGAACTTACTAAGCATTCAAACGCTCTCAATGCCCTTCGCAATGTTAGACTGACTGGACTCTGCACAATGGATGCCAATTTACACGGGAATTTGGCTTGGATGCCTCTACGCGTAGTCGCTAATATTACGCAGACAGAATGTAAGACCAAATTTCACATATACGCATTTTGTGTCATGTATTACATTTTCCGAACACTAAAACCTTGAATATATCTCAGTCAAGACTCTCTACAATTACTTTAATTCCAATTACTCTAAAAGCTTTTTGTACTTTGAGCTTGAAAAATAAAACATGTAAATAAAAAGCTTTGAAACGAATCCCTGTTGCTATGTTTCTATTGAACATAAAATATATAACAGTAAAATGTCACATATAACTGGTATAATCATGAAGCCTACCACTATGGAGTAGATGTATTTTATAATTTTGTTCTTATGAAACCTTATTCGTTCAAAAAACGTCCATGCCCACTTAAATAAAATTTACATTGGACTTACATTTAGTTAAGGTTATCCATAAGTTCATAAATCCCATCTGATCAATCACCAAACAAATTCATCTAGTTCTAATTATATTCTTAATTTATAATTAGAAGCTTTTCCGTTATCAAACCGATTTGTAAATACTGAGCAAATACCTATTATTAAACGTTATAACTATTTAAAAATAAACTACCTAGTTGAATACTCACGATTGATGTGTCTTGGTGGAACTTCTTCTTTAAGAACATTAAAAGTCACTTTTAATGTTCTTAAAGAAGAAGTATACATAAATAACTATATATAAATATATTTTAATGTAAATATATGTGGAATTAGTAAAAGTAACTTTTAATGTGTTTCAATTATCTAGAACTATTCTGAGTGGGATTTTAAAATTAAATAATTTTTATCGCTCATGTATAGCTGTTGATAGGTTGAATAGTTTTTCAAATATTGATGACGCTTAACAAAATTTAAAAAAAAAACTTGTAGATTGATAGATGTTTTCATAGGTACTATAGACTTAAAAAGCAAAACGAAAATTTTAATGCTGTACGGCGGAAGGTGGGTCGAAAGGCCTTAATTGTCTGAACCTCTGTCTAACCCAGTACTGGGAATGGCCTTTACGATTTTTATTTCAGTTTTATAATGTTATTATTTATACTTTAATAGTATTTATGTAAATGCACTTCGCTTAAGTAGCTTAACTTAAATCATAAGTGATCTTGTTTATAATAGTTTGAAAGCGCTATTTTACTCGAATTACACATTTTCTATTGCAAGTGCATTGTGCCAGATTGGCTTAACGCGTTAAATTTTCGACGCAATCATCTATAATGAGGTGGAGTTTCAGCAACCGAACACAATGTAATTTACTAGAGTAATCCTTTTTATTCACGATCCTCCTCGGTACTACACCACAAATTCTTCGCCTAACCCGTATGACCTCAAGATTAGTACTGGGAACGTTCCTCCAAATGCCACAGTACTACAAAAGAAGCAAATCGTGAGCTACCAATCCCAACATTTCTGTTCATAGTAAATTATAGAGGTTGAATACTGAGCTTATTGATTTTGCTGCCTGATACCTTTTTCGTTTTTACCGAAAATCTAATATGTATTCATATCGGCTTATTGCGGATTGAGAATAATATAAACTTGGAACAATAGAACCATAGAATGTTTACGTATTCGAAATCAGGATATTGAATTTCTATTTGGTTGTTTTGTATTATTAAACGTATTTCTTCTTCACCATAGAGAATAGTAAGCAGTATTAGGTATAGAAACTTAAATATTTGATCGATAAATATGTTATATAATTATCAATGTATAAATAATTAATTTATATAACAAATAAAATAAAAAGTCACGATAGCCGAGTTGTTGGGTGGTCGGAATTTCGAGTCGAGAGACCCGAGTTCGATCCCCAGGTGGCAGTACCAATGAGTTTTTCAAAACTTATGTATGAATTTCATCGTTGGCTTGGACATAAAGACGGCGACGGGCTCACCACCTGTCACGTTGTCCCGAAAATATCTTCGGTGGAGAGTGGGTCAAAGGGACTTAATTGTCTAGACTTGACCTCTGTCTACCCCTGTATTGGGAATTGCGTGAAGATATTTTTTTATTTTTATATAAATAAAATTAAAAAAGATATTTTTTTATATTTTTGATTTTAAACGTATAACATCTGAACAGTTAAAATATTGTTATTAAATAATTACATTGCACTATTCCGCATGCAAAAAATAAAAGGAATATGTTACCTAGTTCGAGGAGAAGTTTAGAAGAACCAGGTAACATATGCCTTTTATTTTTTGCATGCGGAATAGTGCAATGTAATTATTTGATACCAACTTTATTATAATGAATTTCCGCAAAGTAACGCCTGAGTCAATTATCTCAACAACTGTACTTCTTTTGTCAACTTAGCAACAGTTGTCGGATCTGGCCAGCATATTCTCATTAGTTTTACTTTGGTGACCCTTGTATTTTTGACAATTTGCATTTTTCTTTTTTTTCTTTTTATGACTTCTTTAGAACTCGTGAGAAGCTTTAAGCTTCCTCGCAGGGTTTGCTACCAAACCATCACTGATAACTTATCACTTCTGTGGTTCATGATTTTGAGTATTTTTAATATTTTATTTCGAGTGTATAATTATAAAAAGTTATGTAAATTTTTAGCCTTATGCACATTTATCATAGTCTTTTCAATTTACTTAATGAAACTGAATTTAATAATGATACATAAAGAACAATATGCCTCTGACCACAATCATTACGGAGGCAATGAGCATTCCAACGGACATGTTTATTTTAAAAGCTATATTGGTTTTGCGCAATGATTTGGTCGACCGCTGAAATGAGAGCCGGGACCACGTACAGTACGCCGCTTTGCATATCGAGTGATTATTTTCACCATCAGTACGTTACTACGGCACTCAACCGGAGTGATTTTATGTTAATTAAATGTTCAATAACACATGCTGTTATTATGAAGTTCAAATCAAATCAAATCATTTATTCATCGGCATAAGTTATAAATAATTACATTCATCGATTGTATTTTCATAATGAGCCACCATTTCATAATAAGGTTTCTCTAACGGAGAAGAAACAGGCGAAAGAAACTCCCCATGTATCCCCTCATTTGCCATTTTTTTAAAGAAAAAAAGGATTACCATTTTACACATAGATTAATTAGAAATAGCAAAGGAGCGATCAACTCATTCCCAGGTGTTATTATCATTAATATAACAGTTATATAAATTTATAATGTATTATCATTAATGTATTGCGTATTATCATTGTTGTATTTCATGAACCTGCTAATAGGCAGGTTCTGCACGTTTATTACGATTATGTTGAAGAAGCGTTTTTTAGGAAAGAAGAAAGAAGTTACTTCAGACGTTGTGCCTCACTGACGCTTTACAAGTTTCTAAAGAACACCAAATAAATGAATAACCTACAGAAGCTATGCTTGTTAGCATATTGTTATATATATTTAATTTACCAAATACTTCAATAATATGTGGAATATTTTCTATATTCTTTTTCATCAAGGACATGGGATGGGACACAAACATTACAGTTATAATCAGTTTCCCAGCAGTTTTACTTGCAGTTTCCCAATTTTTTTCCCCTTGCCCACCCCCCACACACGCCTCCACACACGCCCTTCCCCCCCAAATTGGGGGAGGGGGGTGTGTGGGCCTCCCTGCACTCACCAGACGAAAAGCAGAAGTTTGTTAGACTTCTACTTCACGCCGGTATTCTATGAGGGCGTGATACTTCCCCGGTCGAGCCGGCCCATTCATGCAACAACAAAAGCTGATGCGTGGCTCTACCACTGTTAAAACTACCACTCTTTTAATCTATATTGATTCATGTTTCGTTTGTTTTAGAAATATGTAGTTGCATTTTTGATTGTTAGAACATTAAATCGATACAAATTATTTAAAGCATTTCAAACTTTACATTCGAATGTATGTTTTAAAATACAAAGTTTTAATATATGATTTTTAATTACAGGTATTCGCTTAACCTCTGAAGAGTTTGCTTAAAATGCCACAGCATCTGGGGCTCTTCACATCGATTTAATATTATTTGACGAAATCACAATTACAATGGACATCAAATTTCTGTCGCTTTTGGCGATCTACGCCCATTTTTGTAAGTACTTTATGATTGTTTTTCCAGCACCACTTCTTTTCCCAGCACAGTTTCCTGTTTTCAGTTTTAAATTATTACAATTGTGTATTTTTTGACAATTTATCTCCAAATGTGTTTAATATATGTACGGTAGCAGTAAACCAAAAGACTCAAACTTTTACTTTAATGTATTGATAGGGTTACAAAAAATATTTTATCACAATATCATTAAAGAAAAAGAAAACAAAATTATGAAGAACATTACAATCGAAAACGACTAGGTTAAAAAGGCAAAAGAAACGATCTGTGTCGAAGGTGGACTATTTCAGTCCACTTGATAGTAAATGGTGCAGAATTAAAGGCTCTTGTGTACTTGTGCCGTTTTGTAAGGATAAATATTGTATTTGTATTTAAAACAAACAAAACATTTGGTTGTCACGTATGTCATACTGGGTGTTTTTTTATTAAATTACTGAGACATTTCAAAAGATAATTGAGATACAATTTGGCATAACTTCTGACAGATGTTACCAACACCAAGAGACGTACGAAACGGTGGCACGAAGTTAAGCGCGTCGCTATGGTATCTCGGTCAAGAATTCGAATCCGGATCCGAATAAAAAAACTGTTTGCTTGTTTGAATAAAACAGGTTGCATCATATTTAACCTCGCTTTAATAATATTCACATGTTTTATACTTGCTAAAACGAGCAAATATGTAACTGTATTACAATTTAAGGTTTATTAGTGTTATAAAAACAAGAGAAAACTTGAAAATCAGAACTATGTATACTACAACGACATCAGGATCACACCCCATTAGTTTCACGATACGATACCTTGGCAAGGACTTACTCGCAAACACCCTCTTTTTACCATGTGTACAGTAATATTACAGACCATTTACTAACCAATGATACTGAAATATCAACCATTCTACTTCCACTTTTTATCATTACATTATTTGTATATAATAAATATTCTCAATCATGTTTATTTACTTATATATTAAAACTTTTGTTAACGTTGTAATTATTAAATTATACACTAAATAATCGTTATCTTTTACAGGGAATCTAGTATGCGCTGAAGGATCGTTTTATAACGGTGGACAAAATAATGTACCTAGTGACACGCCAAGTGGTAACTTTATTACGCAGACGGTTTATGGCTTTCTTGATTTCACCACTACAATAGGCAACACGGTCATGGTCTTTTCACCACACTCAGCGCCACCACCAGGTCGTATTTTTAAAACAACAATTCTTCTTATTCTTCTTCTTCTTTACAGCCTATCGAGAGTCCTTTGCAGAACATAGAATCCTTCGTCAAAATTTTCCACAAAGAACAGTCCGCAGCTACATGCGTCTATTTTTCTATAACATTTTGCGACACCGTGCTTATTCTTATAGCTATGTTTTATGGCTTACCTTTGTTCTGCTCAGACGATTCTACTACGCAAAGAAACACCAAGCATTAGCCCTTTCCATGGCACTCTGAGCAACTCTAAGCTTACATATTTGGCCAGCAGTGAAAGACAACGTTTCGGTTACATAAGTCATCACTGGCAATATGCATTGGTTGTAAATTTTGGTCTTAAGATTCTGAGTCAAAAATGTAACGAGAAGATGGTGCGTAGTTTCCCGACCACTGCCCAGCCGAGTTGAATTCGTCGATGGACCTCTAGGTCGAAGTTGGACACATTTTGTCCCAGGTATACGTATTCGTCAACAAGTTCGAGCGTAGTGTTCTCAACAATAACCGGCATTGGTGTGACATGGACGTCAGAAAAAATCTTAGTCTTGTCCATGGTCATCTTAAGACTAACTTGTTGAGAAACACTATGAGGTCATTAAGCATAGTGCTAAGTTGCTCCAGTTTTAAAATATTTTAAGTTTCGTCAAGCGTGGTAACTAGGGCATAATTCCTGACATGATAAAACAGCAATAAAATATAAAAATTCTTATTATAGACATGATTTCAGAAAATGCTATACTAAAGAGCTTCTATAGAGATGACAACAAGTTAAATAACGCATTAAAAATTCTCTGTACTAATATTGTTATATTTTTTTAGAGCCGCCAACAACGGAAAAATCGGTGCAAGAAAATATAATTGAAACCAAACCGCCGCCACCGTCGATAACTAATGCAAAACCAGAAGCTATCAAGCCAAGTAAAACATCTGATCAAGATAAGACTAACAAAATAGCAGTTCCACTATCTGCATCCAGTGTCATTTCCGTAATATCATCTTCGCCGAAAAAGGATAACAATATTGCGAAATTGAAACAACAAAAACAAATTATAACAAAAGTTGAAGTAGTTGCTGGTCCTTCCAAAATTATAGAAAGTGTTTCGCCAAAACAACTAGCTTCAAAATCAAATAAGCAATCCTCAAATAAGAAACCAAAGAATCAAACTGTTAAGAGTGTGACAAACATTGTCAGTAGTAAAGTTGAAGTGAAACAAATTTCCTCGCCTACTGTAAAAATCAACAGTGTAGTAGAAATTAAATCCAGCCAACCTGACGAAGAACCGGCAATTTTAGTGACGAATAACAATATTGGAGAACCAGAATACGATTTTCTCTCACGTCAACCCTCTGAATTCGTTGAAGAGACATACAAAGTTATTAACTTACGGCCTTCGAAATCTCACGGCCTTAAACCCAAGAATATAAAAAATAGAGTACATCCTCCAACACCTCCCCCAGACGATGACGAGCATCCTCTTGGACTTGTTACAACATTAGGAGGCACAATAGTAAAGGACGGCGCTACAACAATACATGAAACTAGTGTAATTGGTACATATATATCTGGAAAATATGCTCAAGTTTTAAACAGTCACTCAAAAATATTACAACCAGCCGGACATCGAGCTAAAATTTCTCCAAGTCCTACACATAGAATATTAAAAACAGCAGCTCCTTCAATAGCTAAAAATCAAAGACATCACTTAGAACCCACTCCTTCAATCAGTGGTGAAGAAAGTACTTTCAGTAAAACTACAAGAAGGCCATCGAATAATGGAAATTCCTTTAAAAATCGCCAAAGATCACAAAACAACGAAGATGAGAATCATGAAGCGTCCAATCAAAATAAGAAATTTAAAAATCGAAAATCTACGCATCCTCAACGTACTCAAAGGTATCATCATCATGCTTAAACTAGCCACTTAACCTGTCTCCTTTAGATGAGATGAATACATAGGCCCAAATAACGTCAACACTATTAACAACAACTAATTATCAATTTAAAGTATATGTTTAAATATATACGTGTGAAAAAGTGTGTGTATGCGATTGACACACAGAAAAACTGAAACTTGTCAAAAGTAGCCTACAAAGATTTAGATGGATATATAGTATTAGGAGTATTAGTATAAATGTAAAGTCTATTATTTTTTACCAAGTTTAAAAACTTATTATTTAATTTTTTAATGTCAAATTATATGTTACATATATTACTCATTATTCAGTATTGATGTTTTCACATTAAAAAAACTGTCGCGGGAGGCTTATTACACTTTGTTTCTTAATCGCGATGCATTTTAGTTTCATAAAGTTACAAATCAAAAGGATAGTAAAGAATTTTCACTACAGTAAGACCTTTTTAAAGATCTATTTAGAGAAACATATTTTTTGGTACTGAAAGTATTCTAAGTAGCATTATACATATACTCTTTTGTAAAAGTACAATCCAAATAAAAATCAGAAAATATATTGATTTTGTATACGATTGTATGGAATCCTAATTTTAAATTAAATTGTTTTTACAGTAGACTGAATTTGATGATTCAGAGTGAAAGTATCATATCCATTTTTTACAGCAATTGCATATTGTTTAATATATCGTGTATTGTATAAGATATATTAAACAATATATAATTATCGAATATATCGTAAGACAATACATGTTATTTCGTCTCATATTATAAAATTTCAATGGAATTAACTAAATCTTTATAATTTACGAAATGTAACTTATGACGTGAGACTCTTTTTTTGTTCAGAATTTCTGGGCAAACCATTTATTAGCGCTGTAACATAAAACGCAAATCGTAAAAATTTTATTTCAATACTTTTATTTTACCTACAAGCGACCGTTTCTATTTTCAGTACACGCTTTGGTCGACCTGCCAATACTCCTCAACTGGCAACCGTCTCTGTTTTCAGTGAAACTCCAGCACCATCTTTTTCTAACAGACGGAAAAACAGTCGGAGTTCTGGTCACAAAACGACTGTCACACCAGCAAGCAACAATGACAGCTCCAGACGTGGGTTCAAACCACGTATTCAACCATCAGCAGTTGAACAAGCCTCTTCTTCTTCATCCACGAGTATATACAAATTTAAATTAAACCGTTCACCAGGATCTGGTCGTTGGCAATACAAAACAAGCCCAAAGCCGAAAGTAACTATAAGAAAAACAGGTAGTGAAGATGAGCAACCTACAACACCTAACACAAATCCTCTACTTGATGACCTTCAATATAACGATGTATCTCCTCAAGCACGATCGGATAACGATCTAGAATTGTCAAGTTCTCAAAGTGGTCCCGGTACCCTTCTTGAAAATGATACTGAGGATAATTCTATTGATAAACCACCACCCGTAGAAACGATAAAAGTAGAAATTTCAACACCAGCTGACTTCCGAGATGTTTACTATGAAATCGCTACCCTCAAATCGCCGTACACTTTTCAGGTAACAGTTATATTTCGATTTTTTAATTTCAAAGTTGCCTAAACTATGTTCATTTAGCTTTTATAAACTGTAATAGAATTAATATAAGTATTTACCAAACAATACATTCTTAAACCATGTAACACATGTACAACATATTTAAAACATTAACTACATTAATAGTAAAAGTAGGGTTTGATTTAATTGTCTGGACCTCTGTCTACGTATACTGGATTGGGAATAGAATTAAAAAATAGTTACAAAATTGTAATCGTTTAGCTTAGAAATTATTTTAATATTTTATGTAGCAAAATATTAATGGTGGTTATGTTTTATTTTTCAATGACTATTGTTCATTTCAGGTTGGGCGCGTGAAGAACACCCGTATTATCACAGTTACAACCACTATTGAAAAACGAATTGACCCAAGTTTGCCTGCGCAAAGTTCTCTCAACGAACCGTTGACAGAAAATATATTAGCAACAGCATCACCTTATGGAAAAGATCATTATCTCTTAGATTCCAGTGTAGCTACATTACCTGCTATTACATTATCTTCAGATATGGAGACACCGCCTTTGGAAACAGTGACAGAGACTTTCAGCACCACCCAAAATATGCTTAAAACACACATTTTACCGGTAGTAAATGATTCAAACATCACGAGCAGTTTGACTTTTATACAAACATACCAAGTCACTAGATTTGTAACAGCCACTAAAACACTGCCACCAATGGATTTCTTCCAATTTATTCCAAGCAAAACTCTAAAGGAATTCAATAGCCGCCTTGATGAAGCTGGTTCTGAACTACATTTAGAACTAGATTTTGGTGACAGCAACGAAGATGAAGATGGAGTTCGTCGAGTTTTCCCTGCAGATTTAGATCTTGCAAACATTGGTTCTAATTTTGATCTTACTGAAGTTGACAAGTATCGAGGATCTGATAACCATTTACGGTTGAAAAAGGCTCATGGACAAAGTAAAGAAAACCAAGTCACAGAACCACCAAATGCAGCTGCCGCATTAACGCCTGAACAGGCTCAACAACTTGCCCTTTTAAGATTATTAAACCCAGCTGCAGCTGCTCAAATTCCTAATGTTGTTACCACGTCAAAGCCAGTTCTAAAGTACGAAACCGTATACGAATCCCATGTCATTCCACTATTTAATGGTAAAAGCACTATTCTTAGTACTATATCCCGACCAGTCGCTACAGTCACTAAAACGGAATATGAAATTGGAACAAGTAGTCTTCCAGCACTGCCAATACAACCAATTAATCCACTTTACCCGCAACAACAGTTTTCAGTTACGTCGACACCGGTTGTTATGAACACAGAAGTTACAGCAACTGATAGCCAAATATTAAAATTAACTTTCGGCGCCAAAACAGTATACACGACATTGTTTACAACCAAAGTTGTACCAACTGTGCTAACCTCTTACGTTACATCCTCAATACCTGTTCAGCCAACTGCCGGATTCCCAGGATATTTCCCGGCACCATTCGCGCCATTCCCTTATGTCGGATAATTCAATTTAATTAAAAAATTCTTGGACTGTACGTCTAGTTGTGGTTGTGATAATTTGCATATCGTTTACAAAGAAGAACTTTTTCTTTTAAAGAACTACAATGCATTGTGATTTATGCTAGAGTGAATATGTAAATGACTTTTTTTAGAAGTGTGAACAGTGAACAAAGTGTGTAAAAAAGCAATTCAATTTTTGTTTATGTGTAAAGCTTGCGAGAGTGAACTATAGAATCGCATATATTGTAAAATGTTTACTGGCGGCGGCACTACTTTTAAAAAACAGTACGGTCTTTTTAACATATCGCCATTTTAATCTAAAAATGCTACTGCCCATTTAGATAATATTTTGTAAATATCTCTATTTATACTTTTTATATTTTTGTACATACGTAACTAAGCAATTATAAGAATAAGTATAGTTTAATGTAAATCAATTTACAGTAGTGAATAAATTTTATTTTTCTAGATACATTCCTATTTGACATCTTAATGTAATACTTGGATTTTCGTGAAATAAAATAAATATTACTATAAACAAAATGTTTTGTGTTTATTTGATCCATATAAAAAATATATACAACTGTCGTTGAACTCATGCCTGTGTTTTTAAAATAATAGACAGCGCTTACAGTTTCCCATCTGGTATTCAAGATTTCGCTAACTAAACTTTACCACTATAATAATGATACATTTTTAGATATAAATCAATTCACCTACTAATCTCAATCCGAATAAAATAAGTATAATATTTGCTCATAGCGGTATTTGAAACCGACACCCTTAGCTTCGAAGGAAGGGTCTCCACCAGCTAGACTATCAAGCCATCTTTAAAAATATAACACATAGTCACGATAGACGAGTAGTTGGTGTTATGATTTCGAGTTAGAATTTCGACTCCCATATTGGAAGCGCTTACCACAGAGTTTTTTTAATATTTACATGATTTTTACAGGCTCACGAACTGTTACAATGTCTGAGGTAGGCTCCGGTGAAATAAGTTAAAAGAACTGAATTGTTTTGAAATATGATCACGCCAGTAATAGTTAAATAAGGCCATGAGATTTTTTTTCATTTATTGCAAAAATGGTAATCCCAAAGCTACCACGACTCTATGTATAAAATAATACATTGTAATATTTCACGAAAAGCATCAAATTTACAGCAACTTCTAATATTTCACAGAGACGAGAGGTTTATTTCCCATGATAACTTAATTAAAGCCGTTTCATACTAAGCAGGCGCTGAAAGAAATAAAGAGGCCCCAAGTTATGAAACTAAGATTAATGGAAGCTGTTTTGTAAACTTAATAAGTAATTTTAATCTTAGAAATTTGTTTTTGTTTGTTTTGAGATTGTGATTGGAATAGAAAAGAAAAAAAGAATTGTGTATCCCTTATTATAAATATGACAGAGATTTTCGGATATGGGAAAGTAAACTTTATCTAACCTTAACAGGCAGCACATTTCTCTTTAAAGCCTAATTAAAAAAATAATTGTTCACTTTACGTATCTCACCCACAGATAATAATTTTTCACAGACATCACATGTCGTATTAAATATAAATAACATTTTGTGAGCGGTATTTCCGTTTAGTTTCAATAGGAATTTATTACATCTTTCAAGGACATCTCCATATAGTAAATTCTCCTATGAAAGCGGTATAAAATAAGATACCATTTCGCTACTTGAACCAAGTGAACAGAATACATACTCAGTACATGTGAATATATAATATAAAGGTATGGAAACGATCTCGTAAAAGCGGAGTATCGCGTATCTTGAAGTTTACCTGCAGTTTTATGCAAACATTTTTCAGACTTCAATGCCGGCGTACATACTTATTGTCGAGAGAGGTGCTTGGCATTATTGTGTATTAGGTAGAAATCTTTTCTCTAAACAGACAACATTTCAAAAATATTATTTTTTATTTATTTATCTTCATGCACGATCCCAGATGGGGTAGCCAGAGAGAACAGATCGCCAAGTGTCACGATCCCTACATACTTCTTTCGCTTCTTTCAGATTCATCATCTTCTTCATACATGCACGTCTAGGTATCCGAGTACTCTTGACCCTCCTCTCTTCGAGCAATTTGCTCACATGGTCTTCGAAAGTTAGTCTCGGTCTACCTCGATTATATCTTTTTAAATTAAGTTTTATATTTCAAAAATATAAAAGGTAATTTAAAAAGAAGCCATCATAATAATGAAAAATCTGAACGGATAATCGGACACAGTAAAAATTTGAACATGAATTTTAATATATCGTAATACAATCGACTGTATTAACAAAATATAGAATAGGTCAAAGCACTTTTGCCGGAGATCGATATGTTCTTAACAGAAGCCTTCGTTCTAAATATACTGTCATTGTTACGCCGCAACGTCTGTCTACTATTGGATGCAGTTTTAAAGCCCGAAGGTAAGCGATAGACAAAAATAATTTAAGAGGTCCAACAATGATATTCCGCAACTATCCATTGTTTTAATTAACCATGACATGAAACAAATTGTTAAAGGCCGTAATAACTGTTTAAGTAAACGTGTGAAATGTTATTAAAAATTTTAATCATTAAATTCTTTGCAAGTGAAGTAAACAATAGTAGTCCACTTCAGAACACCAGCCCGAGAATTTCCTTCCGCAAGTGAATTAGTTATCGCAATGTCAGAAACGTCACACCTTAGACGCTAGTGCACGTAATTAGTCATGTGTCTGGTATTTTTAAAACCGCTATCCCCGAAAATATTTTCGTAGGAAGGTGGGTCGAAGGGACTTAATTGTCTAGACTAGGTCTCTGTCTACACCTGTATTGGGAATTGCGTGAAGATATCCTGATATATTTACCTCTTCCTACTCTTACTAGTAGCTTACGAAAAATAGTTTGGACACTACATACATACAACGGCCTGTAACATCCACATAATCGTCTCGCTTGGCAAGCGGATTGGCAATCGCTGTACCAGACACATCATACTTTAGATCACACCGCCACCGGTCTGCTAAATTTATGTCTAGTATTTTTCGATATGGCTATCACGCCGCCAATGGTATTTTCAAAGCTTTTCTCTTCGTCGCCCCCCATACAATGACGAGAAGAAAG
Source organism: Sericinus montela (assembly GCA_029286605.1). NCBI lineage: Eukaryota > Metazoa > Arthropoda > Insecta > Lepidoptera > Papilionidae > Sericinus > Sericinus montela. The sequence goes on from JAGSMR010000001.1 coordinate 7,173,830, forward strand.
GGGAGGTCCATTTACACGTAGTGTATACGCCATAACCACACGGCGAATACACTACTCAAAATAGAAAATTAAATTTCTGAACATTTTAAATGGCATTGCATCTGTCGAGTTATAAATCTTTGCGTCTGCAGTCGGGTTCTACGCTCGCTGATTGAACGAGGTTAGACGAAATCGGCTTATCGTCCGACGATGGCGAATGGAGAATAATTTCATTGGAGTATGCACCGGCCCCGCCTCGACATCGGCACGGAATATTTGCATTAAAATTTAGATTGAAACCATCAATTTCTATTTTGTTATTTTATTTACTTTATAAAAATTTTTTATTAACAAATGAATAAAAAAAACGGAATAACAAACACAATACTCGAGTATATTAAAGTTAATTGACTGGAAAATTGGCCAAATGATAATAGTAATAAAGAAATTCACGACGGTTTTCCTAACACTGAGGTGGAGAGAGATACTTTAGCCCTTTTAATCCATATTTCATCAAAGCTTACAATGCACCGTGACATAGAACGCACTAAGTTTGCGGTTTGAATGAATTTTTGGAAATGGATCTGCTGAAAGATATTTCGATTTATAGAATAAGTGATGAGCTTGTTCAAACTCTTTGTTTCATTACACTTATGCCTATTTGGATGTTTTTATTTTGTTTATTTCTGGAAAACCAACTAGATTATTTAATACATAATTTAACAAACAAAACAACAACCTAAAAGCCAATAACAGGTTTTCACTAATAGCAACTAAATAATCGTCTAATAAGAAAATGAAAAACAATGAAATTCATGTATATAACTGCAAAAAAGCGAGACAAGGACAGTTAATATTGGTTACACTAAACATTCACTCAAAAAAAAATCTGGCTTAATAATCGTCTTCCCGTATATAAATCTATAATCAAATAATTACAACCTACCGAACTTCGCGGGTTACTACAACTTCACTATGACAAAGCTCTCACCAGTAGCAAAGAAATAGTCGAGAAACTTGATTTGGCACTGTATTTTGACATAATTAATATTTTCGCCAGCGGATAAGTGATCCTAGTACCAGATACCTCAGACCTTAGACAACACTGCCCGCCGCTAGTCTGCTTTGTTTTAAACTGATTTATCGAGATGATGGTTTTATCGTATGTTGGTTGTCAAAAGGGTTATTGAAGACACCTTTCCAGTGGTTGGTGGCAAATCCTAACGCGGTCACTACGCTGACAATCATAAGATTTACAAAACTTGTGATGGATGACATATAACTAACATAGAAGACGGAATTCGTTGTCTCTCTATTTAAATATTAATTTATATATAGCGACCGTGTGAGCGAATAGATAATAAATCGATAATGTTATCAAAAACAATGAAATCATTACAATCAGTCGACGGCATACCAGCAATGAATAAAGTAGATATGATAAGGTTATACACATTAGAATACTTATAGGAGTGTAGTGTTGTGTTGTGTTAAGATACAAATGTTCTTCAGATATGTTCTTTGTTCATTCCTTTTTTTATAATATAAAAATAAACAAAAACGCGGTTTAAGCCAAATGAATCGGAATAGATTATTATTGAGTGCAGGCATTCTTCTACTAAGTAAGTATTGTTCTGTGAATGTTTGTCCATGTGGTGTAGACGAAATAATTTGTCAACCTCTTTCTTTACCTGGCTGACGTAAAGTCACCATGAATAACTTTAGTACATGTTACCAGCTCTATGCAAAATGACGAATGATGAAGTAAGGTGAAAGGATTTCGGCAAATAACTGAAGTTAGAAAATCTTTCTGAATATACCGAAATTTTGTAAGGCAACAGTTTCTACCAATACGTAGGTAGGGATTTCGTTAATTTGAGATCAGATCACCTAATTTTATCCACTGCTGAATCCAAGTTTCATCCGCTGTCACTTAGGTACTTGTCCAGAAAATATTGCATATCGGCGCAAACTTTTGAAACAGTCGCGAGAAAATTTGAGTTCACTTTGTTTTACCTGTACTGAAACTTATTAGCGGAAACTTAAAACTACTGCAACTGAAACTTAAAATACTGGTTATACGAAATATTTATGGTGTCTGCATTTTCCCAGATAGTTATCAACACACTGAGGTTATTTGAGATTATAAGGGAATTTAAAATAATGCAACGTGAACGTTAACTTTGACGATTGTAATTTGAGTACTAATGTACCGAAGGTACCATTACATAAATACATTATTAAACTGTTTTAAGATTATCTTGATATATTGCGGTTCAATAATATGCTGTTTGATACGTTGCACCAAAGAAAACGACAGGCGCTTTCACAGACTTTATCATCTACTATAGACATCAGTGCCAATAAGATCGCAAGATAACTATCTCGAAACATGCCAGACTAAAATTAAGCAGACCGGTGGGTAGCAGCGTAAAAAATTCTAAAGACACTACGATCGTACAGCGGCTTGTAAAGCGTGGCGATGATGCCTAATCATCTTTCGGAAGCCCACAGTCCAGCATTAAACTTTTAAAGCCATTTAACGAGTATTTGATTATTTTTTGTTCACATTTATTCAAAATCAAGTCAGATTCCGGTAAAGTTGTTTATATATATCAACATTAATCTTCTTTAGTGCTTATATTATTTTAAACAGGGCGTTATTACTTCAGTAATTTCTTGTACCTTCTCATGTCTTTTCAACCAAACCGCAAACTGTGTGCATATTATTACCCCTATTTTTAGCGCACATATACACAATGTAAATAGCTTTATTACTCTGTTCTGATCTAGGATGATTTTGATTTCGTAATAATATCAAAAGAAGGTTCCATGATTATTCGTTTTTGGGTTTGTTACAAATGAAAGTGCACCAGCTGATTGATCTGAAAAACATTTAGTGGAAAACATATAAATTTCATTACCAGATATAAAATAACAACTTTTTATTTTCATTTACTCGACCAGCCAGTATTACGGTAGCGGCGCAATCTAGTGCCGTATCTCGGTGTTTTCATTTCACGTGGCTCGGGCCGAGGTATAACAATGAGAGTGTGTTCCTGAACGCTACCTGCCAAGAGGCCACTCGTTTGGCAAACGGAGTCCCTTGTGCACAGCCACTAGTAGTTTCGTGTAAGTATGTGCATGTACGTATATGCAAATAAATGAAAACAGTTTTCGGTTTTTTTAATAATAGCTGCCAGATGACAACTTTTACTGGCATTGCGATCGCATTACAATGGACGGAGTTATTGAACAATTATTGATCATAAATGTAAGTGGCTGATTGTTATGGTCATCAAAATAATGTGGACGACATAAAAAAATTACTACATGTGGGTTTTGTAAGAGGCGACAACGGGATATCTTACTTGATACCGCATCGCCTTACCGACATGTGGCGGTACAAAGGTTTGTAGTAGTTACTCTTGAAAAGAGGTTTATTGTATTTTTGTAAATTTGTTCGTGAATGACTGATTGACGCAATAATGTGCTCTAGGAGATGTTTTTGTCAATAAATTTAACTTCTGCAAAATTATAAAATTTAAAAGCACTTTTCAGACGACGGAACATGGCCGGATGTGGAATACATTTGGACTCATCATTCTCAAGAGGCTACATGTATATTAGGGCAAAATGATGTCTGCGCCCAATACACTTACTATTTTGATGGACACGGTATTCGATATTTTACATATTATCCTTTTATGACAATTTTACATTGATTTTGCAGTTTAAGATAATAATGATTAAGAATACAATATGAAAAGCATAATAGGGTAAGTGAATTAAAGAAAAAAATGTTTTTAAAATTTCAACTACGAATCCGAAAAGGATTCGAACCCGCGACCTCTGCCAAACCGTGGCAACGCTCTTACCTCTGAGCCCCCGTGTCTTACACGCAACAGTTGAAATTTTAAATCTGTATTCTCTTTCTTTATTTATGCCTGTTTTTGGCATCGTGGCCATCTATTGTCCCTTTTGCAAGTGACAATTTGAAATTCCTGACTTTTCAGTAAGGAATTATCAATATCATCAATGCCATCTATTTTTATATTCATTTTTAAAGCATATAAGTTATGCTGAACTTTATGTTATTGAATTAAAGATAAAAAAAAATTAATAATTTCCACTGATACGGGCGGGATTCGAACCCGCGACCTCTACCGAACCGTGGCAATGCTCTTACCTCTGAGCCACCGTGTCTTACACGCATCAGCTGAAATTTTAAAACTGTGTTAAACCTTCTTTATTTATGCCTGTTTTTGGCATCGACAGTATCATCTTTTCATATCATATTCTAACTTATAATCCAATGGAAAATTAACTTTCCGTAATTTATGTCTGAAATGCTCACTTTGAGCATCATTTCATTGCTTGCATATTTCATTTCATTGCTAGAACAGTTGTACTAGTTTAATTCCTGTTGCCGCTATTTAAAAGTATTCATAAGTCTTAATCAGATTCTATTACAAAATTTTAAAATAAATATTTTGATATCATAAATATCTTAAGGCCAACGATAGCGGAGTAATTGGATGATCGGAAATCAAATTATGAAACACCACTTTGATCCCCAGGAAATAGGCAAATGAGTTTTTCGAAACTAATATACAAATTTTGTTGTAAGCGTTCTCGGCATATTTTACTTCTTCTTCTATCGAACGTGTTTTCTTCACGAAGCCAATTAGCCAAGTTAATTGGTGAAGAGAAAACGGCCGCATGTGTTTTCTTCACCAAGCCACTTGGATTCGTTCGCTCTACGCAACCTAACCATCAAAGCAATCTATAACATTACCGTAATACGATCAGCATTCATAATACGAATCTCTTCGTTTGGTTTAAAGTAACGCCGCACAATTTATGAAGAGATCACTCACAATCGAATTTAAAGTCGGTTCTGGAATCTGCGATGGTGCGTGCATATTCTTTTATATTTATGCACAGTGAAAATGTGGTTTTACATTTAAAAGTAGCTAAAGAAATAATGTTATTGTAGTTATTCTTTAAAAATTCACAGCGATACAAATAAAACTTTCTCTCTGCGATGCAATCTAAAAGAAAGACATCCAAGGACAAAATTAGAACGAATGCGCAATAAAACACGGTTTTTCAATTTCAGCGGAAAATTCAACTTATATGTGCACTCGGGCCGTGGATTCGTCCGGGGAAGCAGTCACAAGCGGATGTTACCAACAGAGAAATGGCAGTTTCGCCACTCGAGTGTGCTTCTGCCGCTCAGTGCCGGGCGGTGTACCCTGTAATAAGGCCGTAGCTACATCTGTTGTGTCACTAATGATCTTCATTTTTTCCATTGCCTTTATTCTAAACGAAAATGTACTTGCAACGTTAACCAATTTATTTTAATAAATTTATAATTTTCATTTATAATGTTCTGTCAAAACTTCAATATTTTTGAATTGATATGTATAAAATAAAAAGATTTTTTAAATCAAATAGTTTGTAAAAACTAATTAAAAACGCGATAAAATCCGAAAATCGTTTGATTTAAAATGTGTAGTAACCGTTATAAAAATATTTTTATAAATATAACGTCTTATATTATTATATTCGCCGTATGGTATGGGCGTAAGAATATTATCACTCCCTTTTCCCATCAATACAGATAGTGCTATAACCATCTTGAAAAATACAATGTTTAGAGACTTTCTCTTTGACATTAGTTTGTAGTGGAAAAAACTAGAAGCAATCGCAAAAAATATGCCTACGCAACCTCTTGGCTTTTTATTTCAATATCACGGTAAGTACTTCAGTCCAATTTTAATGGCTTCTTTCACACCCATCATTGATGGATTGTGATGATGATTGTGTATTTTGCGTTCTACTAACTGGAACGACACCTTAAGAAATACATTGCTGAATTGGGTTCAATTTAAAAAAAAAGGTTTTTTAATCTGTTTTAGATTAAAAATTTTTTTTTTTTAAATTGGACCGGCTTAAAAAACAAAAAAGCAAATAATAATTTCCTTAACTCAACTTGTTGTCCATGTAATAAAATGAAATATTCTAATAAGCACTAGTAACAAATGTGCTTGAAAGTTGCGCCAGGTATTTATAAATCTATATTATTTGACCAGTTGCCATATCGATTTTTTTTGTGTTATAAGTGTTACATAGGCACCCCCTTCAACCACATAACTAAATAGTACGTATTAGAATACTTAACTAAAACGTTAAGGAGTCGCTTCTATCATCAGCTCGGCATTCTTATATCATGACTCATAGACACAAAAACTTAATTTCAACACAAACAGGTGAAAATGCTTTTAAAATTAGACAGACCGATAAAAAGTTACCATGCCTTCGAAACTAAGGGTTGCGGGTTCCTATCCTGTAAGTGTGGGCAAACATTGTTTGATGAATCTGAATATTTGTACTCGAGTCATGGTCTATGTTAATATGAATATATTCGAAACCGGTTTACATATCACGGAGTTATGAGGTATCAAACACACAATCACCAAAAGAACCATGCGTTCGAATTGAGCTTTTTGAAGTCGGTTGAATTTTTTGTTGTTTTGTCTTTAGCATGCAAGTGCAAATCCAGAGATAGGAGTGCTTTTCATTTTGCAAAAACCGAACACCCTACATAAAGCTTAAACGTAAAAACTTTATTAAGAATTACAGAATGACTAGTGAAGAATAACATTAGTCAAAAGGCAGGGCGTAATGAAAGTGCATGCCTACCAATGATACATAATGCAGAGCAAGTACCGGCTTTGTTATATGGGAGTGAAACCTAGTTCGGCCAGAAGAAGTATAAAATTAAATGCAGTGGAAATGCGATGGCCTCGTAAAATGTCCGGCGTCACGTTGTCCGACCGAAAACAAAATGAAAAGATTCACAATAAGGCAGGTTTGAAACGTAATGTTATCACTAAAATGGATAAGGGCTGACTTCGATGGGTTGGGAATGTTGAGTGAATGAGTGAAGTGAATAAAATATATAGCGCGAACGTTAAAAATAAAAGGGAGCGAAAAATTTCTCTAAGAGAGGACGGTCAACAGTACTCGGATACTAGACGTGCGTTTATGAAGGAGATGCATTAGTAAGTAGCGAAAGGGGTATGTAAGGTATGTGTATGTACATATAGTACAATTTAATTAAGGAACACATCAGATAGTACTTACACGAATATAAAAACTTCGTAAAAGGACCTGGGTTATTCCATCTGAATTACCGCCCTAGGTGAATGTACGTCCGACCGATATTTTATAAAATTGTTGACCATTGTTTGTAATCAGTCGGTAGTCAATATACTTTCCACGGATTATTTCTTAATCGCTTTTTATGAATACCACAAGAATGAATGATATATTCCTTAAGTCGTAAATTCAAGTCATGAGACTTGATGCAATTTTTATTAATAAATAAGCGAATTTTCTCAGATGACACCGAGACCGACCGAACAGATTTAGATAAAGACCGATTACCGAGGCACACTGCGTGGAATGAAATATCCTAAAGTACATCTAACAATATTTCAAAAATGCAAACACATATTTCCCGGTGACCTGAAAAACAATGTTTAGTTTTGTGAAAAACAGGCCATTTACACTCAGGAATGCATAAATATTATCACCTTGCATAATTCAAATTGGTTTTGAATAAAGATACAATTGTTGTCGGAATTCTTGACAGTTTTCTTTATAATTTAGTATACATATACCTCGAGATATTAATTTGGACAAAGTAGATTGGATTATTGATCCTTTGGAATATAAAACATTTTCTAAATATATTCGTCAAATGTTTAGAATTATATACTATAATATAATATAAAATAATAAATTTATAGACTAACAATATTATCTAGTTTAAAGTAATGAATGGGCTATAAGAAAAGACTATATAAAATAAAAAAAATCTTAGAATTACAGTAATCACTTAAGAGTTTAAAAGAATTTTCTGTTTACAGATTGTATAGATATTTCGTATTCACAGTTTTATTTTACATATAAAACATTAAAAGAAAATCCTGATACTTTTTTGTGACTTTTTCTGATTTTCGTCCAATTTCGATCTTACCTTTCTTATCTAAAGTCCTTGAAAAGCTAATTTACCAACAGTTGAACCTTTTCCTTAACACTTATAATTTGTTTAATCCCTTTCAATCCGGTTTCCGTCTAGGACATAGTACGGCTACTGCTCTAATAAAAGTCACCGATGACATTCGTTTGGGTATGGACAATAAACTGCTTACAGTTATGACTTTGTTAGATTTTAGCAATGCTTTTAATACAGTTGATTTGGATGTTCTGTTGAGTCAGTTGAGTTCACTTAATTTATCTCCATCAGTAATTGACTGGTTTCAAAGTTATCTCAGTGGTTGTCAGCAGCGTATTCGCAATGATGAAACTGTTTCATCTTGGTGTGATACTACTGCTGGTGTTTCGCAGGGCGGAACACCAGCACCATTACTTTTTTCTATTTTCATTAATTCAATCACTCAAAAAATATCTTCTCTCTACCATATGTATACGGATGATATCCAGATTTATATCCAGTCAACTCTTAAGAATCTGCCTGAAGCTATCGCCGCTATGAACTACGGCCTCAAATTAAATCCTAATAAGTCTCAGGCAATAATTATTGGCAGTCAGAAATTCATCTCAAGAATTGACTGGTCGTGCTTGCCTCCAATTAAACTCAATGGCGTTTTAATCCCATTTAGTAACTATGTTAAGGACTTAGGCATTTATCTTGACCGTACCTTAAGTTGGACACGTCATTTAAATGAAGTTAGTAGGAGAACTATTGCAGCTCTTAGTTCAATGCGTCGCCTTCGATCATTTCTCCCCATTCCTACAAAAATTATGCTCGCACAGACTCTTCTCCTTCCAATTCTCGATTATGCTGACGCCAACTATATTAATATAACTGAGGACCAATTAAATAAGCTTGAGAGACTTCAAAATACTAGCATTCGGTTCATATTTGGATTGCGTAAATATGACCATGTTTCTCAATTCCGTATACGTCTCAAGTGGTTACCAATCCGACTTCGCAGGAATTCGCATATTCTTTCTAATTTGAACCGTGTCTTGTTTTATGTCTCTACTCCACCTTATTTAAAAGAAAATTTTAAGTTTGTGGGGCTTCCAGGGGAAGATTTACGCTCTTCCAGGGGAAGATTTACGCTCTTCCAGGAAGCTTATTTTAAAGGTGCCAAACCAAAAAAAAGAAATTCTATGAAAAATCATTTACAATACAGGCAGTCAAATTGTGGAATTCCCTGCCATTCGCAATACGTGAAGCGCAATCTATTGGTATCTTTAAAAAATTAGTACGAGATCATTATCTGTCTCAATCACCTGAATACAATTATAATGTATTTACTGCATTACAATTATTTATATTGATTACATTGTTTGGGGTCTAGTATATGTATATATTATGTATTCATGTATGTATATAATTATGAGTGTTTATGTGTGTATATGTATATATTATTGTATATATCTCTTTTTTTATTTTTATCATATATATTGCTATTGCACCACCTACGTAGTAATCTTTTCCTTCACGCCATTGGTTACCTGGAAGAGATCGCTATGAAGCGATAAGGCCGCCAAATTGTGCATGTCAAAAAATTTTGTATTCTTTGTCACTTTTGTGTATCCTATTTGTGGTGGACAGTAAAAGTATATATTCATTCATTCATTTAACATTTAAAAAAGATAAGAAGAAATAGGTATTAAATCCTAAATTTTTGTGGTAAATATTATCATTATGAAAGTATGACAGATATGGCAATAAACGCTTTGCTGAAAACGAAACGTTAGAAAATTCAACGTGTAGTATTACTATACTCTATGGTATAGTGTGTACGTTTACTGCTTACCTGTTTACTTTTCAACTCTTCAAATAATCAACCTTTTGGCCTTCCGTTACAGTACAATTTGATAAAATTTTGCCGAAAGTGTCTGAACGTTAAAGTTAACATTTTACGTGACGTGTCTCTAATGTCATGTCAGTTATAGTTCGGTGAACAGTAAAAAGCCAAAAATAATAAATTCGACACATTTGTATAATATTTTTATGGTTTACGATTGCTTTAATTATTACTAAATACAATGTATTCAGTTTTAACAAGAGGAAATGCTATAGTGACCTATACTTTAAGTGTGTTAGCATGTCTAACGTTTTTGTGTTTTTTATCCACTTTAACGGTGGATTATAGAACAGCTGCACAAATGAACACTGTGAAAGTAGTAGTGTGAGTACACGATGTCAACAAATATGTTAATAGTCTATATTGAATAAGAATGTAACCACTAACACACTCACTAAAACCACATTATAATTTTGTTCTTTTGTCCACTAATATTCTGAATCTAATATTTTCCTGCTTTGAAAAAAGTTCTTTTTTCTTAGTTTTATAGCCCCTCTTTTTAGAATTCTGCCAATGTCAAGTCAGTCATGGGAGTGACAAGATTTACTTACATAAGCTTATTTTAGGTTACTTCTGAACAAGATTTCCCTTAGAAAAGCCTATGAAATAACCGATTGCATGTTTGTTTTTCAGTAAGAATGTTCCAGATTATGGAGCATCTAGAGAAAGAAATGATCTTGGTTTTTTGACATTTGATCTCAAGACAGACCTGTCTCACCTTTTCAACTGGAATGTGAAACAATTGTTTTTGTACTTAACAGCTGAATATATCACACCGAACAATGAACTGAACCAGGTGGTTCTCTGGGATAAGATTATCTTAAGAGGAGAAAATGCTGTGCTAGACTTTAAGAATATGAATACTAAATACTATTTCTGGGATGATGGTAATGGTTTAAAGTAAGTATCATACTCTTAATTATTATCTAAACTTGATAATCTATAAATGACACAATGATCCTCCAATAAAGTAGCTTTATTTGCAGTTTTGCTGAGAAGTGCTAAGAAGCATAGGTTTGGTGAAAGTTACATTAAAGTCCGAGTACCCATTTTTATTGGAATTTCCAATTTTTTCTGACAGTGGAATCCTGTTTATCTAAATTAATTGATATCAATAGGTCACTGTAGTCAAGTGGTGGGGTGATATTAATTTCTTATCAAGAGACCAGTTTCAGGACCAGATCAGTTGTGTTTTTCAAAACTTATGTTTTGGCTATTATATATAATTGGCTTGTAAAAGAGATGGCAACACACTCACCACTCTGGGACATTATGCCTAAAAAATATTCCATGAAAGGTGGATCCAAAGGACTTAAGTGTCTAGTCCTCTGTCTACCTCACAATTGGGAATGGTGTAGATATTTGTTATTTTACTACCTAAAAGTAGTAAAATTCAAAGTCCAGTATATGAGTTTCATACAAAGGGACATTTCTAATTTTATTATTGGTTCAAAAATATATTACATATGTGTAACCTTGTATTCCATATGAATCTACAACATGTGATACTAGTTATTAAGAAATCAACTGTAATCAGATCTTTTATTAGTAAATAGAATAAATTAAAAAAACTTATATTTAAAAATTTTATTCCAGAGGACACCAAAATGTGACACTGACCCTATCATGGAACATTATTCCTAATGCTGGTCTTCTTCCAAATATTCAAGCCATTGGTCAGCACTCCTTCAAGTTCCCTACAGAATACACTCAGACAAGAGTATGATTTGTGGTATTGTAAGAAAAGTTTTACAACGTAGTTGGGACTTACAATATTTAATGAAAACTTCTAATATACTACTTTATTTATATTGGATTTTATTTGCATTTTTGCACATTACCCCAAAAAAATTCTTATTCAATAATATAATGTAAAGTTTTTAAAATGTACTAATTAACCATTATAAAAATCTCTGTAGCTATATTTCTCCCCATTGATATTTGTATGATTAAGTATTATATTATTATGCGCTGTTATAACGTATTTTTTAATTTATACAAAAAGAAGTTTATTTAAAAACATTATTTTTTATGTGGTATAATGTAAAAGCAATATAATGGGTGTTTGAATTATTACTTAAATGATGAGGCTCTAAACACTAATTCACACACACCCTTTCTTGCCATGGGATATAGGTATTTAAGGGGGAATTCAAATAAAAATGGCAGAGTACTAAGAATTTGATTATGAAGGAAATTAGGGAAATTGAATGTCATACAAATCTTATATTTTATAACTGTATATTCATCAAATACATTTTCAAGGATACATTATTATTCGACATTAGCTCTACATGTTACTACAGCAGAAAGACATTTACTCTATCATTGCTTTCAATGTATCTAAATAGGTACTAAACTTTTGTAGATAAAGAAATTCTACCTTTAAATAGTACCTTGAATATCTTATTTTTATATTTAGTGTCCATGACAACAGGACTTTATCAACTGTTTAACCATATAAATTGGTTATTTCTGTATAAATTATATACGAACATAGAAATATAATACTTCTGTTTAAATCAGAATAATTGTTCCATGAAAATTTCCTATTCATCATGAATAAACATGCATACAAGTCGAAATAGTTATTTTATAGTTTTTTTTATTTTTTAATAAATTTATTACTAAAGTTAATATAAGACCGCACATAAGCATAAATATTTATGAGGTAAATATTTTTACATCATTTGCATGTGTGGCCACACATCATTTCCATTATCGCATTTTACAGACATAACTATCATTATGTAAACTAAAATACAGTAGTAACAATATCTAAGTAGTACAATGCTAAATATCCAACAACATTTTCTCAATGCTTGTTCCTATACCAGATCAGTGAGACACCCTAAGAGCTAGACAAATATTTCAAATGACTTTGTAAACAGGAATTAACAATATTAACTACATAAAGATCAATTTTAAACGTAAAATACTTATTGGGGTAGATATAACATAAATATGGGGAAATTGTATTTTTTTTATTCTATAAGTACTTATAATTTTTGTGCATATGTAAGTATCAAATCTCATGTTTAAAAATAATTACTCCATATATATTTCATGTTATCAAAACTGTTAATATTACTTGTTATGGTTTCTTTACGCAAATATATATATATATATATATATATATATATATATATATATATATATATATATATATATATATATATATATATATATATATATATATATATATATATATATATATATATATATATATATATATATATATATTACTGTACATTAATAACATAGTACACAAAATAGACGAAAAGTTATTTAAAACTATTTGGTTATACTCTAATTATTGAGGTAAGGGAATAAATTATAACTACTTGCTTGCGCCGCAACTAGCGTCACAAATATATCGAACATAAAATTAGCTGAAAGTGATGAACTCCTTAATTTCACATGATGAAATTAAGGTTACCTACATAATTTTGAAGCTTGAATGAGGACGGTCATTAATTATAGCTAAACTTTGCATCATCATATTTCAATAAATGAATAGTATAGTGGAAAATAGTACTCGATATATAATCAAGATATTAGTTGTATTCTTAGCCCCGAAAACAAAGATGTCTTCAGAACAATTCTCCAGTTTTCTCCACCCTCAAAACAGCATTATGCTATCATAAAATATTTATATAAATACAAATCGTTATTTGATCAGAACCAGTCCTTATCATATTGCTTACATGCCCATGGCGATGCTTATGAATTTATGAAACTTTCTACATAGAATCACTACTACAGTCCGCTCTACTCATAACCTCTAACATCCAAAGCTGATTCAATCGCGTGAAAAAATATTGCATTTTAATTATGTACTCACTAAGAAATTTTATAATGCAGTTAGTTCCTAGCACATTATTAGTTTGAACATTTATTACCTTAAAAGTCATCATTCGATACAAAGGAATTTATTATGCGGATAACGAAAATGGTTTTATAGCAAATAGTACTAAAAGTAACCAGTACTTGTTATCGACTAATTCCTATTATTTTGTCGAGAATTATTGAATAAAGCTACATAAAGATAGATTAGAATACCAAGCTGTATTTAATTTTGTTATATCAATGCTTCTCATCCATTTATTTAAAATCAACATGAATAAGTAACGGATCAAAAAAAGTACTGCACTTAAAAATAAAACAATCCAATTTTACACCGATTGTAATTCGAGTTTTCTTAACATATTTGAACAAATTATTTACTTCTAACGTACCGGAAGTCGCCACACGTTCGTCCAGTATTAATGTGAAGACTTTACTCTTATTCATAAAGAAGGACAGGTAAGTATAGTAACTAAGACATACAATATTATAAACCTCATAAACAAACCAAGCAGACCTAATTGGAGATACGCACAAATGAATTTAATTAATAAAAAAATATAATGGCACAAGACGTACAAAATACATTTTGTATTAAGCATTTATACAAACAACAATAAGGGAAGCGTCGCTATGAGTAGCACACAAGATGCAGTCAATAGTTGAAGCACAAATAAGTTATCTAGTAGTGGTATGTTCTACTTTGGTGTCAAAAAACTATTTTTTACTTTATTGCTCTATGTACCAAATTCAATTCGATTGCATAAATAGTTTTTCTGGTGTGACGACAACATATGTGCTGGATCAATCATATTCTTATTCTCAATACTTAGTGTGACTCAAACAAACAAAATGAGGTAAACTCAAGCAGAGTTGATGCAACAAATTTTGTCGAGTTACCAACATCTAATGTGTCTTGTAGTTGTCATAAATTTAGAACTATGAGTCTTGGGTTACACATCTTAGCTGAAACCAATAGTCTTTACTTAAAAGATAATTTAAAAATGAAAATGGTGGTAAGGTGACCACAATTTATACCACACAAAAGAACAAAAAAAAATTATTTATTGACATAAAATTGTTTAATATTGAACAACAATTTTTAAAAGCACAATGGCAGAGTTTATGGATAAGACTCGGTAGAAGCTTTTCAATTAGTAGGATAGAATGTAGGCAATATCCAGCCTCAGGAATGATTGGGAGGGGTGTTAGCTAAGAAAGACCTGTGTCACATTTTATGTTAGAAATGTATCAAAATATTCTCGAGCCAGTGTAAAACAGTTGGAATGATTCACACTAGTCTAGTTGTATGTCATCCCATATCTATAAAACTATGTTTGAACTATTTACTGATCTTATCACAACAATATTACATCAAACATGGAAAGACAAGTGTATTTCCTTGTGAACTGGCAGCCCTCTGAACACGTCGACTCTTGCTAATAGTCGACGACAGTATACAAAAGACGTCATAGTCAATCAGGACATCATGTCATGGCCCGACCAAGACTATGAATATCAATAAGTAATCATAGAACTTGTAAATTTTACATATTTCCCGTTACTTCAGCAAACATCAAAATTTAGTATCAATCTAGAAATTTTTCGGAATCATAAACTGTGTTAATTCCGTTCACTTAATAGAATATCACCAAAAAGGATGAATAAATCTCAATTCTAAACAGCAAATACTAGCGATCACAGTTTGCTTAGTTTATAAATTCCATGAATGTAAGACTTTATTTATTGCTAAAGCATGCCATCATAAACAATATTCAACATCAAATACAACCTCTACAGAGTATTTTCTGCTCAATAAGTTTGTACTATATTATTAAATACAAAAGAAATAGTCAAATTGGCTTATTGTCCAAAATGTATGAATAACAGTAAAGTAAAAGTTATATACCAGAACAGTTATTACTATTAGAAAACGCTTCCCGCCTGCACATCTGAAAAGGATTACAGATTCGAACCTGTATAACTTAACTCAGACTCAACCACTTCCTCAAGACTTCACTGATTCTTTGATCGTATATAAATCAAGGATGTCATGTAGCATCATAATGGTAATTAAACTTAAATGTAACTGAATTTGATAAGTATTGAATGATTTAGGATAGGGGTAGAGTTTCGGAAACATTGTGACAAATTTTCGCCTTACTGAGCAAATAAAGTAAGCCAAGTCACTTCTTGTGTTGTTCAAATCTATAACCACATATTGGATAGTGTAAAATAATTTCTTATCCATAACTCACAGCGTAAAGTTATTTATGTAAATTACACAGGTACTCATCCAGATTCGAAATTTCATATTCATAACATCCATGATTATAAGCTTTACTTAATAGAATTAAAATAAAATGAGAGATAGGTTCGTTATTTTTCGCAGCTGTCAAGTTTGAGAGTGGTTTATTTGCACAGGAAAGAGTTAGACGAGGCAAATGTGCTGACAGGAGGTGAAGTGATCTACCTATGCGAGATACGCATTTTGCGCTTTAAAGTGGCGCGTATGTCGCTTAAAAGTGCGTTATTCGCGAAATTCAAAGGCGGCAAGTGTCCGCCACAGGGCGTCACGCACCAGTTTGCGGAGGTCCATCTGTTTGTACATGCTTATCCTCTGTGGGGGGAGCGATTGCCCGCTCCGATCCGTACCGCCTCGATAGATCAAGCATTTCCCTGAGGCCCTGAAAGATGAAGATCACCATGTTTTAACAAAGAGACAAGAATATATCAATAATTATTAAGCTTCCCTTCACCGAAGCTAATAATAGGTGTTGAAGAGACTTAATTGTCTGAACTTGTTTTCCCAAGTACTGGGAAAACATGTGAGGGTGAAATAACAATCCGTAATGAAGATAGTCATAACATAAATAGGCCAACTTACGTAGCTGTAAGGATCAGCACACTAAAGTTGCAATGGTCTGATCTGAACATTACTCGTAGAAATGACAACTATGGGAAGAATTATTATTGAATGGTAGAATGATTCAGGTAAAAACAGCATGGTAAGACCGCACAAAACGGAATAATGAACCTGAATGAGTTAGTATACATTTAAGAGACAAACTTCTGTTAATGTCAAGAGGGAGGGATTTTGTTTCAGAAGAGTATATTTAATATTTATTATATTTTACATATAAAGTATAATAAATATTAAATATACTCTTCTGAATAATATAAGTCACGATAGCCGAGTGGTTGGGTGGTCGGAATTTCGAGTCAATAGACCCGAGTTCGATCCCCAGTTGTTAGGCTCGTACCAATGGGTTTTTCAAAAACTTATGTACGAATATCGTTGGCTTGGACATAAAGACGGCGACGGGCTCACCACCTGTCACGTTGTCCCGAAAATATCTTCGGTGGAAGGTGGGTCGAAGGGACTTGATTGTCTAGACTCGACCTCTGTCTACCCCTGTATTGGGAATTGCGTGAAGATATTTTTTTTTATTATTACATATAAAGTAATAAAAAACATATAAAGTATTTTACATATAGTCATAATATTTTACATATAAAGTAATAATGTTATTTTAATCACCTTGTTCTCGGTTATAAGCCTTTGGTATACTTCTTCACCTTTTCTTGTGTCTGCATTTTCATCCATATTAACTGCTTTGTACATAATGCTTGTCATCTCATTAATCCTCTCTGCTTGCTGGCGAATTAACTGTCAACATAATAATTATTTATTTTATCATTTTATTTGAAAGAAAAAAAATATACTCTTGTACATATGTATGAATGTATGTATTGCTAATTCAAAAGCTAATATATGAATATTTTTAAAAAAGATTGTGTTATGTATTCTAACTTCCACTTGATGGGTGTCATTGCCTTCTTAAAATACACTATAGTGGCACTTTATCTCACCAAGCTTAGGTTAGTCACCCAGGTACATTATTATTAAAAATATAACATATTAAATTCTGAATTAGAAAACAAACATATTATGTTAATAATCACAAATTAGAAGTCTATGTAAAGTTTCTATTGTTCCCTATGTATCCTGTCTGTTGTTTCACAGGGTCTGACCACAGAATTCACTACATATTTAAGAATATTATAATTCTTTTTCACCTTTGTTATAAAGTCACCTTATTAAACTTGTATATCACCAAGTTTTTGATCATAATATTGTCAAAAGTATGAGGACACCAGAACAAATTATGGAAGACTCATATGTGAAAACTGCACTTATACCTCTATATATAATAGATAGATACATTATGTACCTCTTGTTGCTTTTCATTAATGGCAGCTGTAAAATCAATTCTTGACTCCCATATCCTTTTCTCAGTATGTTGTCGATATTTGGACATAATAAGTTCCAAGGCCCTTCTGTGATCTTCTAGAGCTGCTCTTAATTCCCCATTCTCTCTCTGAACATCACGCATAAGTCTAGATTCTCGTTCTATACTTGCAATAAGTTCTCCTCGTGGTCTTTCTCGTGAAGCTTCATTGAGAGTGTCCACCTCCTCTTTGTACTGAAATAAATATTTTTTATGGTATCAATGACTAAATAATATTTCTATGCAGCAAAGAAACAAACGAATTTTAAACCAGAGTTATAATGTTAGTTCTGCTATACATTAATAATTACACATATAATTACTACTTTTAAAATTTATGTGATAATAAATTTATTATGATTAATGATAAATTTATTATGATATTTGTGGTCAAGCCCAATTTGTTTTACACAAATTTATATAAATATACAAAAATAAAAGAGAACAAAAAATGGTATAAAGGAAGAACAACTAACACAGAGAAATCTTAAGTACTTCTGTAGCTAGTGATCTTCCCCTGGTTGCTTTGACATATTATCGCTGGATGGTCTATGCTTTCTAACTCTATGTACTCTGAGAGTACACAGAACTAGTTCTATGTACTCTCCCAAGGCCATGCTCAACAATGACCAAGCTAAGCTCTATCAGCAGCTCTATCATCACAGACATGACCTTGCAAACAAACCTTGAAACAATGTGTTGATGGGCCACACACCATCTAGGATATAAAAATATAAAATATCTGAAACAACAATACCTCAAAAATATTGTGTAGACCACTTCACTTAGAAACTTCATTAAGATTTTTAAAAATGTTACTATATGTAACTGTAAAATATTAATTATTAGGTGGTTGTATAAAATATGAATTATACAAAAATATCATAAAGAAATTACAAGCAAATTTTTCAGGACAAGTATAATCTTAAAATTTAAGAGAATATATTTATACACTTTGTTTTGATCATAAATTAGTAAACTCTGTGTTGACCTATAATTTATATATATGATTATATTACATGATTTTAAAATGTAAAAAAATAAAAAAAGATGGTGACCTGTAACTCAAGTTTTCTGAACTTACACCAGGCACCAGACTCACTAAGTAAGGTTTTAGAATTTATACTTATCACTTAAGTAATTAAAAGTTAAACACTTATGTGGGAGTAAATAAATGATTTGTTGTTGTTTGTTGTTGTTGTACAGAAGATGTTTTTGGGACAATGTGACATGTGGTGAGCCCGTCACCATCTTTATGTCCAAGCCAAAGATATAATTCGTACATAAGTTATTGAAAACCTATGGGTACTAGCCTGCCATCTGGGGTTCGAACTCGGGTCTCTTGACTCGAAATTCCGACCACTCAACCACCTGGCTAATAATAGCATAATATATATTATGCCCATGTAAGTCTTTACAACAAAATCTTTAAGGCAATATTATTAAGTAAATAATTAGTAAAGTTTGAAAACATTTTCTCAACATATATCAAGTTCAGTAAAATCTTAATAAAGACACAATCAGCTACAGTGGTAAAATTTTCAGGTTTTTATTTATTTTATCGTGAAACAGAATACTGACACTAAAATTATTTATTTTTTTATTTGGTATAACAACGATAATATCCCAAGACTAATTCACAAAACGAAAGATTTTATATCAGAGAAGCCAACAAAGGCAAACTCGAAAACATTAGTGGTACCTGTTTCATAGTATGAATTTGTCTATATGCTGATTGAGTTTCAGTAAGCAAAGCATCCGCTTCCGTTTCTCGTTCTTTAAGACGCCCAGCAAGTCTTTTTGCATCCAAAATAATTTGTTGTATAGTCAGTGACATCTGAAAGAGCAACAGCTTATACAAACTATTTTTATACTAAAAAATTGTATTAAACTATTAAACACATACCCTGAAAACCACAAGATAATGTTTTGTAAATAATGTATCATTTATACAATGTTAAGATAGAACAGAAAACACGAATGAAAGATGAAACGACGCACATCAGCTGTTTAGTGATTAATACTGTACGGCGGCCATTAACTTTCATCGAACTCACAAAAATTCTTAATTAAAATGTCTGCGCAACCGACAACTAATGCTCGTCTGCGTGTTTATTAATTTCACATAAGAAAAAAAGAGAAAGTATAAAATATTTTCCGAAACTACCGAATTGTTCGTCTTGTCACGAAGAAATTTATGAGTTTAGGACATGACATGACCTTGATATGGCTGTGGTCTATGGTCACAGATCTAGGATAGGATAGAATAGGATGACTTGGTTTATGGATTTTTTTTTGTTTCGAATCATTATTTTAATCGATAACTGACGTCGATGTTAAGATAAGAAACATATGGATGACAAAAACAATAAATCGAGTCTCCATATATGTTTTTAACGGTCTTAAAAAAAGAAGGATATTCAATTCGGTTGTATGTTTTCTTTTTTAATGTTTATTATTCTCATAACTCCGCCAAATTTAATCGATTGCGTAAATACTTTTTTTGTTTGAAAGAGTATAATTTTAGTGCAGTCCCAAAGCCACCACGTCAGGATCTGGTGATGGATTCTTCAAACAAATCAAAGATATTTTTCAAAGTTTATTAGCTTTTTCAGTATTTCACTTTCAGTCTTTTATGATGGAATTAAGTAATTTGTCTATGAGTCATCATATTAGGATGATGAGCTAATGATAGAAGCTACTGTACTTCTTAGCAGTCACGAGTTGGGCAATAATATACGATAACGAATAATATACGATTTCTTGACAGATACTAACCAGGAACTGGATGAGAAGAGACGACTTGGGTATTTAATGGTTTCCATCGACTGAGCAGACGATTTAAGATTTATTATGTCTCTAAGTTTGTGACCTTAAAATATTATCGTATACACTACTACTCGTACTTACATTTCTCTACACTAGAAAGGCAAAAAAATACTTTTTTTACTATTTCAATAAACATATGTTCTACTTACTGATGAGGTTCCATTATAACTGCAAAATGACAGCCCACTTTAACTGAATATACTTGTAATTTCAAAATTACAAATTCATTAACACTTGGCGCCGATCTTAAACACATCAGTAAATAGATCTTATAACAATGTTTCACTTAAATTAATTAGTTCAACTTGTTGAGCTACGAAAAGCATTCTTTGCCTTTTTTTAATTGGGTTTAGTTTTTTAACTAACTTAAATAAAATAAGGGTTCTAATTGGATTGTATCCTCTTGTAACGTTTGTTATCGTTTAAATCGTCATATGTAAAAAATTTTGGAAAATTCTTTTTTACTATGAACAAGTAAGTATACCTCCCATTGTCACCACGTCTGGATTGTAAGCATGGATGGAATCCTAAGAAAATCAAGAATATTCTTCATATTTAGTAAGCATTTTGCGTATTTCACCTTTCATCATATTAATTAATAACATTTTTAATAAAAATGTATAAATAGTAAACTTCCTTTTTGCCAAGGAATCGTGTGTCAGTATACTTTATTTGTGGTGCTATTGTATATCATTATATATTATATTGGATATTATGGAAAACGACCAATCCGTTCTTGGGAAAGTAAATAGCGTCGCACACGTACACTCTTAATGTAGAAGGAGAAGACGGGAAGGAGAAGAACAAGGATATGACCTCAGATGACCTCATTCCTTGAACGATTCTATGTGCGATAGGCGACGGGCTATGGGCGATAGGGAAAGACAATGTATGTTAACTATTCTAAACAGTTTTATTTTCACTTCATTTTTGTAAATATCGTGTTAATTTTTGGGATAGAGGCTTTAAATAATAGTCGATTAAAAATGTAACTAAAATGAATGCAATATTTATTTGCTTAACATTTATTAACGTAATTTAAACTTTGGTCAACAATGCAACAATGGTAGACAAAAGTAGGATTTGAAAATAATCTGAAAAAATATTAAATAATCTGAAACTATTTAACTTTACTTATTTACAAATATATATATATATATATATATATATATATATATATATATATATATATATATATATATATATATATATATATATATATATATATATATATATATATATATATATATATATATATATATATATATATATATATATATAAATTATATTTAGTAAAGAGATTTAGATGTAGTAAAGAAAATTATAACTTGTTTTAGTTTCATATACTAATTACAGTATTTTATATAAAACTTCATTTCTTGGTATAATGCTTTATAGACTGTAGTCTATTTAGTTTGTATATTTCATAATATTGCTATATGGTAGTATTTCAATTTCTTGTTATTGATTTTTTTTATGTTCTGTTTATTCTTTTATCTTTAGTTGTGAAGTGATACCGTGAATAAATGAGTTTCTTTCTTTCTTTAAAATCGATTGCTAAAAAATTTAACTGCCTTTCAAACGCTCCATGAGTTATTTGGTTATAATTACCTCACATTGTATATCATTAACAACAATGCAAAAATTATTATAGTAGTAGATAGTAGTGTTTTTTATGATATTTTTTTCAAATATTAGCCAAATCGTAAGATAGAAAAAACAGAAAAACACTAGCTGCAATATCAGATATTGTCTCCTTAAGTTTACACTTTATGTTACCATCATAATAGGTTAAAACTATAGTAGGTCACTTGCGGTCACGTAACTCTTACTAGAAAAAGTGTGTATCATATTTTATCGAATAATAAGAAGATATTTAATTTATGTATGATATGTACGCAATAATTTATAAGTTGGTGATATTTAATTATTACTAGGAGAAATGACTTTTAAATGATAGAAAAACCAAGAAAAGCTAAACTACAGTGTTGAAAAAATTGCTAAATTATTTTGTATCTAGAGATTATTCTTGATGAGAAAATCTTTAATAATTTTGTTAACTATCATTGGAGCTTCCTGTTGTAAGAAATGCGAACAGTTTTCCACCAACATTGTTTCAATATACTTGTATTCTTTCTTCATGCGATCTAGTACGTTTGCTGTTATGTATGGATCACTCTGTCCATTTGCAACAAGCATTGGAACATTTTCGTCTCGATACTTCTCTGGAAAAGCCAACTGAAAGTTCGCTCGATAGTAGTTGATTGGCGGCGTGAGAGCAACTGAAAACGACATTTAACACGTTATATTCTAAATAATAAATTTGATTTTAGTCACTTAGTAGTTACGATAGCCGAGTGGTTGGGTGGTCGGAATTTCGAGTCTAGAGACCCGAGTTCGATCCTCAAGTGGCCGTACCAATGAGTTTTTCTAAAACTTATATACGAATTATATCATTGGCTTGGACATAAAGACAGCGACGGGCTCACCATCTGTCACGTTGTCCCGAAAATATCTACGGTGGAAAGTGGGTCGAAGGGACTTAAATGTCTAGACTAGACCTCTGTCTACCCCTGTATTGGGAATTGCGTGAAGACATTTATTTATTTATTTTACTTATGTTTACTTAACGTAACTTTTGCAAATCTAACAGATGTTGTGGACACAATTATTTGAACAAAAATTTGGTTTTTAGCTTCGCGAAAAGGAGGCGGTATATCAATCCAGCATTTAGAGGCACTGAACCGAAAACTGCCTCTAAATGCAGCAGACTTATTTTTGGGGTTAGACAAAATTTGGGAACAACTCCTAATTGTGTAATTGTGCTGAGAGTATCGCCATGTGAGGTTTTTTGTGAAGATATTCAGGTTTACCTGTCTGTATGATTTCGAATAGCATAGTAGAGTAGAACAATTTTATGCGGAGCTGCATATTGAGCATGTTTCTATCGATCAGGTAACGTGTAACGTGTAACATGTGAGCGTCTTGGAATGAAGAAACAAAATCGAGCACACGCGTTTTGGATCCGATGAATAAGTCTGTGGGATCGTTTTAAAATACAAGGACCGTACACAGGGAAACAACAGTTCAATTTTGACAAAATTAGTGATTCGCAAAGCCGTACCCGCAGATCAACACTCAAGAACTTTTGCATCCGATAGAGGAGCTTAAGCCTATAGAAGCAGGAGCGTATTAATTCCAACACGTGACTCCGGTTTCAAACAAAATTCAAATGAAATTCATAACAGTTTTATGAATCGGAAATTCGGTGTGCTATAAAAACATTATGTGTTATTATAAAACTTACGCTGTTTCCCAAACCAATATTTATAGCATTTGATTTCGTTTTCATTAATAATGTCCTTATCATTCCCTTTAAATAATGCTTCAAAAACTTCTAAATTATTCATCTGCATCATAAGCTCTGGCAACACCGGCATGCGATAGAAAAAAAGATACCTGAAAATTGTAAGTTAAATTAATATATGTATATACCAAATTGGCATGTTTAAATTAATAAAATAATATTATTAAAACTAGTTAATTCACTCAGGCGTTACTTTGCGGAAATTCATTGTAAAGTTGTTATTTAAAAAAAATTACTTCGCAACCCTCCGCATGAAAATATAAAAAGGTATATGCTACCTGGTCCGAAGAGAAGAAGAGCACCACCCTCCCTCCCACAGATGCGTGCACCAATTCCACAGATGTGTGCACCAACTCCACTATATGCACCAACACCACTACACTCAAACCAGGTAACACACACCACCACCGAAAACGCGACACGTGTTTCGCCTCAAAACAAGGCATCCTCAAGCGAGTAGACTCTTCGATGAGCGACCACAGAGTCTGACTCTGCGGTCGCTGTGTGTTACCTGGTTTGAGTGTAGTGGTGGTGGTATACAGAATTGGTGCACAGCATCTGTAACGGTGCACGTATCGGAGGGAGGTGGTGCTCTTCTTCTCTTGGACCAGGTAGCATATACCTTTTTATATTTTCATGGAGGGTTGCGTTAATTTTTTAAATAACAACTATATTTTTAAAGAATAATAAAAATTATAAAAATTATAAGAATAATAAAAATTATAAGAAGTCACGATAGCTGAGTGGTTGGGTGGTTGAAATTTCGAATCGAGAGACCCGAGTTCGATCCCCAGGAGGTAGGCTCGTACTAATGGTTTTTTTTAAAACTTATGTACAAATAATGTCGTTGGCTTGGACATAAGGACGGCGACGGGCTCACCACCTGTCACGTTGTTCCGAAAATATCTTCGGTGGAAGGTGGGTCAAAGCGACTTAATTGTCTAGACTAGACCTCTGTCTACCCCTGTATTGGGAATGGCGTGAAGATATTTTTTTTCCAAAATATTGATTTGTGTGTGTACGTGTTTCACCTTTTACCAAATGCATGGTTCTATGGTTAATTTGTTGTCAACATTAAAAAAAATCGCGTGTGTTCAGGGTAGCGCTGCGATAACGTAGGATAAATTTTATTTTCACTAAATTATTATTATTAATTTGTATATTCACTAAATTATTATTATTAATTTGTATATTCACTAAATTATTATTATTAATTTGTATATTCACTAAATTATTATTATTAATTTGTATATTCACTAAATTATTATTATTAATTTGTATATTCACTAAATTATTATTATTAATTTGTATATTCACTAAATTATTATTATTAATTTGTATATTCACTAAATTATTATTATTAATTTGTATATTCACTAAATTATTATTATTAATTTGTATATTCACTAAATTATTATTATTAATTTGTATATTCACTAAATTATTATTATTAATTTGTATATTCACTAAATTATTATTATTAATTTGTATATTCACTAAATTATTATTATTAATTTGTATATTCACTAAATTATTATTATTAATTTGTATATTCACTAAATTATTATTATTAATTTGTATATTCACTAAATTATTATTATTAATTTGTATATTCACTAAATTATTATTATTAATTTGTATATTCACTAAATTATTATTATTAATTTGTATATTCACTAAATTATTATTATTAATTTGTATATTCACTAAATTATTATTATTAATTTGTATATTCACTAAATTATTATTATTAATTTGTATATTCACTAAATTATTATTATTAATTTGTATATTCACTAAATTATTATTATTAATTTGTATATTCACTAAATTATTATTATTAATTTGTATATTCACTAAATTATTATTATTAATTTGTATATTCACTAAATTATTATTATTAATTTGTATATTCACTAAATTATTATTATTAATTTGTATATTCACTAAATTATTATTATTAATTTGTATATTCACTAAATTATTATTATTAATTTGTATATTCACTAAATTATTATTATTAATTTGTATATTCACTAAATTATTATTATTAATTTGTATATTCACTAAATTATTATTATTAATTTGTATATTCACTAAATTATTATTATTAATTTGTATATTCACTAAATTATTATTATTAATTTGTATATTCACTAAATTATTATTATTAATTTGTATATTCACTAAATTATTATTATTAATTTGTATATTCACTAAATTATTATTATTAATTTGTATATTCACTAAATTATTATTATTAATTTGTATATTCACTAAATTATTATTATTAATTTGTATATTCACTAAATTATTATTATTAATTTGTATATTCACTAAATTATTATTATTAATTTGTATATTCACTAAATTATTATTATTAATTTGTATATTCACTAAATTATTATTATTAATTTGTATATTCACTAAATTATTATTATTAATTTGTATATTCACTAAATTATTATTATTAATTTGTATATTCACTAAATTATTATTATTAATTTGTATATTCACTAAATTATTATTATTAATTTGTATATTCACTAAATTATTATTATTAATTTGTATATTCACTAAATTATTATTATTAATTTGTATATTCACTAAATTATTATTATTAATTTGTATATTCACTAAATTATTATTATTAATTTGTATATTCACTAAATTATTATTATTAATTTGTATATTCACTAAATTATTATTATTAATTTGTATATTCACTAAATTATTATTATTAATTTGTATATTCACTAAATTATTTTGGCCTACGAATATAGTTGAGGTTTTGTATACTGGCATACTATAGTAACTACGTACATATTATGTATGCCAGTATGCAGCTACCTCAGTTCTACGTTTAACGTTCTACAAACGTTTTACTAACTACTCCGTCTACAACAGCTAAGTTACATCGTAGTTTTTGTTACACCAGCGCTATTCTGATAGGTACTTGAACCTTTATTTTCGGCATTACTGGTGGACACTTTTAAAATTTCCCACCATACAAAACCGTTCTCTTTATCTAAATCTACCCTTCTTAGAAATATACTTTCATTCTATATCTCGCAATATATCATCGCACATTATTACATCTCTTGAATTATCCACTTGCCAGTTATAACCAAAACGCAATTTATATGGCAAAATAATTCATTTATTTTGTCATATAAATTGCATAAATAAATATGTACAAAACAGCGAATCCAATGTCTAAGGCATTCTCTGCCACTCTAGCTTACTTTACACACACTCTACCTTATTTTCCAGTCGAAAGTTAGAAGCTTACCAGGATTTCTTTTGCTGTTCAGGGTTGTTCCAAATTTCGTGAAACCACGCCTCTCTCGAGGTACTACCGAGCAAAATGACTGCGTGCAAAGCATTAGGATGTTCGTCACGGAACTTGCTCGCAACCAAACCGCCCCAGTCATGGGCAACTAATATACATTTATCACGACCTCAAAACAAAAGAAAATCTTAAATTAAATTAAACATTACGTCTGTATAATAAATATCGCCATTGCAATAGAATAAGGTAGACTTTTTTCCGTTAGTGTTGTATGAGGCTAATAAGAGAATCCAACGGATGGAGGATAAACATCTCCTTAATATCAGACAAAAATTATGCTGCCGTCGGGTACTGCATTCGCCAATCCGCTGTGCTATAAAAACATTATGTGTTATTATAAAACTTACGCTGTTTCCCAAACCAATATTTATAGCATTCGATTTCGTTTTCATTAATAATGTCCTTATCATTCCCTTTAAATAATGCTTCAAAACTTCTAAATTATTCATCTGCATCATAAGCTCTGGCAACACCGGCATGCGATAGAAAAAAAACAGAAAAACACTAGCTGCAATATCAGATATTGTCTCCTTAAGTTTACACTTTATGTTACCATCATAATAGGTTAAAACTATAGTAGGTCACTTGCGGTCACGTAACTCTTACTAGAAAAAGTGTGTATCATATTTTATCGAATAATAAGAAGATATTTAATTTATGTATGATATGTACGCAATAATTTATAAGTTGGTGATATTTAATTATTACTAGGAGAAATGACTTTTAAATGATAGAAAAACCAAGAAAAGCTAAACTACAGTGTTGAAAAAATTGCTAAATTATTTTGTATCTAGAGATTATTCTTGATGAGAAAATCTTTAATAATTTTGTTAACTATCATTGGAGCTTCCTGTTGTAAGAAATGCGAACAGTTTTCCACCAACATTGTTTCAATATACTTGTATTCTTTCTTCATGCGATCTAGTACGTTTGCTGTTATGTATGGATCACTCTGTCCATTTGCAACAAGCATTGGAACATTTTCGTCTCGATACTTCTCTGGAAAAGCCAACTGAAAGTTCGCTCGATAGTAGTTGATTGGCGGCGTGAGAGCAACTGAAAACGACATTTAACACGTTATATTCTAAATAATAAATTTGATTTTAGTCACTTAGTAGTTACGATAGCCGAGTGGTTGGGTGGTCGGAATTTCGAGTCTAGAGACCCGAGTTCGATCCTCAAGTGGCAGGCGCCTACCAATGTTTTTTTCAAAACCTATGTACGATTCATATCGTTGGTTTGGACATAAAAACGGCGACGGGCTCATCAACTGTCATGTTGTCCCGAATATATCTTCGGAGGAAGGTGGGTCGAAGGGACTTAATTGTCTAGACTAGACCTCTGTCTACCCCTGTATTGAGAATGGCGTGAAGATATTTGTTTATTTTATTTTACTTATGTTTACTTAACGTAACTTTTGCAAATCTAACAGATGTTGTGGACACAATTATTTGAACAAAAATTTGGTTTTTAGCTTCGCGAAAAGGAGGCGGTATATCAATCCAGCATTTAGAGGCACTGAACCGAAAACTGCCTCTAAATGCAGCAGTCTTATGTTTGGGATTAGACAAAATTTGGGAACAACTCCTAATTGTGTAATTGTGCTGAGAGTATCGCCATGTGAGGTTTTTTGTGAAGATATTCAGGTTTACCTGTCTGTATGATTTCGAATAGCATAGTAGAGTAGAACAATTTTATGCGGAGCTGCATATTGAGCATGTTTCTATCGATCAGGTAACATGTGAGCGTCTTGGAATGAAGAAACAAAACGAGCACACGCGTTTTGGATCCGATGAATAAGTCTGTGGGATCGTTTTAAAATACAAGGACCGTACACAGGGAAACAACAGTTCAATTTTGACAAAATTAGTGATTCGCAAAGCCGTACCCGCAGATCAACACTCAAGAACTTTTGCATCCGATAGAGGAGCTTAAGCCTATAGAAGCAGGAGCGTATTAATTCCAACACGTGACTCCGGTTTCAAACCAAATTCAAATGAAATTCATAACAGTTTTATGAATCGGAAATTCGGTGTGCTATAAAAACATTATGTGTTATTATAAAACTTACGCTGTTTCCCAAACCAATATTTATAGCATTCGATTTCGTTTTCATTAATAATGTCCTTATCTTTCCCTTTAAATAATGCTTCAAAAACTTCTAAATTATTCATCTGCATCATAAGCTCTGGCAACACCGGCATGCGATAGAAAAAAAGATACCTGAAAATTGTAAGTTAAATTAATATATGTATATACCAGATTGGCATGTTTAAATTAATAAAATAATATTATTAAAACTAGTTAATTCACTCAGGCGTTACTTTGCGGAAATTCATTGTAAAGTTGTTATTTAAAAAAAATTACTTCGCAACCCTCCGCATGAAAATATAAAAAGGTATATGCTACCTGGTCCGAAGAGAAGAAGAGCACCACCCTCCCTCCCACAGATGCGTGCACCAATTCCACAGATGTGTGCACCAACTCCACTGTATGCACCAACACCACTACACTCAAACCAGGTAACACACACCACCACCGAAAACGCGACACGTGTTTCGCCTCAAAACAAGGCATCCTCAAGCGAGTAGACTCTTCGATGAGCGACCACAGAGTCTGACTCTGCGGTCGCTGTGTGTTACCTGGTTTGAGTGTAGTGGTGGTGGTGCATACAGTGGAATTGGTGCACACATCTGTGGAATTGGTGCACGCATCTGTGGGAGGGAGGGTGGTGCTCTTCTTCTCTTCGGACCAGGTAGCATATACCTTTTTATATTTTCATGCGGAGGGTTGCGAAGTAATTTTTTTTTAAATAACAACTATATTTTTTTAAAGAATAATAAAAATTATAAGAATAATAAAAATTATAAGAAGTCACGATAGCTGAGTGGTTGGGTGGTTGAAATTTCGAATCGAGAGACCCGAGTTCGATCCCCAGGAGGTAGGCTCGTACTAATGGTTTTTTTTAAAACTTATGTACAAATAATGTCGTTGGCTTGGACATAAGGACGGCGACGGGCTCACCACCTGTCACGTTGTTCCGAAAATATCTTCGGTGGAAGGTGGGTCAAAGCGACTTAATTGTCTAGACTAGACCTCTGTCTACCCCTGTATTGGGAATGGCGTGAAGATATTTTTTTTCCAAAATATTGATTTGTGTGTGTACGTGTTTCACCTTTTACCAAATGCATGGTTCTATGGTTAATTTGTTGTCAACATTAAAAAAAATCGCGTGTGTTCAGGGTAGCGCTGCGATAACGTAGGATAAATTTTATTTTCACTAAATTATTATTATTAATTTGTATATTCACTAAATTATTTTGGCCTACGAATATAGTTGAGGTTTTGTATACTGGCATACTATAGTAACTACGTACATATTATGTATGCCAGTATACGAAACCTCAGGTTTACTTACGTTTAACGTTCTACAAACGTTTTACTAACTACTCCGTCTACAACAGCTAAGTTACATCGTAGTTTTTGTTACACCAGCGCTATTCTGATAGGTACTTGAACCTTTATTTTCGGCATTACTGGTGGACACTTTTAAAATTTTCCCACCATACAAAACCGTTCTCTTTATCTAAATCTACCCTTCTTAGAAATATACTTTCATTCTATATCTCGCAATATATCATCGCACATTATTACATCTCTTGAATTATCCACTTGCCAGTTATAACCAAAACGCAATTTATATGGCAAAATAATTCATTTATTTTGTCATATAAATTGCATAAGGATAAATATGTACAAAACGGCGAATCCAATGTCTAAAGGCATTCTCTGCCACTCTAGCTTACTTTACACACACTCTACCTTATTTTCCAGTCGAAAGTTAGAAGCTTACCAGGATTTCTTTTGCTGTTCAGGGTTGTTCCAAATTTCGTGAAACCACGCCTCTCTCGAGGTACTACCGAGCAAAATGACTGCGTGCAAAGCATTAGGATGTTCGTCACGGAACTTGCTCGCAACCAAACCGCCCCAGTCATGGGCAACTAATATACATTTATCACGACCTCAAAACAAAAGAAAATCTTAAATTAAATTAAACATTACGTCTGTATAATAAATATCGCCATTGCAATAGAATAAGGTAGACTTTTTTCCGTTAGTGTTGTATGAGGCTAATAAGAGAATCCAACGGATGGAGGATAAACATCTCCTTAATATCAGACAAAAATTATGCTGCCGTCGGGTACTGCATTCGCCAATCCGCTTGCCAATAGTAGCGATTATCACAAACCCTCCTTACAGGATAAGCCCATATAGCGTATTTTAACAGGCCATCGGAAATTTCTCAAACAGTAGACTTTACGATTCGTTGCCATTTATGAGCTTTTTTTAATTGAAAATTGCCTTGTCATCACTCCGAAGTGGGAAAGAACAAATATAAGAACAAAATATATATCAACTCAAAATTCTTATTTGATGAAGATTAAGACCAAGGTTGATGGGCGATGATGACTAAAATATACCAAGGTTTAAGATTGCATTATGAGTATAAGTTAGCATTACGAATGGAGCTAAAACATTAAATCTTGATCTATACATACGTATTTTTCGTTTAAAATTTAACCCAACGCAAACCGCAGGAAGCACCCATTTGCAGTATTTTGTTGCAATTGCAATATTGCATTATCGTCACCATTCTAATGATGTGTTAGCAAGATATTTAGGTCAACGTTGCAAGTATTGCATTACATTGCGAAAATATCATACATAACTATAATATATAAATCAATCCCCAGCTGCGTCTGTCTTACTGAGAACGATACACGGTAAAACTACTAAATTTACCGTTCCGGATAATTTTGAGGATTTTCACTAATGGGAAGTCGCGATTTATCTAAATTTTCTAGGCCATTAAAACGTCTAAACTCAATTTATCTTACAATATATTCACAACTTACAAATCGTATAAAGTCTACTGAGGATGAGGTCTGTCCTAAAAGAAATATTAGCCAAAATCGCTAACTTCGGTCATCAGTTTCGAAATCGCAATTACACGATCACAGAAATATTTGATTTCTGCGATGATGTTTACAATTTGTAACGCCTTTTCCAATACCTAACTGATGTAAGGTTTTGCAACTTCTAGTTCATAGTCTTAACTCATAAAAATAAAATGCTATAGATAATGCTGACCACTAGTTTTTATGAAAACTTTGAGTTGATTTTCGTAATCACAGTTAAAAAAAAACAATGAATAATTTTCATTTACTAAACAGGGCAAAGCAGCCATTGGTAGTGCAGACATATCTGTACAGTTATTTGTGATGCGATAGCCGAATTTTCTAAAACTATCTAAATCGCTACATTTTAACACTTACCCAATTGTCGCATGAAATCGCGTACGTCCTCAACCAATATGTCTATTTTATAAGAGGAAACTCCCTCGGGTCTCTCAGAGTCTCCGTAGCCTCGCATATCAACAGCAACACACCTGAAACAAATTTATTTTAAACTTTGTTTATACGTTAAAATAAACACGATATTTTAAAAGCTCACGAATTGTTTAGAAACGTGGTCAAAACTATAATAACACGATTTTGTTATCATGCCTATTTTACAGCATGAAATTAACGAGTACGAATAACATGAAGCTGGCCATCAATTTACCTAGTACCCTATATCCTGCGAACGTTACAAAAACAAAGTTCCTCGTCAATAACAATCTATAATGCAATTAACTACACGTTATTCTTACAAGACATTGAAAAATTAAATTTGAGGTATTTACCAATAATCTTTATTAAACTCAACGATTTGGTGCCGCCAAGAATACCAAAACTCCGGATATCCATGAAGGAACAGCATAAGCGGTTTAGACGCATCGCCGCTTTCCACATAATGTATTTTTATGTTCTGAAATAAAAATATAAGATATATTAACCAACAAATAACACAACCGTCTCAATACAAAAATTATACCCTACACTTTTTTATATTTGTTTGTTGTTTTATTTTTGTTATATTTGAGTCTAATAAACTTTAATCTCTAACTCTTTTTTCTTACTGTATAAAAATTTACTTAGTATGTGTTTATCACGTTCAGGTAAAGAGTCGCAGCGGAGGGACTTGGTTTAGAAAAAAATATTTTAATGCGCTGGCATACCCTCTTGAAATACAAGAGGGTCGAATAAAAAATAATATCTTCACGCAATTCCCAATACAGGGGTAGACAGAGGTCTAGTCTAGACAATTAAGTCCCTTCTACCCACCTTCCACCGGAGATAGTTTCGGGACGACGTGACAGGTAGTGAGCCCGTCGCCGTCTTTATGTCCAATAATACCGAATAATGTGAACTGACTAGGTTCTCAGTATCGAAGATTAAATTAAACGTTCACGTACGGTCGAAATAAAATGATTAATTAAAAGCTGAAATCAAGTTACATATTACATTACTAAAAAAATGGACAGTATTCGAACCCGCGATCTCCACAGTAACGTGGCTACGCTCGAGTTCGATCCCCAGGTGGCAGGCTCCTACCAATGTTTTTTTTTTTTCAAAACCTATGTACGATTCATATCGTTGGTTTGGACATAAAAACGGCGACGGGCTCATCAACTGTCATGTTGTCCCGAATATATCTTCGGAGGAAGGTGGGTCGAAGGGACTTAATTGTCTAGACTAGACCCCTGTCTACCCCTGTATTGAGAATGGCGTGAAGATATTTATTTATTTTATTTTACCATATTTTTAAACAGTGATCTGCTAATCTGCACAAAACCTAACAAAAAATGGAACGTTATGAACCATTTTTGTACTATTAACAGAAATGTTTGTAATTTTCAATTATTTCTCACCAAATTTTATGGCAACAAACTATCGAAAATTATTTAAGGTTTTACTTGATCAATTACCTTTTTCAAATTATAGTTAAGAGTTTAATCCCTCAGTGGTAACCCAATGGGGTTTTTCAAAATTTACAATTACCCCTTTGTCTACCCCAGTATTGGGAATGGCGTGAAGTTTTGCGTAGCCCTACGAAAACGCGAGTATATATTAGATCTAGAATAGTACGTACTGGTATGAGTGTATGTGAGGCGCGCTCGTCGTTCCGCTTTCTGGTAAAAGACGTTCTTCCGGTTAAGTGAATAAACTGGATTTCAATTCCTACTTGTGTAATGTTTATGCAGTTGTAAATGTGGTCAAATATATAATGAGTAGTACATGAGATGAGATATAAAGATAACAGCTAGAACGATCTCAATAAATATTTTTTTTGTGTGTGTTTGATAGTATATAATATTTAAATAACTTAGTTAATTCATTTAAACCGCTAGAGCAGTAAATTATTTAAGTTGTTATTGTATGTATCTTTTATCGTTTGTTCGTAAAAAAAATATCCTAATGGTTTATTATATTCCGTTTGATGCGGAACGGCATCAGTCCATTGGCGTCGACTCAGTTTTTTCAATTCAGTTGTTAAAATTCTTCACATTTTTAAGAACAAATAAAATAAGGCGTGGATTGCGGCAATTTAAGGAAAATAAGGCTTTGAAAATTCATGATAATTTTTATTTACATGTTCTATTTCAATACTTTAACAAAATCTTTGAAAACATAGGTAATATAACATGTATGGAACTGCTGCTGAAACTTCTTACTTAAGCTTAATCTCTGACTAATTAAAATGGCTAGTGGTTACATGAATGCTTTGGAAGCCATGTTGATTTCGCCACCACAGTAATTGTTCATACAACGTGTCGCTGCAGCAAGCTCAGGACTTTAAATCTTTGAAAACCTTACATCTAATGTAAAACTTTAACCTTAACCTACAAAATACCACAAATGGCTTTATTGATAGCTCTAATTGCAAAAGAGGTCTAGTCTAGACAGTTAAGTCCTTTCGACCCACCTTCCATCGAAGACATTTTTGGGACAACGCGACAGGTGGTGAGCCCCTCGTCGTCTTTAGGCAAAAGTCAATGATATAAATCGTACAAAACTTTTGAAAAAAAAACCTTTGGTATGGGCCTTAGGGATCGAACTTGGGTCTCTTGATTCCAATTCCGATCACCTAAACACTCGGATATCGTGACTAACAGAAAATATCCAGATTAAAAATCTGAAAAACGTCCGGAAAACTTATTATTACTATAATGGAGAAAAACGCACCATGCTTGAAGGAATCTTTTAATTAAGCTAACATTTTTTCATTTAATTTCATCAAAACTATCATAACTCCTATTCACTAAATCAATCAATCAAAATTCAAAAATACGTAACTGACTAGTTTTCACTTCTCTCTTGTCAACCTAGTCCAAAGTCCTCGTTTACATAAAGTAATAATCGAAGAATATCATTGATTAGTAAAAAATGAATCAATAGCCAGTAATTTCGTACTAAAATATACATACGTACATACATAAGGGCATGTAGATGTCACTATAAGGCAGGCCACAGAATTTGCCATAATCACCACGACTGGCAATCGGAGTAGCGATCGAAAACGCAACGTTGCGCCGATAGTAAATGGCTTATACACCATTTTTTTATATGTATTTTGTACCTTTACGCTTTATCCCGATACTGGAGTACACAGGGTTTAGTTAATTTAGCCCTGTTTTGTTTAATTTAGTTTTTACCGAAGCATATCTGGGATAGTATGACATGAACATGAGCCATCGCCGTCTAAGTGTCAAAGCCAATGGTACAAGCTACTTATATAGATATTTTTAACAGTGGTAGAGCCACACACCAGCTTTTGCTGTTGCATGAATAGGCCGGCTCGACCGGGGAATTACCACGACCTCACAGAATACCGGCGTGAAATAGAAGTTTAACAAACTTCTGCGTTTCTTCTGATGAGTGCAGGAAACCGGAGGCCCACACCTTTCTCAAAGACCGGCAACGCATCTGCTATGCCTCTGGTATTGCGGGTGTTCATGGGCGGCGGTAATCACTTACCATCACGTGAGGAACCTTACGCACACGAAACACTTATCTGTGAGGGCAACCAAGAAGGCTATTGGGTCGTTCTACAATATATCCTATCATATCGATGAAGTCGACCGCGATATATTACAGAAACTCGTTTTTAATGCCTTTGACGAAGAGTACTCGGTCCAACGTGCCAAAGCTGTGAGGGCGATCCTCCTGCCATCTAGTAGACATAGGAGAGTGAATTTATGAGACAATGGTTGACAACAGTCGACTCCTGGCCACGTGAGCGTGAGTAAATGCGTGAATTGACGTCCCTCTCGCACCTCTTGCCGCTTCGACCATCACAGCATCGACCTTATCGATTAAACTCAACGACCTCTTATCTAAAAAGACATCACGGTATCAATGAGACGTGGAAGCAAGCCACGGCAATAGATGCCTACAAGGGAAAAATCCCTTTATCATAGATGACCCGTAATGACATTCAAGAAAAAAAACTTCTAATGCAGTTTTCATCTCATTTGAGAAATAGAATTTATAATAGAGGTCACGCAAGGCTAAATTTTAAGTCCATTACTTTTTGCTTGGTTAATTAACGATATTAAAACCTTTTTCAAATATACACAGTTTTTACTGTATGCTCATGACCTTCAACTATATCGTAAAATCTTCACTTTAAATTGCATTAGCCGTCTTTAAAAAAACAGTCCTTAAAGCCTCCGAGCCAACGATATAAATTGGACGTAAGTTTTTTGGATAACCCCATTGGTATGAGCCTTGGGTATCACACTCTGGTCCCTTTACTCGACTTCCAATAATCCCTCCACTCGGCTATCGCGAATTTTTATTATAGTTATAATTGTCGTTATAAATATCGCTAAAGATCTCAGAATTAAAACTACGTTTTAATTCTTGATTCTCTGTAAAATTATAAATTGTGGGAAGAATAATTTTGCAATTACGTCGTGTTTATTTTTAGATATTCTTTGTAATGCTTTTTGTCCATGTCATCAACACACCTAATGTACGTAAACAATTCTTGTAACGACTATTGTGACATTATATGTAGATGTCATTCTCGGAAAATATTATTATTAATATTATATTGTAGGCTTTTGTTTAAAGTAACTTTACAAAGTACAGTCTACAATGATAATAATTACCGGACACAAGCTTATTTATGCAAACAGGTGCAAATCGATACTACCCGCAGTATGTTTTTATATCATTCTTTTCTATAGCCAATGTAAAAGTAAAGTTCAAAGTAAAAGAAGGCCTATCTAATAAAATGTAACCGTTATAAAGCCACGTTTAAACAACGTTACAAAGCTTGGCAATTACAAGGTCTCATTAGATCTTTTACCTATCTTTCGAGATGGATATTTTGCCAACCCTCATGTTAATAGATATTTAAGAAGCTGCGTTTTAGCGGCCTTTATAAACGACAGCCCACAGACGACAAACGACGGCAAAGTAGTTGGGTGATTGGAATTCGAGTCAGGAGACCCGAGTTCGATCCCCAGGTGGTAGGCGTATCCCCAGGTGGTAGGCGTAAAAATATTTTTATAAAAACTATGTACTATTTATATCGTTGGCTTCGACATTAAGACGGCGACAGCCTCACCACCTGTCACTTTGTCTCAAACAATGTTTTCGGTGGGTCGGAAGGACTGAATTGTCTAGACCTCTATCCCCAGTATTATTTATTTATCCCCAGTATTATTTATCTATCCCCAGTATACATCGATGCCCAGTATTAGCAATGACGTGAATATATTTTTTTTTGTTTCTCTTCTCTAATACACATTAACGTTTAGCTTCAAAGTATCTTCGCTGTATAACATGAATCAACATCCTGAGTCACTATTTTGTAAGCCAAGGATACACATGGACTGAACATCATTGTTGTCGTGTCTATTTTCACAACCGTCCGCGGCGGTTCTAGGCAAATGCCGAGCGCACCTGTACGCAGTTCTAAACAATAAACAATTGATAATTGTAAAATTTTAGTTCGAGGCACTTGGGGACCAAAACCATGGTAGGTACTTATCAATAACTTTTTTCAAAACTTAGATACGATTTACATTGGTTTGGACATAAAGACGATGAGACAATACACTTTCACCCGGGGAAAAAGTTTTTGATGTCAGGTGGCTCGACAGGACTTACTTGTCTGGTACCTCTGTCTACTTCTGTATTAAGAATAAAGTGAATCCTTAGTCTCGAAGTCAGCTATCGTGTTGCAGTTTTTTTTAATAATATTTTAGTTTTTATATGTTTATTTCAATAATTTATATGCAAAACTAGATTCGATAAATCTGGTAATTAAAACGGGAATTCTTTACCTAATATGAAGTAATAATTTCATTTAGTCCAGTTCAGTCTAGTCATAAAACGTGTACGTCTCAATTGAAGTTACAGTTAAAGGCATCCATATGCCGGAGTAGCCATTAACGATCTAGACTCGCTAAGCTCGTTTTTAAAACTAATGTAATAAAAAATCTTGTTATAAATCCAATCTTAATTTATTCTGTTGCTATATCACGTGATCTGATCTACAAAGCGAACGAACGTACAAAACTGCCCGCCCGCACGTGAATCCGGTCTAAGATCACGAGAATAGTTTTTTATGCAAAAATTTTTTAAGGTTTCACTGACCCCATATCGCTGTCCATGATGATAACCGTCGTGTATTATTTGATCGAGAAATTAGTACTACGTTATCACTAGCATTTATTTTATCGCCAGATACCTATCTGGCGATAAAATAAATTATTTTTTAAAGATAATTAATCCTATATTTGTTTTAAGAACTTTATATCCAGCCAGATTTTAAGATAAATCAATATTTTAAAATAAATACAAATAAAATTGTTACTCCGGTATTTATATCATAAATAGTCAATGTAAAACATGCCAAAAACGAATTATAATATGAAATAGTCAGAATAATAAGGAATATTCTGTACTTAGACACGTATAATTCTTTATCAAGTACAATTATGGCTATGTCTGAACTCGGCAATATTTATCAGTTAGTGAAGTGGATATCATTTAAATACGCATAAAAATCATTAACAGTTTCAGGAAAACACAATTTAATATCTAAATGATATAAAATATGATGATAAAAGTAATAAAAAATGAAATATGAGCGCCAGAGACAAATAAAACATGAGTATCCTTAATTTAATTTAAATTACCATTTTGATTTATTTAATATATTTACGTAAATATATTAATATACCATAATCTTTGTTTTGTTGCCACATTTATAAATTAAAAGCATTTTGAACATTATATACAACTTACATTTGCCTTAACATATTTGTGCACTCCGTATTTTGGGTCGGTTAGACTTGCTGGAGGTACTAGTCTCAGTTTTAATTCCCAGGGGTTTTTAAACGGATTCTTCAAAAAAGCTATAGCAAATGCCACTAAATTTAAAATGCTATAATACACTGTCAGAAAATTTGATTTAAAAAAACGCTTAATAGTCACAATGGCACTCATTTTTAGAAAATAATAATTAGGAACACTAAAAAAGAGTAAAATAAACTTAACGTCTGCTTCTGTTCACGTTTCGTAGCAGACTGATGGGCATACTTTAGGTTTGCGACGTATTTATTTATTTGAAATTTTCTTGTTCATCGTGTAATGGTACTAAGTTCTAAGTTACATAGAGCAAGCAAACGCTGACAACGGTAATCAGTAACGGTAAT
Organism: Sericinus montela; assembly: GCA_029286605.1. Lineage (NCBI taxonomy): Eukaryota > Metazoa > Arthropoda > Insecta > Lepidoptera > Papilionidae > Sericinus > Sericinus montela. The sequence goes on from JAGSMR010000001.1 coordinate 7,214,031, forward strand.
AATGCTCGTAAGTTTAAAAACTGTGTAAGTCAATACAGATAAACCCAAAGACTTCTATATTGTCGCGTATAACCTACGCAAGGTTTAGCGTTATTATATTCACGTCCATATAATCACAAACTAATGACTTTATAATGCCTAAAAGATATTAAACGATCAAATTATTTTTGGATTGGAAGCATCCGAAAACGTCTTGAGTCAACTGTACAGATAAGGTTCCCAACTAGGCCCATCCTAAATTCGCACTTATGGCACGCATTGTATTTTGGCAGAAAAGATGCACAACTTTGCGAATTTTTTATCGAATCACACAAAAATTAATACCTGTAAAATTATTATTATTTATCTATCAGTGTTTGTTCCAAATTCAAATTTAGACGATTTTTTAGAAAACCGACGAATATAGTGACGATGGTTTATTAAAAATAAATAAATATCTTCACGCAATTCCCAATACAGGGGTAGACAGAGGTCTAGTCTAGACAATTAAATCCCTTTGACCCACCTTCCACCGAAGATATTTTTCGGGACAACGTGACAGGTGGTGAGCCCGTCGCTGTCTTTATGTCTGCCGGTTTATTAGATGTCTCAAAAATGCAACGATAATTTACAACTCAACCTAGGTCCAGCAAGGTTTAATGTAAAGTTAATCTCAGGAATAATCAATCCAATATTGGTTGCCACAAATACTGATTCCGACTTTTTTTTACTATTAAATTTACAAAGTTGCTGACTACTCTCCCTATCCTCAAGGTGACATCATGTATGGATCGATGGGTTTCGGTGAAAAGTTGGTCGAAAGGACTTAATTCCTAGACCTCTGCTGCCCCAGTATTGGGAAAATATTATATTACAACATACTTTGTTTTGAAAATTACACCAAAATCACCAAATTCAATTTAGTGCTGATTGTTTTCTTTTCCTTTTAGGAGTCGTCTAGGCAAAACAACTTACCAAATAACATTGTAACAACTGTTGTAGCTATTGTAATAACGGTTCAGATGCCTTCTCTCTTTAGTACACTCGTAGTATAGGAAGATAAAACGCATCTGTAACTTCCTTCGTTTCAATCTGATTGCAGATTTCTTTGGGATACAAATCACCGTCACATTACCGTTTTACTATGAAGTGGATTGCTAGCTCGTTGTTCATCATGCTAATCTCATAAAATATGTATAATAAATATAATAATTGATTTTTTTTATAAATATAACCCAGACACCGTTTTGTTTTACAGCTAGTAATATAATAAAATTAATAAAAAATAAAAACTAAAAACTAAAAATTCTTAACTATCAAATTCACCTACTGTTAAAGTATTAACTGTAAAAATTCGCTATGCCTCGCATTAACTTTTTAAGACGCTTTAAGCAAATTACCATTTACACTATCGGAGATACGGATTCACGAATCGAGAGTCAGTTAAGTAAAAGAAACTTAATCTAATAAAATTCATAACACAGTTTATAATCTTTTGTTACGCCACCCAAAATTTTGTGAAGAAAAATGAAAATTATTTAAGGAATAACTTTGCAAGTAAATAAATGCTGTCTCACGGAAACATATCAATTAATGGCAAATGTAAGTTTGTAATAGCAAAACAATCTTTTTTATGGAAGTTTATTACAATATTTATGAATTTTAAAATTCCAATTTTTATAAATTCAAAACCATATAAATCTTAATGGCTACATATAGATAAATCACCTCAAGGATAATCACCTCAAAAATATCAGATTTTAAAAAGGAGACCGGTGACTGGTAGCGGGCTCTAAGGTGCATGGTATCTGGTACTACAATCGCCAACCAGTTTGCTAAGCATTGCAAATCTTTCCGATGCGAGAGGCCTATGCGCCACAGCGTAATTACAATTCCGTTAAGAATGTAATTATATAGATATTTACGTAATTTTCGGACAAAAGTAAGTTATGTCTATGTAAGTACAGGATTCGGACTTTTATCCTATACGGAAACACGACGCTTCTCTTCTCTGCCATGTAACACGATACAATTTGAGGATATTTGAATACCTACAAATATCCTTAAATTATGTTATTGTAAAATTTACTTGCAATGGAAAATTTCCTTTCCATCTACATCGTGAGATTTAGATATGCCAGTATTCAGTACAATTTACACCCTCAGAAGGTCATCAGAGGCTCCTCTCAACAGGAAGCAAAAGCAATTTCACCTAACCAGAAGTAGCGCCCAAGTTCAGATTAATTCTGTATTTATATTAGGATGGAACGTTAGAGTATAATACAAAAAAAAAGTTTAAATTAATGGACTTTAATAAACTCTCTCCTTATGGACATCTGAAAAAGATTTCTGACGGTAGAATGTACAAAAAATTTGAAAACTAAAAGATTATGTAACTTATTCATTCCAAGTTACAATAGAAATCCGCCTGCTAAAAAATATATCCTATTACCTTTGCATTGTTTTATTGTTCTTTTGTCTTAACCTGTTTCTGCCTCCGTTACATTCCTATACCTTAGGGGCATGCGTTACCGTTGTTTATTTAATTCGCCATTAAAATTTAAGCATATAGTCAAGTGTATAGCAGACTCAATGTTTTTTTTTTTTGTATTTTATAGTTTTTGGCGCGGAAAAGAAAACATGACATCACAGGTTGAAGGTTGCCACGTGATTATAGTCGTAAACCACTCTGGAGACAAGCATCAGAACTTAATTGAAATGGTTTACAGGAATAATATTGTTACATTTAGCATTCTCTAAAAAAAGAAAAATACAACAAATACATTGAGAATTTTTGATAACCTCCGTGGACAAGTGGCGTTTACACCGGTTTCCATGATGTCACGACCTTTAGAACTTTTAGAAAACTTTTACTTTTGTAACAGCTGCGAATTCTAGCTAAAAATATGGTCCAAAGACGACCAACTAGATTACCTTGTTTTAAAACTGTTTATTTCTCCAAAGAGACCTTAAATATTTTTGACCGCCTTATGGATTCTTACAATATTAACTAGATAAAAAGAGGTTACCGTCTTACGCTGCGACCATAATGAGGAAAGTTAATTATAACCACATACAACATTAAAACGTGTAATATGTAACACACTTTATTCAAATGAAAAGAAAACAATCAAGGCCAAATCAAATATAGTAATACTAATCTACATAAGAATTCTAAACGACGTCGCTTAACACAGAATCAATATCACTGTGCGAAATAGAAATCGGCGGCGACTGTTCCGTTTCGTTCCAAAGAGTTGTATCATTAACAATAATTGATAACGCTTTACATCTCTCCATTAAATAACAACTTCTTTCTTTTGGAGCTCTCTTCAAACGCTCCGAAGTGTCTCTCTCAATTCGTTCCAATCGATCTATGGCCTTAGTTGGGTCCATACTTTGCGGTCTTTCATTAAAATTTATATCAATTTCAATTCTGCGAAAACAAAAAGTTAAATTATATACGTAATCAATTTTTATTGCAAATTGAATGCAGAGAAAATGCAATCACTTCATAACCTGTTCAGTAGGGTCGATAGGGACATCATCACATTCATCAAGCAGCTATAGCATTTGTATTATGGAATCGTAAACAACGAATGAACCACTAACAGCCAGACCGGCGACAATGTAGATAAAGTTGTTTTCTACATTGACCCGTGCGGGAATAGAACCTGGGATCTCCGAGCTGGCGAAATTTGAAAAGGACGTCTAGACCTCTGCCTAGCCCAGTATGGAAAATTGCATAATGAAGATAACCATACTAATTACTATAGATTAAACTCTCATCAATTTTACTCTCAGTAGTCCATATTTATATTTTAGATGCTATTATTTAATGCTATTATTGCGTTATTATTTACTTCACCGTCAGCTTAAGTAAATAATAACGTAACATTCATCGATTTGGTAACTCAAAAATAGTTTTCTTTCAGTTCACTAAATATAAATAAAACTACAGTATTTTAGTATATAAATACTTTATACCACATTGTATTTTAAATGCGCTAAGTCACGGAAAGATGATTAAATACAAAAGTATTTTTTAACAATAACACTTTAAAAGAATTTAAACTAACGATAGTTTTTTCTTAATTATACTCTGTTTGGCTTTTCATTAATAAATGAACAATGGTAATTAAAAATATAACCTTCATGTAATCTAATAACAAATTTTTAAATACTTGATTACTCTGTTACAGAACAAGCCTGGCCAATTGATACATTTATATAAAAATATAATTACGATTCTGTGTATTCCAAAATACAGCGAAGGGAAAACTTTGCTTTTTATCCACCTCGTAATTTAATTTAGACATTGGCATATAAAATTTTGAAATAAAAGGCAGACATAAAAATTCCTTAGATATATGTTTTATTAGGACACTGTTAGCAAACCAATAGCGAGGTTTTCATGTATCATAATTATTCAGTCGTTATTTTCCATTATATTGTTAGTTATTGTAATAATTCATCGCTACCCACGAAGCTCTGTGTAATAAATGTAGCTTTAAGATTTCAAGCAATCGGGTCAAGAGTTCGAATCTTAACTCATCCTTTATTTACTTTAAAATAGTGTTTTAATTTCATTGTTTAATTTAAAAATATGGGGGATATTAAATATCGAACAGGTGTGACCTGTGTCCTGTCACCTGTGACCTGTCAATGTGCAAGTCGCACATTGACACTATTCGAATAAGTATTCCTTTGTACCGACGTAATGGAAGTATACTCATTATAAAGTTAGTTAAATAGTTTTAGTACTCTTTGACTGATATGACTTCATGAGTTTAAGATTGTATTGACTGATAACATATATCCTTACCTAATAATTACATGTTTTTATACGCGGAGGAAATACCATGACGTGTACCCACTCCCTCCATTAAATAACACCATTCCATTCAACCTTGGATACGTCTATCTACTCACGTACGTACGTACGAACTTAAAAATTCACATTAGCCGAATGGCCGGAATTCAAGTCAAGAGACCCGAGTTCCATCGATTCGAGGCTCGTACTACCATTAGTTTTTTTAAATAAACTTACGCAAAATTTATATCATTGGCTTGGAAATAAAGACGACGACGGTCTCACCATCTATCACGTTGTCCCAAAAAATGTCTTCGGTGGAAATGGCTTGAAGATATTTTTTTTACTCGACCTCAAATCCCACATGAGCAGAATTAAAGAAGAAAGCTTGAGTGTTCAGAAAAGCCTACCCTTGTGTTAGATTAGTGTTCTGTATAGTAACTAGAATCTGGGTATGGCTACGGCGCTATCCACGTTATGACATCGGAGGGCAGATAGTACGGCGCTTAGTATACCTGATACTCCAGTCAGTCCCCCTACGGCTCCACAACAGCCCCATCAGTGGTACAGCCTCTCAAGAGTCGAGGAAGACAGGGAGCATGGTGAATCACAACACAAAACTCCTCTTCCACCCTGACTCCATGTTGGTTGCAGTGGACAAGCATAGCAGACATCGGACTAGAAATTTACCACTGTCTTCTTCTCGTAGATGTCGTTAGGTGACTTAGGAAAAAAACCTTGAAAATCCTTAAAGCTATCGAATGATGGTATAACCAACCAATCTTAAAATACCATACCACCAGATTAAAAACAGAAGCACAGGCCTTCTACTTTACGCATGGTCCCAGACCAGTCCTGAGCCTCCCTTTTCATGCAACATATTTCCTTCATTGCACATGCAAATAAATAAAGTATAGGCAGGATTCTATTTTCATGCGTACGAAGTCGCGGGCAAAGCTAGTTGTTAAATAAAAAACATTGAAGTTATTGAATCTATCTTTCAATAACTTCAATGCGGGCGTGACATGCAGACTGGCGCATTGATACTGTTCCATTTAGTATTTTAATGTACCGACATAATGGCAAAGTTAAATTGACTGAACATTAAATTACAGGATTACAAACTGTTTGTATTGTACGAGTTTTAGCTTTTAGGTTAAGTATTTCTGAACATACTCGTAATGACGTGCCTTTGAGATCTAGGTAAACGTTACTGGCACAGTAAAACAATATTTCCATAGTTGAAGATTAAGGCATATTTTCAAAATAAAACTCTCCTGGCCTGGTCTTATACCAGTCTAGTTCTATTTTTTTTTTGTCTCTAAATAATAAAATAAAATAAATAAATATCTTCACGCAATTCCCAATACAGGGGTAGACAGAGGTCTAGTCTAGACAATTAAGTCCCTTCGACCCACCTTCCACCGAAGATATTTTCGGGACAACGTGACAGGTGGTGAGCCCGTCGCCGTCTTTATGTCCAAGCCAACGATGTAATTCGTACATAAGTTTTTGAAAAACCCATTGGTACGAGCCTGCCACCTGGGGATCGAACTCGGGTCTCATGACTCGAAATTCCGACTACCCAACCACTCGGCTATCGTGGTTATTTTTTGTCTCTAGTCTATCTAATTTAATAAATAATTACATATGTAGATAGGAACAACATCATATACATTGCTCCGATTCCAATTCCAAGAATCATCAAAAATCCCTAGAAGCAAAAGTATTTGTGATATGGGAATCTGAAACAACGAAGGCACCACAAACTCACTGACCCGAGAAAATGTAGAAAAAGTATTTTTTCTACATTGACCCGTCCCGGAACGGAACCCGGAACCTCGAGATGGCCAAACTTTGAAAACCGGTGTTTACACCACTCGTCCACGGAGGGCGTCAAATTTTATTAATTTGTTTCAGTGTAGGAATAACAATACTAAGAATAAATTTATACTTAAGTCTGTTCGGCTGTCTATGTAAGTATGTGATTATAAATCTCGATACTTCATTTAACTGACAATTCAAAATATAACAATATACACTTCAAAATATACTATGTATTTCGACATTTACAAAACGGGTACACTGTATTGTCTATGACTGATGAACTGTCAACGCTATATAACTACTTTCATAACTATAGGTACTAAGCACAGAATAAAACAAATGATATGCTATGCAACATTAAGGTCTATTCAACTGTAAACTAAGGATACATGTATGACATTTACAAGACATTGCGTAATTTTACGTGTTTTATACATCATTAAAGTTCTTTTGTACTTTTTGTTACGGGATTTTATAACCTCTTTAAACAACTTTCTATTCTTTACAGACAAACGTGGGCACGTCATTCATACCCGGTTTCTTCTCTGAACTTGACCCAGTCTTCGTGGCAGAGGGCACGAGGTATTTCTTCCGCAATTGCGCGACACGCGTCTGCCATTGTACGCCCTAAACTTTGTTCCAGCTCTGTTCCTGTATAAAAAGTCATTGAAAAAATATTACATTAAGAAAATTGCAAACAGAATTGATGGCCACGAGACACGCTTTCAAACTTTGTATATAACTATAAGTCCATCAGTACCGAAAATTTCGGTACTGATGGTTTCATACGGTTGCCCCTTCAGATTATGTATGTAGATAAGTTTAAATTATGTACTAAAAAAGCTTAACGCTTTTGAATGTATCATTGGTTATATAAAAAGAGGTCTTAATTATACTTTTTTACTATATTTATAATTGAGCTCACCTTGCATTTATATTCGATAAAAATCTTTGTTAGTGATTAATTTTGAAGGAACAAATTTTGCCAGAGCAAAATGCATAAATTACAATTTTCTAATAAGCTGGTTTCTTCACGATATTTTCCTTTATCGTCGAGTGCGCGGTAAATTCGCCACTTAAAACGTTATTATCTGTTAGGTGACAATGAAATCGTTGACCAAATCACCATGGCCACTAATAAGCTCTCCCAATCCAATTTCTTATTCATCGTTATACATCAGTGAAATATTGCGCAACAAACAAAGATCTTGTTACATAATACATAAAAATTTAGCTTAGAATTTGACGTATTATTTTAAATCCTGACGCGACGTTTTTAACGTTTTTTCTGCGTTCACTAATGTCTTATGTGAGGTTGTTAGTCTATGCAATTTTAATGTCCATTAAAATATGTTAGAAAAAGTTGTTTTTTTGGAAGAAATATAAAGTATCATGTCATTTAATAACACGGATGATTGCATCGGGATTTCAATGCTTGTTAAGAAGTCTTGGCAGGCCGCCTGTTCGCTAATCTTATACCTACATGGATAAATAATAATATAATACATTAAATGTCCATTTCCTATGTGATTTTAATGATTCTTATTTTTGTTAAATATCTCCGTCATTATTGGTAAATACGCTACGCGGTGTTATACCAAAAACAACATACTTTGGAATTTGGAGAAACAAATGATGATATTCCGTGTGATAATGATAAATGATAATAATTGTTCTATGGTGTTCAAATGGAGTCTATGGATTTATAGCTAGCAATAAGAGAAAGGTTCGCGAGAATTTTACAATCTTATTAACACTAGGTGATTGTTTATATTGTACTATTCCGCCAAACCTGTTCTTTTCTAAATTAGTAATGGTATTGAGTATTAACGCTTTTATCAAATATTTACCCGCGCGATCATTGGTCGAAAGGGCCGGACGTCGTAAGGCGCGCGCTAAATTTCCGCATACCGCGCCTCGAGATGTCAACTTACTGCCGCTACATCGCCATTCAGCTTCTATGAAATGCTTTTTATTTATCTACTTAAATATCTTATACTAGTAATTATTACAGGAATTATTTGATTAATTAGTAATTATGAAGTCACGATAGCCGAGTTGTTGGGTGGTCGGAATTTCGAGTCGAGAGACCCGAGTTCGATCCCCAGGTGGCAGTACCAATGAGTTTTTCAAAAACTTATATGCGAATTTCATCGTTGGCTTGGACATAAAGACGGCGACGGGCTCACCACCTGTTACGTTGTCCCGAAAATGTCTTCGGTGGAAGGTGGGTCAAAGGGACTTTATCCAGACTTGACCACTGTCTACCCCTGTATGGGGAATTGCGTGAAGATATTTATTTATTTATTTATTTAATTAGTAATTAAACACACATACATAAAGTACATGTTCCAATTTCTCTTTTAAATTTCAGTGTGTTAAAAATAAATTATGTGGCTTACATAGGCTAAGTCTCAAGAGGTACTTATATGAATATAATGTCCAAGTAAAATGTAATTCTTAAAAAGAAACAATAATAAAATATCGTAACAGTATATCGCCTAAAATTCAGTTACAGTAACCATTTTTATATATTTTAACAAATAATACAATTACTTATTAATCTTTTTCTCCTAAACATAATTATTCACCAAGATTTTAAATAAATACTTTAGAAGACCCCAAATTTTACTAATAAAAATTACATACTACATCAAAATCACTCTCACATCGAGATATTTAGATTTAGATTCCACGACATTTTGAAATGAAGCCCGGGACCTGCAGCGGATGATGATGGATGATGATGCAGCGGATACCATCCGCTTCCTCCCGTCAGTGCCATTAATGTCACCAATAATGTCACCAATCGCAGGATCACCATCTTGAAGAATACTAAACCAAACTCTCCGATGGGCAGCAGAGACAAAGGTGTGAGGTGCGATAGCTAATCCACTTGCTAAACGAATTGGCGATGATGTGGGAGACCTATAATAACTACACGCAATTCCCAATATCTTCACGCAATTCCCAATACCGGGGTAGACAGAAGTCTAGTCAAGATAATTAAGTCCCTTTGACCCATCTTCCACGGAAGATATTTTCGGTACAACGTGACAGGTGGTGAGCCCGTCGCCGCTTATGGTGATGATGAATGTATTAGCGAACATAACTCCTGGAACACCATCGCGGACAATAGTAAAATACGGACAACGTTTCCGGACAATACTGTATATAAAACATATTTATTTGTACCGAATTGTGTAAAATTCACGATAGCCGAGTGATTGGGTGATCGGAATTCGAGTCAAGAGACCCGAGTTCGATCCCTGAGGCTCGTAACAATCGGTTTTTTCAAAAAACTTAAGTATGATTTATATCATTGGCTTGGACGGAACTTGAACGGAACGGAACTTGACTTCAACGGTAGACGAGGACTAGCTCACCACCTGTCACCTTGACCCAAAAATGTCTTCGGCAGAAGGTGGGTCGATAGAACTTAACTGTCTAGATCTTTGTCAACCCCTGTATTGGGACGTGCGTGAAGATATCTATTTTATTTATTTGTACCGAAAAGTGTATTCATAATTTCAAGTCTCGTCGGCGCATCGATACAAGGACGTTCAACAGCTGTGCGAGGTCTTCGTGGCAGTTCAGGTTTCGAAGGTCGAATTCCACCATTTTCCGTTGTAGCTGGCCGTCGTCTGGGTATGTTTGGAGCTTCATTATCAAGTTTTCTATTTACGTGACTTTCTAAATCCTGTTCATATGGTTCCTGGCGAATATACGATTATATGAATGATTATATTCAAGAAAATTATAATATTGTTTGTATTTATTGTAGGTATAACAGTAGAATAAAGTAATATTATATGCCTGTATGTTTTTATGAAAAGGTATATGTATGTGTATTATATTTATTATCATTGTATTGTAATTATGCTTTGTTTTCTTTAAACGTTTATTTTTTAATTATGTGTTTTGCACCAATCAGTAGATTATCTGCTCAAACCAAAGGTAGACTGGTAGAGAACGCTTCTAGGCATTAAGTCCGCCATTTTGTAATTTTTTATAATGTGTGTAAATAAAGTTTAAATAAATAAATTTATTTATTTATTTATTATACTTTACTTTTTTTAGACGCTGGAACTGTACTAATGTCGGCGGATGCTATTGACTTAAGTTACTGCACATAAATTCCGCGAAATATATCGTCGTTGTCGTCGTTTCTAATGCGTAATCAGTGGTACTACTTATACCTGTACACTGAAGTACAGTACCTACCGTAGTGCAAAAGTTTAATGAAATTTTTCATTCTTGATATTCAGCATTGATAATTCATATATTAACAAAAGGGCTATGTCCAATATTGACTTTTGCACCGTTATATACATAATATATAACGGTGATGGACAGCTTCGTCTTAACAATGAAATTTTTCAGTAATTCTAGAATACAAACAAAAATTCTCTACGAACAGAACTGCGATTCTGCAAACAGTACTAAAATAGCTCACGAGTATATGCAAATGTTATTACCACAAGAACGAAAACCAGACGTTTTGTGCTCTCTAAAGTATATCTAAAAATAAATTCTACTTGGATTTTAAATAGAACAATCTCAAATCTCTACCATTGTTTAAAACATCATCTTAAACCTATAAACTAAGTATATTTTTTTGACTTTTTGTCTACCATCCTGTTTTTCTCTTTTATCTTCTGTCTTTTCTATAAAACGGCTGAACTGATTTTGAAGTGTCTTTCATTGACTGATAACTAATGTTACAAGGAGTATGCTACTTTTATTTTAGAACAAAAATTCAGTTCCGCTCAAAGAAAGATGAAAACCTATTACATTCCAAAAAACGATTGTTGCGTTACGAATCTAGAGAACCGAATGAGTTTTTCGAAAGTTATGCAAGATTTGCATCGTTGGCACTCAGAAGGTGATAGGCTCACCATCTATAACCCTGTCTCAAATAAGCCCTGGTGCCAATTTGATCAAAAGGACTAAATTGTCCGGACCTCCGATTACTTCAGTATTGGATAAATGTGAGAAGACATAACAAGCTATAATTCTATCTAAATATATGTCAAGAACTGACGTCCGCGTTTTTAAATGTTACCTCGGATATTTGCGAAGGTCCAGCCATTGGTTCCTCTGTCATTGGCCGATGTTCCAGTAACTGTTTTTCAACTTCCACATCACTTTCAACTTCTGAATCGGATGAGTTAGCGGTTTCTTCAACGTAGTCGCCTAATATTTAAAAGTTTGCTGGATTAATTTAAGACTTTTTAATTCATAATTTAAGGTTTTTGCTGAAATATATAACATTAAAAAATAGGATTGTTGTTGACTGAAATTAAATTTAACATCGTCTCGCTGATACGTCTGTGTATTTGCTTACTGATGTAAACCATATCCAAGTGATCAATCTCTTTCTTTTTAATATCCCAAAGCGAGAAATAAAAATAAGCAATGCGCTCGGCGGATGATTAGAAATATTGGACACTCATGCACTAATATTAAAAAAATAATAACTTTCTACACATTTTCGTAAGTATTTAGTAGTTCCTATAAATGCTTGAATTTTAGTAAGCGTCAACTCCAGGGTTCGATAGCATCATGAAACTCCGTGGGCGAGTGTCCTACACACGATTTCCATGCTGGCACCGGTTCTGAGGTCCCAAGAGTAGTAGGAAACGCAGAGGATGCATTTCCTACTACTCATAGTCCATCATCGTGTTTAAGTTCTTTATAATCTTTACAATTTTCAAGAAGATTTCGTGATTCATCAATAAGTGAACTTTATATATATAATATATTTTTTATTTTTTATTTTTATTTATCTTCACGCACAATCCCTGACGGGGTAGCCAGAGAGAACAGATCGCCAAGTGTCACGATCCCTACATACTTCTTTCGCTTCTTTCAGATTCATCATCTTCTTCATACATGCACGTCTAGGTATCCGAGTACTCTTGACCCTCCTCTCTTCGAGCAATTTGCTCACATGGTCTTCGAAAGTTAATCTCGGTCTACCTCGACACCTTTTAATATTAACTTTCGCTATATATTTTCCTCACCATTCGGTCTTCACTCATTCGCTCAACGTGCCCAAACCATCGAAGCACGCCCTTATCCATTTTGAGACAAGGTCATCTTTCAAACCTGCAATATTGCGAATCTCTTCGTTTCGCTTTCGGTCGGCCATGGTAAGGCCGCACATTTTACGAAGAGATCGCATCTCCACTGCATTCAACCTGCTTTTATGCTTCTTCTGGCATACCCAGGTTTCGCTGCCATATAACAAAGTCGGTACCAACACTGCGTTATGTATTGCAAGGCGTGCACTTTTCACAACGCCTTGCCTTTTGATTAACGCAGTCAGGGCACCATTGACTTTGTTCCCGGCAGCGACACGCCTGTCCACATCTAAATCACATCTTCCATCCCGGCTAAACGCACTCCCCAAGTATACAATTTCATTCACCTGTTCTAGACATTCCTGATTTACCCAAATTTCGCACTTCGTTCTTTCTTCGTCCCTTTCAAATACCAGAACCTTAGTTTTATTAGCATTCAAACGGAGACCATTAATTTCACATTCTTCTTTCATACACGTGACTAATGCCTGCAGTTCTGCCTCTGATGGTGCTATAAGCACTGCATCATCAGCGTAAAGCAGACAATTTACTTTTATGTCACCCAATTTCACACCCAAACAGCTATCTTTCAGCTTCTGTAAACAGCTGTCGAGATACAGTATGAATAGCCAGGAAGACATGACACAACCCTGTTTTACGCCCGTTTGGACGCTAAACATGGGTGACAGGTCATGCCCTACCCGCACACAGGCTTTACAGTCACAGTAAAGTGACTGCACAGCCCTTAGCAATCGACCATCCACACCATACCCCGGCAACAGTTCCCACATTTTCTTCCTTACAACCTTATCAAATGCTTTCTCAAGATCCACAAAAGCACAGAAAATCTTCTGGTTAGCAGCCAGAAGCTTCTCCGTGATCATGCGGATCATGATCCGTGCATCCTCTTCCAGGTCTAAATCCGCATTGTGCCTCCCATAGAAATCTTTCCGATTTATCTTGCATCCTACGTGTCAAAACCTTCGAGTAAACTTTACTTGCTAAACTGGTCAAGCTGATCGCCCGATAGCACCCGCAGTCATAATGTGAACCTTTACCTTTATATAAAGGCATAATGACCGCGGATCGCCAATCATCCGGAACAGCCCCCGTTCGCCAGCACAAATTGCACAGCAGATGAAAGCTGTCCCAGACGCGTGGCCCACCATACTTGACTATTTCAGCAGTAACTCTGTCTAGTCCCGCAGCCTTACCACATTTCAAACTTCTAATCGCACATTCAATCTCTTTCATACTGATGACCTCAGTGTCATCGAGGTCCGAGTCTGGCGTACCAGTCACGGCGTCACCCCCGGATCCCTCACTAAGATCATCACACGCATACATCTCTCTATAAAATTCGCTCCATCGCTGCATGACGTCCGATTTTTCTGAGAGGACGTCATTGGTTCCCGAAAGCACTTTATTCATTCTTAAGGCTGTCGCACCACTCCGGGTCCTTCCGACCTCTTTCCAGAAGAGTTTGGAGTTCGACAACCTTTCGTCCGCTTCCATTCTACTCCTTTCACGCACTTCCTCAATCAATGCTTTCGTGTGAACTTTCTGGAGCTTATATCTTTCTTTCCTCTTCTCTCTCATATCCTTATCATTACTAGAGGCCAAGTAGTCTAACCATGCTTTCTTCTTCTTATTTACAGCTTCTTTCACTTCGTCATTCCACCATGCATCACCCTTTTTACTACTACCTCTTTTCACAGTTCCACACACGTCTTCCGCTGCACTAACCATTCCATCTCTAAGGCTCTGCCATATTTCTTCCACACATTCTTTCCTAACACCAATGCTGTCCAGCTTTTCGGCTACCCTTGCTTGATATTTATTCCTAGTGTCCGCTTCCTGAAGCTTCCAGCTTCGGATGCTACCGACCGACTGTGGTTCTGGTATCGCCGTCCGGTGGCGCCAACCCTCGAACAGACCCCTAAATCTAGTAATCACTAGGTAGTGATCCGTTCCCAGGTCAGCACCTCGGAACACTCGCGTATCCATCACCTGTTTTCGCAGTCGGTCATCCACCAGGAATAAATCGATCATACTTCTCTCATTCTCTCTTGTTCTAGTATACATATGGATTTTCTTGTGACTAAACATAGTGTTTGTCACAAGAATACCCTTTTCCTTGCATACAGCCAGTATAAGCTTGCCAGCATCGTTAACCCTTTTATCGCCAAACATTCCAAGCACCGACTCGTACCCTGGCCGAGCGGTACCAACCCATCCATTCAAATCACCACATACAACAATTCTTTCGTTTCCTCTAACCAAGTCTAGAACTTCTCTTACATTCTCCCAAAACTCCTCCAGCTCAGCTCTGGACGACGAAGCCACCGGCGCATAAACAGCCAAAAGGAATAACTTCGTCAGTCCCAATTTAAAGCGAACCCAGAGAAGTCTCGAGTTCACAACCTTATATTCAGTCATAACATCGACCAACCGAGACGACAGCAGCACCCCACTCCCTGGCAGGCGCTCTCGCTCTCCGGGACTCCGGACCATAGAGCTAACGCCCCGCCAGGGAGCTCTTCAGTACCGCTGCCCTTCCGCTTGGTCTCCGACAAACACACGACATCTAATTCTCTTTCTTTCATTATTTCAATCAACTCATTCGTCTTATCTCTCATGCCTCCTCTTACATGCCACGTGCCAACTCTGCACTCCGTCCTCCACCTTCCGCCGTGTCGGGCTGTGCGTGACGGGTGGCGGTCCCCATCGCCGCTTTGCGCGCTGCATTTCACACCAACGGGGACGAACTGGTGTGCGTCGCCTTGGGGGGACGCCCTAACCCTCGTTGGCATGGGTGCGCAGCTGTGTAGAATTGCAGCCCTGAAAAGGGCTGGCAGGGGTCGCGACGAGCACGCTTCTACAATGACCCCCTCCACGCTTCTACAATGATGAATATATATAATATACGCGTAGATAATAGAAAACACACATACTATTCACATCTGTATGCAAAGGCTGGTCGTCCAAAGTAGTCAACATCGTCAGAGTTGACGCAGTGAAAGATCGATATGTCGGTGATACCGAAAACGGTGTCCCATGAAGAAACAGGCGCCGAAGGGAACTGCACACGCCCAATGTCCAAATGCGACCAGATTCCGATATAGGATTACTAAAAATACATAACTTATACTTTCAAAAACTTATAAACGAATTATATCGTTGAGTTGGCCATTAAGACGGAGATGGGCTCACCACCTGTCACGTTGTCCCATCTTCGGTGGAAGGTGGGTTGACATGACTTAATTGTCCAAACCTCTGTCTACCCATGTATTGAGAATGGCATGAAGATATTTTTGTTATTTTTTTAATGCTTAATTATTATAAGCTGTTGTTTCGCTAAATTAGAAACACTTTCTCTTATTATACGGTGTTAAGATTTCATGTTCATGATTTCATGTTTATATATACCTATAAACCGTGCCGGCAACACTAGACTAATCAAAGTCTACACAGAATACAAAATTACGAATGACACATAAATTTTGATTAAATATAACACCATTTTGATTATAAATATAAACTTACGTACTTCGCCAAATTGAGCGTATGAAGTTTCTGAAGCACCGCCAATGGATGTAGGTCTTGAATACGGTTTCCCGCTGCATGAAGCTCTCGCAAAGAGCTGAGACCCCATACGCCATCCAAAGATGTTAATCCACAACGATTCACGCTAAGTATCTATAATTTTATGTAACTATTATATCTTGCTTTTTCTTATTTTCTATTAATAAAATTAACTCTTTACCAATTGTCAGCAAAGTTAGGTAGGTAGGTATTATATGTACCTCTATATAACTTAAACCTATGTAGGGTATGTACGGCAGCAAATCATTATCATAGATGACTATTTCAGTCACGATAGCCGCGTGGTTGGGAGGTCGGAATTTCTAGTCAAGAGACCCGAATTCGATCCCCAGCTGGCAGGCTCGTACCAATGGGTTTTGTAAACAAAATTTATGTACGAATTATATCGTTGGCTTGGACATAAAGACGGCGACGGGCTCACCACCTGTCACGTTGTTCCGAAAATATCTTTGGTGGAAGGGACTCAATTGTCTAGTCTAGACCTCCGTCTACCGCTGTATTGGGATTTGCGTGAAGATATTTATTATCATTAATTTTACAATTTCATTCAGATGAGGCAGATTCTGCTTGACCTACTAGCGACATCGCGAAACCTTACTAATTATATAAGATTCAGAATGTGACATCATTAGTCACGCAATCGATTCGTAGTTAATAGATAAGCGCGGAAAATGACGAAAGCATGAATAAGATTAACATAAGGCAGATAAGAATTTTTTTTTGTTGCCGAGTAGTATCAGTGTTAGAAAATATCACCGTTTTTGTTCCGTGAGAACCACCTTTGGCCACTCTGTCAGGCCAAAGGTGGTTCTTTTTGCAAGATAACCTCAAAAAATATCAGAACAAAATTCAGGAGAAATCTGTCGGATTGCAACCCCTAAGGCGTGAAATGTCTGGTACTGCGATCGCTAATCCGCTTACTCAGCGATATTGATTATTCACGCACCCTTCCTTTCTGGTTAGGTCTATGTCATGCATTGAACTTTTGTAGGCCATCAGTAAATATGAGAGTGTGAGAACCACAATGAAGAAGTGTAGCGGATATTTCCTATTTCATAATCGTACCAGTAATAATCAAAGGCCTAGCAATGTAATATTTATAGATTGTACGTTACCCTTACCTTTAAATGCACCAAACCAATTCCAAGATCACGCAACGAGAAGAGTGCGCTTCCGTCCAAAGTCAAGGAGCGAAGTCGTGGTGCAAGGACGTGAAGTCTACGTAGGCCAACGCGTTCTGCGACTACACGTAGCTTAGCTTCTCGGATTCTTAAGACTTCTTCGTCGGATGTTACGCCACTGCATTGTTTCTAATATTTATAAGGTAAAGGGAGTGCTTTTGTTTCATATTTTATTATCTTTATATATAAAAAGCCTACGTTTGTCCACGATGCCACGACGTCATGATGCTCGTTCATGCTATTACCAGAAACTACTTAACAAAATTTAAACAAGTAACCGTTTTGGTATGGCATAATAATATAACACTCCCTTTCTTTGCGTGAGTGTCGTACAGGTGACTAGCCAGATAGATTATTACATAAGATATAATATAAGATTCAGCCAAATCAAAATTCAGCACATCTGTGACGGAAAGGTACATATACAGGCCTGGTCACTAAGCTGCTTGTCAAGCGTGGGATTATGGCAAAACTTTACGGAAGAGGCCAATGTCATGTAATTGACTTACAGGCTTTTTTGATGGTGATCGCTTAACGAAGTTTAATGACATTTTGCACATATAAATTTACACACTCGTAACTCGATTAAAAACTAATATAGACATAACTCAGTGAGAGCCATAGAACAGCTAGATATTTTTCTAAATATCAGCTTTAATCCTTGTGATGTGTAACAAAAATCATTGTTCTGAGACAAGTAATTATTTAAAAATGTAAAATAATCCTTCATTATTCTCACGATTACAACAAGCATATTTACCCCAGCCGACAATAGGTCCGAGTTCAACCTCTGTCTACCCCTGTATTGGGAATAGCGTGAAGATATTTATTTATTTTATTTTTCGTACAAAAGAGTATACATAGCGATCGAGCAGTTATGACACATACCAACAGTTCAATCAAAGTTAGTTCTCTTGGGATGACAATGCGTCTGTATCCGGGCAGCCGACGTTCCAACTCATCCTGCCCCGGCGGTTGTTCCGGCTCTGGCGGTAGCTGAGCTAAGGCCCTATGTAAAAAATATTAATTTAAAACGACTCTCTCTTATTTCAAATACGTCAGTAGAATATTAGTACGTTATTACTGTAGTAAGTCACGATAGCCAAGTGCTTCGGTTGTCGGAATTTCGAGTCGAGCGACCCGAGTTCGATCCCCAAGTGGCAGGCTCGTTTGGTACGAGCCTGCCACTTGGGGATCAAACGTTATATATCGTTGGCTTGGACATAAAGGCGGCGACGGGCTCACCACCTGTCACGTTTTCCCGAAAATATCTTCGGTGGAAGGTGGGTCAAAAGGACTTAATTGTCTAGACTAGACCTCTGTCTACCCCTGTATTGGGAATTGCGTGAAGATATTTATTTTATTTTATTTTATTACTGTAGCTATGAACCAGTTTTTAACTGGCTACTGTGTCGATATTGGTAGTTATTGTATTCCCTAATATTTTCCTACGATTGATTCCATAAAAAATTAAATATACGATTTTAAATTTTTTTAATAGAAAGTGGAGGCCGAAGATATTACTTTTGTGTGGAGGAAAAACACAAGACAGTTTCTTGTCCAGGAGCCCACCGAAACAAGTAGTGAGTCGAATATCAGAAGGAGAAGCATACCTACTAAAAACCTCCACATGAGGTCATTACAGCACAATCGGAAGAGAACTGCGAGAGCGAAGGCCCGCGGGTCAGAATGAAAAAATGGTAACAACGTCGTAACTCATTCCGAACCCCGTCTTCGACAGACGTGACAGAGAAAAGAGTGCCATACCTGAATAAGGGTGTAGCTCTAATGTTTTGCGGCTCTGGAGAACTTGTGCTAGATATCTCTGAAGGTGATGGCGACCCGATCACACTTGGAGTTTGAGGCGCTGATCCAAGTTCCACACTAGGTGCTTCGCGTGCCGGCATTTCAATGCAGATTGAATTTGCTGTAATAGAATATAATTTTTATCTGCTACATAAAATATGTATTTCAATAGCTTAAACAAATAGCTACTCAGAACAGCCGCTGGGTTTTTAGACTATTACAAGACTAGGCTTAGTACAACGTTAGAAGTATTGTAAAATATATTTTAAAGTATAGACGTAAATTAATCTTTTTATTCTGATCATCATAGACAAATGGTTGGGTGATCGAGTTTCCAGTCAAGAGACAAGAGTTTATTCCCCAACTTATGAACGATTTATATCATTGGCTTGGACCAGTTACGTTGTCCCAAATTTAGCTACGGTGAAATGTGGATCAACCGGACTAAATTTTCTAGACCTCTGGCAACCCCTGTATTGGGAAATGCGTAAAGATAATCTAACCAATACGATACAATGTATTTTTATGTTTACATTCGCTTAAAATTGACTTAATTTAAGAAGCAAAAAATATGTAATGTAAATTTCGGTACACAAAATAACAAGTCCCGATAGCCGAGTGATTGGGTGATCGAAATTCCTCAAGAAACCCCGAGTTCGACCTCCCATGTGACCGGCTCGTTCCAATGGGTGTTTTCAAAAAACTTATATACGATTTATGTACCGTTGGTTTGGACATGGACTCACCACATGTTACGTTTTTTAAAAAATGTCTTCGGTGGAAGGTGGGTGGAAAGGACTTAATTGTCTAGTTGTGCGTAAATTACCGAGAAAAATATACAGTTTTTAGAATTTTGTCAAAAATGGCCTAACTGAAGGCACCGTTCAGCTCAGGGTTAATTAAAATAATACGGCCTAATCCAGAAACACGCTTCGGTCAATTTGCTGAAACCATTGTTAAGTGTAGTATGTAAAACCAAGATTGGAAGTTAGCATGAATATAAAGTTTTCTTTGAAATAGATATTTACAATTTAATGAACTCTCATTAATGTGGTCACGCATATTAAACAAGGATGATAGTTTGTCTACTTAGTATCAATTGGCGTGTGGTAAGAATTTATCAACACCCATCCGGTGGGTATCTCAAAAGGCGACTTTCGCCACAAAAATATCAACGACTACTGACAGATCGCGGGATACAGTCCGTTTAGTACGTTCTAGTTCTTCGCACATTCGTCATATCAAGCTGTTTTACCGTAAAATTTTACGCCTACCGAAACTGTACGCTTAAAAGTTACCAATTTATAAGGAAATATAATGGACACAAAGATTTTAACAGGGTGCAGCGTATGTGATTGTTTTTTTATATCATGGCTTCATCTTATCCATCAATTTTCCGGTTAGTTTTAAAATACTTAAGTTTGCCGTGAGCCTATGTTTTATATACTAGGGGGAAGATGTTTTAACCGAGATGGAAAATGTAAATAAATATATAAAATATCTTCACGCAATTCCCAATACAGGGGTAGACAGAGGTCAGGGACAATTAAGTCCCTTTGACCCACCTTCCACCGAAGATATTTTCGGGACAACGTGACAGGTGGTGAGCCCGTCGCCGTCTTTATGTCCAAGCCAACGATGAAATTCGTACATAAGTTTTTGAAAAACTCATTGGTACTGCAACCTGGGGATCAAACTCGAGTCTCTCAACTCGAAATTCCGACCACCCAACAACTCGGCTATCGTGACTCACTAGATGTGAGATGGAAGATGTAATTTAATGTAATGGATGGTTTGGACATATTGAACGAATAAATGAAAATCAAATGAATAAATGAAAATCAATAAAAGGGGTCGTAGGCTGAAACTACTTTCAAAAGCCACATGAGGAAATTGATCGAAGAGGAATTATCCATTCACGGAAGAGCGCTCTAATACCATGACGTGCGTGCATAAAAAATATAAATATATAAAATTTGACAAAAGCGAAAGAGGTAATATAAGGATCTTGACTCTGCGATCTCTCTCTCTCTCTCTCTCTCTCTCTCTCTCTCTCTCTCTCAGTGTCTAATTTAACTCTAATAAATATAATAATTTAACGTGTTGTTTTATTTATTATAGGATTTGACCAGATGCATACCCACTGGTTTAACTTCAAGTATAGCGTTCTTGTTCAGTGATATTTGAGCCAAATAATTTTATAATACATTTTAAAAATGTATACAAAAGAAATTATTTATATGCATGTACCGTACTAAAATAAAAAAATCAGTAATTTATTATAAATACGAATGGTATCTAAGAGAAAGAAATACAATCACTAAGTTTTTACAAACAAAACACCACAAATATTAAAATGTACAATTTCTTTTCTAACACTTTCGTTGCCAAAGCAACCAAAGAGTATATCATAGACCACTATGTTCTGGGATTTAAAAGTCTATTATTCATAATGGATTGGTGATTACAGTACTTGTCTGTCAAAAGTCTGCTTAATTTGTTTTAAGTTTGTTTTGGTATTTTTTGTCATAAGTATTTTAAGCTTATTAGAACTAATTGTTTATATTCTCTTAAGCTTATAAAAATCATAGATGCCCCATACGGTATTAATTAAGATTAAAAAAAGATTTGTAGTGAACGTGAGACGATAAGCTGGCAACACTAGCCTACTGTCATTTAAAATTATTTTGGCGCCAAATCGACCAAAATCGCGAATTAATAACAATATCGAAACACCTTTGTGAATAAATAATTTTGTGATAAAGTTACTGTTAAGTGAAAATGGAAAACAGTGGTAATGATATGAACCACGATGAGTATCAATATCTTAATCTTGTTAAGCAAATTATAGAAAAAGGTAGGATTATTTTTATTACTCGTTGCAAGAACCCATATTTGAGTTAAGGCTTAACAATTAAATCATTTTCAGGAGACAAAAGGGATGACAGAACTGGTGTAGGTACTCTTTCAATATTTGGTGCGTTACAAAGATATTCCCTACAGAATAATACCTTACCGCTTTTAACTACTAAACGAGTTTTTACTAGAGGAGTAATTGAAGAGTTATTATGGATGATCTCTGGTTCTACAAACAGCAAAGCTTTAGCGGAAAAAGGTGTACATATCTGGGATGCAAATGGCTCTCGAATGTTTCTGGATAATTTAGGTTTCATTGATCGAGAAGAAGGTAATTTATGTTTTGGTTATTCAATACCTTATCTAGAAATTTGCAATTTAAATAAGGTGAATTCTTTTCGTTGATTTTCATTAAAATTTAGAGGTATGATGTAAATCTAATATAATTGTTTACTTCAAACTGAAAATTAGAAGTATTACTAAATATATTAGGAAAGGGTATGCTAAATAGTCTCTTAGTTTAATTGTGTCAAGTATAAGTATACTCCAGGTAGCATTACTTGGCAGGATAGCATTTTAATATCGGACTCTTTGGAACTGAGATATTACTGCCAATCATCAGTGTGGTATTATATGACATTCATCATGTTGTCAGTAAACTTTGATGTTTCTTTTATCCATCTCTAAAATTACCCAAGAGTAGAATTTATATGGTAATTTCTTAAGTCAATATCACAAAGCAAACTTACTATAAAGTAAGAAAATTGTATTACTTATAATAATCAGAGTTTCATCTAATATGTCTTTGATTTTATTACATTTTTAGGTGATCTGGGTCCAGTGTATGGTTTCCAGTGGAGGCATAGTGGGGCCAAATATGTAGATGCAAAAACAGATTATAGTAATCAAGGCATTGATCAGTTGCAGAATGTTATAAACACAATAAAGTAAATTTCCACTTTTTTATATTTAATTAATTCAAAAATTGTCTAAAGATTTTTTTATATATTAATGGAGTATACTCCTTAAGAATCAATTTTTATCTATAAGCCTGATGTATATAAAGTTATGGATACTAATATTAAATTTCTCCATAAGGTTGTGTTGAAGTGCAACTTATCTAATGCAGCCCAAAATACAGATTACTCTAGGCTGCATCTGTCTACCCCAGAATTGGGAATAGGTGTGAAAATTCATAAATGTATCCTAAACACTTTCAGTATGATAAAAATGCATTCATTTACCAATCTAAATCTCCATCTGTATATGTTTAGTAATCATTTGTAAAGAGTAAACTCTATTTGAGCATCAAAGCTGACATGCAAAAATTTTTTTATTTCTGTTCTGAATTATGGGGAGTAGAAATCAGTGTTGTCTTGGAATGATACTTCTAGATAAAATGTAAAAGTGAATTATAGTAGTAGCCTGTTAATGCACACTCTTTTAATCAGAGTCAAAAATGTTACTTTTGTAGCTATAAAGATAGTCTATGAAATTATAGAAAACTAACATAGTTTTATATAATTATATAAAACTTTCGTCTGGTTGTTGGAATTAAAGAATAACACCAACCCAATCAGACCATGGGTGACGTAGACAACTAATGGTCATAGAGAAGTTGACAACCATACTTCTTGTCTTATGGTTGTGGCACAAAGAATCTGCCGTGCTATTTCATTCCATACATATCATTTAAGTTGATAGAGGTACATCTAAATGTCAGCAGATGGGCAGCAGCATCTTAGTTAATACTGCTGTTGTCAATCAGCATGCAATGTGTGGCAAATATGGCACCCATGTGAGAGGTTATGAACATAGGCAGCACAACTGTTATAGTGCAAATAATTGACAGAGACTTGCCACCTGCCACATTCATTTCTCTATAAAGCAGGTGTTTGTAGAGTTCTGAGTACTCTGACGCATATTGATTGAAAATCTATGACATCTTATAAATCTGTGTGCTTATGCACATGTAACTATCTTTCTTTTTTTTTTATCTACCTACTCCAGTCGGTGACATCGCCTAAAATATACTCTCTACTTTTAATTTTTAGAAACAACCCATCTGATCGGCGGATGATTATGTGTGCATGGAATCCATCAGATCTCAAAAAAATGGCTTTGCCTCCATGCCACTGTCTGGTTCAATTTCATGTTGCTAACGGGAAACTGTCATGCTTGATGTATCAAAGAAGTGCAGATATGGGGCTGGGAGTGCCATTTAATATTGCAAGTTACTCCTTGTTAACACACATGATAGCACACATTACAGGATTACAGGTAAAAAAATTTTGAATATTATTTGAAAAGGGAATATTTTTTTGAACTGAAAGTGAAAATATGGAAGCTCGATTTGCTGCAATCCATGTAATTATAGGAAGAAATTGATTCATTGTCATTTATAAGATTAATGATACTAATTGTGATAAGTAGTTATTGTCCTAAGGGTACATTGGGATACAATTTGGTACATATGGATGGAATGTTATGACTACCCCCAATTTGAGATCTTTGTGGATGACCATTTCACATGTTAGGTCTGGTAACACAATTATAACACATTCTGATACCTGCACATAACAAAGATAATGTGCATATTCTAAAATCATCAGTTTATATGAACCTTAAACAGAAACAACCTATCCATTTATGTATTATTAGCTAATAAGAAGCTGCATGTGTTGCTAGAATGAGATTGGGAAGGTATAAAGGAAAATGATGGGTTCCCTACCCTTTCATTTTCCTTACCATACTAAGCATAAAAAACTTAAAAGCTTTGATAGTCTCCACTTCATGCTAGTTTTTCGTCAAATAGTCACCACACTAGTAGTTTTGCAGCAGCATAGAAATTTCCAAATCTGTACTATTTATTTAAATTCAACTGTTTATAACCATAATTTATCTGTGAGCTTTATTTAAGTATACTTAACTGTTATAATTTCTGGACTAAACATCATTTATTTTCTAATAGCCTGGTGAATTTGTACACACAACTGGTGATACTCATGTTTACTTAAACCATATTGAACCACTGAAGAAGCAACTAGAAAGGCATCCCAAACCTTTTCCAACATTAGAATTTGCACGCAAAGTTGAATCCATTGATGACTTCAAGTATGAAGATTTCGTAATTAAAAACTACAGTCCTCATCCAAAAATCGAAATGGAAATGGCAGTTTAATTTGATCCAAATTTTGAAGTGATGATTCTTATAAGTATTATTAACATAAATGTTGGTAGTTTTCAATTTCTACTTTAAATAAAAAAAAAAAGATTACAATACAAACAATTTTATTAATTTTATAATTATATCAATGAGTTAATGATTTTATTGCATTAAATGATTTATATCAAACATGAAAATTAAAATACCAGAAATTAGCTACATGGCATTCTAAAGTCAAAAAAAGTAATTGTGATGCAGAATATTGTTCTATACATTTTATTAATAATTTAACAATAACAAATTCAAAGTCTTGTTGCCTTAAAGCTATTAAACATTTTAATGTACATTATAATTGCATTCTGTACACTGTATTTTTTTACACTAGCCGAATATTATTGTTACTGAATTTTCCATTGCAATTTTATTGTTGTTATTGTTGTATGTAACTACAGGAGAATACAAAATGCTGTTTAAACTTTTATAATTCTATTTATCAACACATTTGATCATCCTGAGACGGCACCTGAAAATAAAAGTATAATTTTAGTCTTTTTTTTATACCTTATTCACTTGTATAATTTGAAATAAAATGCTTACTAACTATTAAACATAATACCAGCAAGCTCATACCTGCGTAACACCTTCTTCTGATCTACTACTAGGGACAGGCAAAGCGGCTAATTGCTCTGCAAGTGCTAATGTCATTTCAGATTCTACAGTGATATCAACCCATAATGTATCTATAAATATACAAAAATCATTTTATTTTGCTCCATAAGTGATGTAAATCTTTATATGTACAATATGTTAACAGCATTTAATAATCCTTTGCAGAATCATAAGCTTCTCACTACTGAAGATTTGTCATAATCACCACGTTTGCCAAGCATATTGTAGCCAACTAAATAAAAATGCTTCTATCCCTTAGACACCACTTACAATACCCACAATTAGAATAAGAATGAGGATTTCAAAAATTGGCATTGACTCATCATCATTAAAGATTGAATTGCCTTTCTTTTAATTATTGAAAATACCTAATCTTTATTTACAACTATTATCTAATCAATGTTTAAAAATTGGCAAAAGTTGAAAACTTACATGTTACGTAATATTAATAAATTAACTAAACTCACCTCCTATTTGATCACCTTTGTCAGTCACTAAATGAAAATAACCTCGGTGAGCACCTGGCACATTAGGTGCCACTAACTTCATTGTGACTGTGGTGGAATGTCCTGAAGGCAAAGGAGGAACATATGTTGGCGTGACACCAAAATGTTCTCCTCCTGCCTGTATTAACCTACAGCTTCCAGGCCATGCTTCTGCTCCTGTATTGGCAATACTCCAGCTTTGTTCAAAACTGTAATCAGAAACTATTACAATGGACTTTTTGTCAGAATAAGAATCCTTTGTGTATCCCAACATATTTACTTAAAAGTCTATAATAGCCCTCTTCAGGGTATCAGCCTTTCCTAAAGGAAGCATTGCGAAAATCACCACACTTCGCAACATGAATTCCTTTAGTAAAATATTAATACCTGAACAAACTTGTAGCATAGTATGAATAAATCTAAGAAAATTTTGCATGTTACAAGTGGAGGCAGACATCTCAAAAAATACATAATTCATTAAAAATTGCTTTGGCTAGTCTTACATGAAGATTATATTGAATAAAATACTAGTGATAGGTGATAAAACTTGTGTTGCCAGATAGCCGAGAATGTCCAAGATTTTTTCATGTCTTAAGTGTAGTAATTAGATTTTGCTATCCAGGATTGTGAAGAAACTCCGAGATTTTATAACAATGTAGGATACTGTATCTGTGTTTCCCTCAATTTTGGACAATTTTTATTTTATATTATAGTTTTAACCTAAGATAAGAATATTTGAAAATGATTTGCATTCATCAAAATGATTTCCATTAAAGAAATACAAAGAGTAATAGGTGAGGGTACCACAATTTTTAATACTAATTTATTTACAATAATGTTTTTGATTAAAACTTACAATAATAAGAAAAATAAAAAGTTTTTTCTTGGGAACCCTAATAGAATACTTCTGTCATTTTAATTAAAATCTAACACCTTAGCTCCCAAAATGTAGTTAGTATACAATTATAAAAACTTCAATTTATAAGTGACATTAAACTGGGCTCTGATACTACCCACAAAATTCTTTGAAAATGTTTACACTTATTCTTCTTTTTTACAGCATATCAAAAATCCACAGCTGAACATAGGCCTCCCCCAAAGCTTTGCACAACAAACAGTCCTCAGCCACCTGCACCATTTCTATAACATTTTGCAGGTCATCACCCCATCTTGTGTTCTAATGTTCTAAATGGCATTTGCCTAAACGAGGTTGCCACTCTTTTCCCCAATTATTATTAGTTCATCAAGTTATGTGGCAGGCACATTGCTATGTTTTTACTATGTTGGTTACCAGAATTAGCAATTTTTATTTTCCATTGTCTTAACAATTTGTTATATAATTTTGATACAACTAGGTGATTCACCAACACATTCCACATACTCATTGAAATGCAAAGATTATTTAATAATGTTATAGATGTAGTTATAATGTTTAAAAGACTTGATAGCTTCTTACGACTCATAATTGTTTTTTTTTTGTTAGAACAATGATTTTATAATAACATTACCATTGAACCTTTTATTATTATAGCAGTTAATTAATTTAATCCATATTGCCTCAATAAGGTTCTGTGGCTGGCAGGTTTCTAAATAAGGTCTCTGCTTTTTCTGATAGTGTACTCTTTAAATAGTATGACATTTGCACAGCAGACAAACTTGTAGTGTTGTAGATTAGGGACAAACATATCATAAAAAGTTTGCCACCCTTGTTATTTACTACTAAATAATTTTTTTTATTCTACCCTAACATTAATGTTATTTCGCAAATATTTTTTAAAGTATTACCCCACTCATTATAAATAATTACCAATATTCTAAATACTGGATATATTATAATAATGGAAGGACTAACAAAGTTGACATTTTATTTGTGTAAAGTGTAATATTTTGAGCCAATGAGCACTGTTTCTTACCAAGAACCAGGAGTAACTGAAGTTTCCTGACTTTGAGCTGCTTTTAATGACATGGAAGGAAGTTTTGGCGGTAGACTGTAATCTAAGTAACAACAAATTGCTGCTTGCAAATTCCTGCAATGAATTTATAATCAGAGACAAAAATAATCAAATTTTATATATACATTATAAAAAAAAGGAAGTTAGGAGATAATTTTACCAGTTACTCATGTCCAAGAAAAAACTAGCAGTATTATAATTTAAACTGGGGCCTAACAACTTTTGCATTTGTTTAATGAGCTCTTCTCTATCAGTAGTATTCATACAACTGAACTGCAATAGTAAATTTTGGTCGATCTCCCCAGGAATAGCTGAACCGTCCACATCCATTATGCTTTTTATATCACAACGCACTCAGTATTACCACTTCACTCTTGTCATTCCCTTTGTTTACGTGGGACAGCTGATAAAAATTGTATTGTTGAAAAATATACGTCTTCAAACATTTAAACTTCATACATCAATCCAAAATATACACTGAATATAAATAAGAGACGTTCGATAGAAGATATCATGTGTGTCATTTATTTAAAACAATTAAAAAACCTGAATGAGATGAGTAGTTGATTACGATATAATTGTAATGTAAATGGACAACGACATAACTAGGGATGAGCTTAGATGATTTTAAAAATAACATACTTGTATGTTGGTAGTACCTATTATTATTTTGGGACCATCTAATTTCTCAGTGCCGACCATTTATTACATTCACAGTGTTAACTTTGGGTTATATGTAACCTACATTAAAATAATCGTAATAGAAAAGCTTCATTTATTTAAAAAAAAACATAATTTTATATTTGGTACAACAAATTGGCGGAACAATACAATATTTATGATTGCACATCCCAGCGATGCGTTATGATACCACCAAATATCGCATTATCCGTTTATTGCTGTAGTGTGATATTTTTTATCGATGAGATATTTTGCAATTATGTAGCATTTTTTAAATAAAATAAATAAATAGATATCTTCACCGAATTCCTAATACAGAGATAGATAGAGATCTAGTCAAGACAATTAAGTCCCTTCGACCCACGCTCCACCGAAGGTATTTTCCGGACAAGGTGACAGATGGTGAGCCTGTCGAAATCAATGAGTTTTCGTATATAAGTTTTTGAAAAAACCTATTGGTACGAGCCTGCCACCTGGGGATCGAACTCGGGTCTTTTGACTCGAAATTCCGACCACACAACCGCTCAGCTATCGTGACTTTTTAATAATGTTTTTAATCAGAATCATATCATAAAAATTATTTCTAAAGCAACCGGCATAGCAGTAAAGATCTGCCCGCTGAAGTGGAAATGGGCTGGTCACATAGCTCAACGAACTGACAACCGTTAGGGAAAAAGGCTCTCAAGTGGCAACCTCGCGGGGAGGCGATGAATGCAGGAAGCTGAGGACCGTTCTTTGTGGTGAATTTTGAGGCAGGCCTATATTTATCAATGGACTCCAACTCAAATACTGGACTACAACTTTTACAGTAGTAAAAATATTTACCAACACTTAAAAATGTACCACATGAAGTGATTTTTTGTCAAAGGTAAATATTGCAGTTTAATTGGAAATGGAAATTTATTTACTACATAGATGTGGATAATATGACAAACAAAGTAAAAAGATGTAGCTTTTTACTTTGTTTGTCATATATCATTTATGTTATGGAATCAGAAAAACGAAGTTACTGAGATAATATTTCGTAGATCCAATAAAATATATCGATTATAAGAATCTGTAAATTATATGTAATATAGAGTTATTTCGATATATCCTGTACCAATCAATTATTTTTGAAAACCACTACGCCTACTTACAATGTCTACAAACAGTATACAATATGTATATTTTTTATAGAACAGAGAGGCAAACGAGGAGGTGGCTCACGTGATGGTAAGTAATTACCGCCGCCCATGAACACCCGCAATACCAGAGGCATAGCAGGTGCGTTGCCGGCCTAAGACCCCCCTCTGTGAGTTCCTGGCGGGGCCTCCGGTTACCTGCACTCACCAGAAGAAACGCAGAAGTTTGTTAGACTTCTACTTCACGCCGGTATTCTGTGAGGTCGTGGTAGTTCTCCGCTCGAGCGGCCCATTCATGCAACAACAAAAGCTGATGAGTGGCTCTACTGAAACCTATCATAGGTTTGAAAAATTACCTTATCACAAAAATTGATTAGGGCGTGCTGCGATGGTTTGAGCACGTTGAGCGAATGAGTAAAGACCGAATGGTGAAGAAAATATGTAGCGCGAAAGTTAATATTCAAGGGTGTCGAGGTAGACCGAGACTAACTTTCGAAGAACATGTGAGCGAATTGCTCTAAGAGGGGAGGGTCAACAGTACTCGGATACCTAGACGTGCCGGTATTGTGTGTATTCTGCGAGGTCGTGGTACTTCCCTGGTCGAGCCGGCCCATTCATACAACAACAAAAGCTGATGCGTGGCTCTACCACTGTTAATATATTACGTTTTATGTGTTTTTACCACAGACTACATTGTAGAGATAGGACGAGAACTATACGAGACGATAACCACGAGATGAGACTAGTTGAAATACGTACTGAGTCTCTCAAGTACGAGTACACGAAAGTACATATTACTCTACTATCTTTTCAAGTTGATTAAAATTTGAATCGAAAAACTTCATATCTCAACAGCTGACTAGTTGGGTCTCTTAGTTTTAGATTGATAATTTAATATTTAGGCTTATAAAGTCAAATTGACATTTATTTTCTATTTATCGAACACATCTTGAAAACGCGTCTCTAGTTTCCCGCGAGAGTTCCTCGTCTCCAACTTCGGGTTTCGGTAATTTATTATTTTTTTGTGAGTATATGCATCGATACTTTAAATATTTGAAAGTCTTGAACGCTATACACGATACTGAGTATGCAGACGTTCTAGCAAGAACTTATTCCAAAAGCCTATTCCAGTAAATACGTCCACCTCTAGTACATTATATTTACGGTAGTCTATACGTATCTATTCATATGTATGTTCTGTGGTATATAGCAAAGAGTATAAAATCATTTTATTGTAGTACATACGTACATACGTACATATTATATCAATGTCAATGCGCTGACATGCTGACATCTCGAATCAATTTATCAACAAAACGATAAAAAAGAGGCTATAAAAATAATAACTTAAAAAATATCTAAACGTTAATTTAGAAGTTTGTATATTAGATAAATTGTTATTTTGCCATGTAAGCTATGAAATTTGATTTGTGATAAGTTATGGAAAAAACACAAGAAAAGCTGTACACTTGCACACATGAGGGATGCAATTCTAAATTCAACAGACCATATAGACTAGCAGAACATTTGTTAGGCCATTGCAATGTTGTAAGCTTTGGTTTTAGAGTTGTGATATTTACATATAAATGAAAAACATCTTATTTAGTTACCTATGTTTTTCAGAAACCATTCTCATGTCCACGGGAGAATTGCTCCAAATCTTATTCAAATAAAAGTCATTTGAACAGACACATTACTAGTGCACATGAAAATCGTCCTAACAGTATCTTACACAGGTACTTTACATTTATTATCTACTATGCTTAGACCTAGTAACCTGGTAATCAATTGGTCAGGTTTTTTTAATATTAATAATATCAAGACAGCGATTTATTATCAATTTTATCACAAGCAAATGACAGAAAAGAAACTTGTAAAGAATCAATATCCTAATCTTTGTTTCCTAGTTTTAGTAATTACCCTGGTAAATTGTAAAACATAGTCCCACAATCAATTTAAACATAAAATTGATTAAAAATTGAATATTAAAAGTCTGTGCTTTTCAGCCTCCACAAGAAAAGCTGTACACTTGCACACATGAGGGATGCAATTCTAAATTCAACAGACCATATAGACTAGCAGAACATTTGTTAGGCCATTGCAATGTTGTAAGCTTTGGTTTTAGAGTTGTGATATTTACATATAAATGAAAAACATCTTATTTAGTTACCTATGTTTTTCAGAAACCATTCTCATGTCCACGGGAGAATTGCTCCAAATCTTATTCAAATAAAAGTCATTTGAACAGACACATTACTAGTGCACATGAAAATCGTCCTAACAGTATCTTACACAGGTACTTTACATTTATTATCTACTATGCTTAGACCTAGTAACCTGGTAATCAATTGGTCAGGTTTTTTTAATATTAATAATATCAAGACAGCGATTTATTATCAATTTTATCACAAGCAAATGACAGAAAAGAAACTTGTAAAGAATCAATATCCTAATCTTTGTTTCCTAGTTTTAGTAATTACCCTGGTAAATTGTAAAACATAGTCCCACAATCAATTTAAACATAAAATTGATTAAAAAATTGAATATTAAAAGTCTGTGCTTTTCAGCCTCCACAAGAAAGCTGAGGGTTCTGTTTTAATTCCTTAACCAGCTAGTCAATTTAAAGCATTATTCATTATTTATGATCTGGTACCCTTCTTACAAAACTAAGGGTAGTGCATTCAATTTCCACAGGGAAGGGTAATCATTTGTATGATGGACCAAAGAGGTTGAATGAGTGGACCACATCAAATGAAATCATTTATACATCAATATAAGTAATACAAAACAAAGTCACGATAACTGAGTGGTTGGGTGGTCGGAATTTTGAGTTGAGAGAACCGAGTTCAATCCCCAGGTGGCCGGCTCATACCAATGGGTTTTTTCAAAAACTTATGTACAGATTAAATCATTGTCCTGGACAAAAGATGGCAACGGGCTCACCATCTGTCACATTGTCCCAAAAATATCTTCGGTGGAAGGTGGGTCAAAGGGACTTAATTTTCTAGACTAGACCTCTGTCTACCCCTGTATAGGGAATTACGTGAAGATATATTATTTTTAATCTACGTAATATACAATTACAATCATTTAATCTACCATAGTTTTTAATAATGTTTGTCTAATGAAGAAGAATCAGGCAAAAGAAACTCTGAAGGTATCCTCTTTTTTATATTTTTTAAAGGATTTAAATATTAAGAAATAACAGTATTTTTTAAGCATAACAATATTGAACAAAGAATAATTTGAAACATAATGGCAACAATGAACTCATTCCCAGTGGTTATCATTAAAGTATTCATTTGTAGTATAACAACTACTTTTATAAAGTTTTTATTAAGTACATTTCTTGAAACAGTTAATAATTTGTTGTAGAAGCATACACACCAACCCATGAACAAGTTACTTGAGTACAACCACTTTTAGAACTCCTGATCTAAATTAAATAAACAAAATTATGAGTTGTGCATTTATTTCTTGTTTTTTCTTTCAATATATATGTTCAAAGGCCCTAACTCCCTTGTTCTCAAAGGCGAGAATAATTTCTAAAACTGTTCTGACTTTTTGATATCTTATTCTGGTTATTGTATCCCTTTCAGATGTCCCCAATGCTTAAAGAAATATTCCAATCGTCAAAACTTAAAGAAGCATATAAAATTAAAGCATGTGGTTAATCCATCTTTTATTTGCGATTGTTGCCATGTAGACTTTAAAAAGAAACATCAACTCAGTGCTCACATGTACATACACTCTGGTATAAAATCATTTAGGTAAGTCTTACAAACTTCTTAAACTTAACTTTTTCTTAGGCAAATGCAGTGTAGGACATCTCCCTAAAAGATGGAGTAACAAATTGCAAAATTATGCAAGAAGTCAAAAGATGCAGGTGGCTGAGGCCAGTTCCTTGTGGAAAGCTTTAAACTCTTAATAGGCTGTACAGAAGAAGAAGAAATCTTAACTATTAATTACTCTTCAAGGTCAAAAGTATATTAAGTTGCATTTAAATAATAGGGTGAAAAATAGATTTGAAGCATTCATTTTATTTCCTTTTTTTACTATATTTTTTTTGCTGTGTGAGAAAGTGTTCTCTTGATGGAGCTCCTGCTCTACAAAGCTCTATAAAATAAATAAATATCATCATTCAATTCCCAATACACTGGTATACAGCCTAGACAATAAAGTCCCTTTGACCCACCTTCCACCGAAGATATTTTCGGGACAACGTGACAGGTGGTGAGCTTGTCGCCATCTTTATGTCCAAGCCCACGAAATAATTCGTACATAAGTTTTTGAAAAACCCATTGGTATGAGCCTGAAAAAAGTTTTTGAAAAGCTTGCAACCTGGGGATTGAACCTCGGTCTCTTGACTCGAAATTCCGACCACCCAACCACTCAGCTATTGTGACTGTGCTCATCGTCTTTTTAAGTAATTTACATTTCTATTATATTTAGGACTTACAAGTGGATAGTATATATCTAGATAGGAGAAGTATATTTGATACCTCCTCTCATTGATTTTTCAATGAATTTTTAATGTTATGGATACAGTCTGGGAAATTTGTGATGTGTAGGTAAAAGAAATAAATAAGTTTATAGCAATAAAATTGTTTAAAAATTAAAAGTAAATTTTGCTGTTGACAACACAACTTGCAGCGAATGAGCCTGAATGGCTTACAAGGTTAACGAAAACCACATTTTCTAATCCATATTCTCCCCTGTGTTGCTAGAACCACTGGAACTCAATCACACTCATCCACCATATTTTCTTCTGCACTGACCAAGGGGGTAAAAGAATGCATTTCCTGAGGAGATCCATCATTTATAAATATTCTCCCCTGTGACCATGGATGCTGTAAAGCATCCGAAACGTCGGGAAATAAAAATAGTTTGTAAAAACTAATTAAAAACGCAATAAAATCCGAAAATCGTTTTATTTTAAATTATAAATATTCTTTCAGTTGTGAATTATGTTCCAAGGACTTTGTGTCTCTTCAAGAAAAAAAGCGTCACATGCGGTGTCATAAAGTCTATGACTGTAACCAATGCTCTATGAAATTTAATCATTGGTCAAAGTATCAGAAACACAAAAAGGATGAGCATAATGCCAAACGTATGTATTTATTTCAACATTTACCAATTGATGTATATCTTAAAAAGGAACCTGTGTTGTTCATTTTAACTACCTGAGCAACAAAATAAGGCTAACCAACTAGTCTGAAGTAAACCCAATTAAGCTAAAAAATACATTCCTATTTGAACTTATTTGAACTTCACAATAAAGGGAAATGAACTACTTTCATAGTTGAAAGGACTTTTACCAACCCACTTTGTTAAAAGTTACATTTGAATCTGGCGATTACGAAAGGTCTTAAAAAATAATTAACACTTGCCCCCTTCCTCTTTGTGCATCAAAGCAGGTACAAGTTTAATAAAATTGATAATCTTTATATTAATTAATTTTGTCATTCCCTGTGGAATGAGTTGGAGCAGTTACTTTATATTTGTCACTGTACAAATATTAAACATGGAACCTAAAAATGCATTATGTCAATTGCAGAATACATTTGTAATGAGTGTGGGAAGATATACAATCAAAGAAGTTACATAATACGCCATTTGAGGATTCACTCCAATACACAACATCCAAAGACATTTATTTGTCCTTACTCCAATTGTTTCAGGTTATATTTTTAATGTTTTTATTACTAATAAAAACTTTGGTTACTTTAGTAATGTTTCTAGTCGCTTATTATTTTTACTTTTTATTTCACTTCTGATAGATCTGTCCATTTCATGCATTATATATTTTTGATTATTTGATAACTTGACCAATAGATGGCAACCTGTTAAAGTTTTCAGAATAAGTAAATAAAGTCACAATAGTCAAGTGGTTGCGTAGTCGGAATATCGAGTCAAGACAACCAATTTCGATCCCCAGATGGCAGGCTCGTATCAATGGGTTTTTTCAAAAACTTATGTACGAATTTATTATTGGCTTGGGCTTAGAGATGGCGACAGGCTCACCACCTGTCACGTTGTCCCGAAAATATCTTCGGTAGAAGGTGGGTTGAAGGGACTTAATTGTCTAGACTAGACCGCACATTATTATGGTTTTTTATTTAAACACTTTTTTCAGACGATATTCAAGAAACAGTAATCTGACGCAGCACATCATTATCAAGCATGAAAATATTAAACATTTGTGTACTATTTGTCAGGCACAACTGAGTTCCAAGGTAATTGATACTTTAAGTATAAGGGTGAGGTATTTTGGTCCTCTCTACTATTACTATAAAAATGTCCCGAAAATATCTTCGGTGGAAGGTGGGTCAAAGGGACTTAATTGTCTACACTTGACCTCTGTCTACCCCTGTATTGGGAATTGCGTGAAGATATTTATTTATATTTTTTCTACTATTACTTGCACTCTACTTATTTGCATCATGTGGCATATTCGATTAATTTTCGAAATTTCAGAATTAAATTCATCAGTATGACTGGTAGTACAATATCAAATTCTATCAATAAATGCGTCAATAACCTAATGGTTTAGTTTGTGGACTGCATAACGAAACGTCGCCAGTTCGGGTCCGCTTTTCGTCTATTTTTGAGTGGTTATCAGGAATACTAGTAGTGTTCTTTTTTTTTTTAATCAACATATATATAGTATTACTTTAGCTTTTATTATATTAGAATCGATATGCTATCTATAATAATATAATAAAATATAAAGAAATGATGATGGTGATCAATTCCCAGGAGGAATGCTTTTAAAAAACTTATGCGTGATTCTGTGACGTTCTTACACACCTTTGTCGTAACTTTATGACAGTAGATTATTTTTTATTTCAGGCAAAACTGCAAAAACACATGAAATCTCACGAAGACAGCGAACTAAATACTATAATTCCAAAACATGTTACCTCTAAACGTAAAGTTCGAAAGGATAAAGGTTCTTTAAAAGTATCTACAGCGCTTAAACTGGCCGGAATTAAAGTTTTAGAAGCCAAAACAACAAACACAAATTGTATTGGAATATAATTAAATATTTATTCAACGAGAAAACATATTTTACTTATGTGGAGCCATAGATGTCGCCACATCAAGAATCAAACTCCTGTGATTAGAATAATTCAACCTTTGCTAAACTTATACAAATTTCTTTTATAAATAATAATAAATAAATATAAATATCTTCACGCAATTTCCAATACAGGGGTAGACAGAAGTCTAGTCTAGACAATTAAGTCCTTCGACCCACATCCCACCGAAGATATTTTCGGGACAACGGGACAGATGGTGAGCCCGTCGCCGTCTTTATGTCCAAGCCAACGATATAATTCGTACTAATTTTTTTTTTCTTATAAAACCCATTGGTACGAGCCTACCACCTGGGGATTGAACTCGGGTCTCTCGACTCGAAATTCCGATCACTCAACCACGCTATCGTGAAATTTCTTTTATACTTTTTATTTATTGCACTGGAAATTATATAAAAGTTTATACATGAACTACTCACTTTTTCCTTAATTTTTCAATACTTACAAAAACAAAATTATGTTTATAGTTAGAATACTTAATAACCGAAATTATCATACAACCCTATTCGTGGCATGGTACCAAGAACGCTGGCTGCATTTCCATCAACGTGGTCAGATTTGACTTTTGAGCGATAAAATAAACGACTATCTAGTCACCAGCGACTGCGACCAGTCGTAGAAATAATTCCTTTAGAATAGAAGAAAACAGCGTTTTAAATCGTGTAACATTTTTTATTAATAGAATATGAATAAAAGTTGTTGCAGTGAGTCTTGTTTTAGGAAGGTTAATTTAAATCTGACTGGTAGTTTCAGAGGTACCTATATAAAAGAGTATATTATCAATACATGGTTTAAAAAACAAAAAAAATCTGATAAATGTACCATCTACTGTAAAATGAATTTTTGAAATTCGGCTGATAGTTTTCGACATTATCCATTATAAAACAAAATTTTCATGCTTCCTAGTCGGATTATCAACTCTGTGGTTTATCTCATTGATATAGGTATCAAAGAGTATACAATCACTACGATATAGGTATGTTGACGTCTTTTAAAACGTAGTTATAATATTATACACCTTAATCTTTTCAAATGTCTCTATAATCTATTCTCTACAACTGACAAAGACATAAATTGACATTGTTAAAAATTAGGAAATTATGAAATAGTCAACACGATAAACAAAAATTAGTTTTGTTTCATTCATAAGTTTTGTGGAATTTTATTATAACTTTACTATTTACAAACGTATTGAGGGGTTGATATATATTTAGTTATATCATTTAGCTATAAAATAAGGTTATGGGATTTATTTGGAAGTGATAAAAACTAAATTTACAATGTGTCCCTCTTCTGTTTTTTCGTTCTTTAGTCAGTGGAAATTGTGGATTAGACCTTTTTCATTGCGTTATATTTTATATTAGTTATTATTTTAGTACCTTTATTGGTTATTCACTCTATGAATAATGGTTTTACAAAATCAGATCAAGGCTCCTTAGTGGCTGGTGGTTTTGTGTTAATGGCATTACCTATTTCAATATGGCAAATAACTCAGCACATTGTTCACTATACTAAGCCCTCATTACAGAAGCACATAATCAGGTACAAGTTGATTCTCACATTTATGTCCAATGCCCTAATAATATTAGTTTATTTTATTATGTTTAGTGAGCAGATGTAACCAATATAGCATTTTTTATTACTTCAGAAACTGTTTACCAATGACAAATATTATCAGCCTTACATGTAAGAAAAGAATATCATTATTTAAAATAAAAAAAATTATTATACAACTTTTATGTAACCTCAGCAAAGTGGTAAGATAGGCTTATGGGACTTTCTCTTTAGGACTATATGGTTAAAAACTAGAGCTTGACTAAACTAGAATAACTTGTAATATTCACAGAACTTTTTAAATAGCTTGTTCTGTCTGTATTTAGTAATTATATCTACTTAAAATGGACTACATTATAGTTGTTTCTCAGGTTTATGAATTCTAAAATTTTATAATGAGTGTGGGAAGATATACAATCAAAGAAGTTACATAATACGCCATTTGAGGATTCACTCCAATACACAACATCCAAAGACATTTATTTGTCCTTACTCCAATTGTTTCAGGTTATATTTTTAATGTTTTTATTACTAATAAAACTTTGGTTACTTTAGTAATGTTTCTAGTCGCTTATTATTTTTACTTTTTATTTCACTTCTGATAGATCTGTCCATTTCATGCATTATATATTTTTGATTATTTGATAACTTGACCAATAGATGGCAACCTGTTAAAGTTTTCAGAATAAGTAAATAAAGTCACAATAGTCA
Source organism: Sericinus montela (assembly GCA_029286605.1). Classification (NCBI taxonomy): domain Eukaryota; kingdom Metazoa; phylum Arthropoda; class Insecta; order Lepidoptera; family Papilionidae; genus Sericinus; species Sericinus montela. The sequence goes on from JAGSMR010000001.1 coordinate 7,253,627, forward strand.
AGTGGTTGCGTAGTCGGAATATCGAGTCAAGACAACCAATTTCGATCCCCAGATGGCAGGCTCGTATCAATGGGTTTTTTCAAAAACTTATGTACGAATTTATTATTGGCTTGGGCTTAGAGATGGCGACAGGCTCACCACCTGTCACGTTGTCCCGAAAATATCTTCGGTAGAAGGTGGGTTGAAGGGACTTAATTGTCTAGACTAGACCGGCACATTATTATGGTTTTTTATTTAAACACTTTTTTCAGACGATATTCAAGAAACAGTAATCTGACGCAGCACATCATTATCAAGCATGAAAATATTAAACATTTGTGTACTATTTGTCAGGCACAACTGAGTTCCAAGGTAATTGATACTTTAAGTATAAGGGTGAGGTATTTTGGTCCTCTCTACTATTACTATAAAAATGTCCCGAAAATATCTTCGGTGGAAGGTGGGTCAAAGGGACTTAATTGTCTACACTTGACCTCTGTCTACCCCTGTATTGGGAATTGCGTGAAGATATTTATTTATATTTTTTCTACTATTACTCGCACTCTACTTATTTGCATCATGTGGCATATTCGATTAATTTTCGAAATTTCAGAATTAAATTCATCAGTATGACTGGTAGTACAATATCAAATTCTATCAATAAATGCGTCAATAACCTAATGGTTTAGTTTGTGGACTGCATAACGAAACGTCGCCAGTTCGGGTCCGCTTTTCGTCTATTTTTGAGTGGTTATTAGGAATACTAGTAGTGTTCTTTTTTTTTTAATCGACATATATATAGTATTACTTTAGCTTTTATTATATTAGAATCGATATGCTATCTATAATAATAAAATATAAAGAAATGATGATGGTGATCAATTCCCAGGAGGAATGCTTTTAAAAAACTTATGCGTGATTCTGTGACGTTCTTACACACCTTTGTCGTAACTTTATGACAGTAGATTATTTTTTATTTCAGGCAAAACTGCAAAAACACATGAAATCTCACGAAGACAGCGAACTAAATACTATAATTCCAAAACATGTTACCTCTAAACGTAAAGTTCGAAAGGATAAAGGTTCTTTAAAAGTATCTACAGCGCTTAAACTGGCCGGAATTAAAGTTTTAGAAGCCAAAACAACAAACACAAATTGTATTGGAATATAATTAAATATTTATTCAACGAGAAAACATATTTTACTTATGTGGAGCCATAGATGTCGCCACATCAAGAATCAAACTCCTGTGATTAGAATAATTCAACCTTTGCTAAACTTATACAAATTTCTTTTATAAATAATAATAAATAAATATAAATATCTTCACGCAATTTCCAATACAGGGGTAGACAGAAGTCTAGTCTAGACAATTAAGTCCCTTCGACCCACATCCCACCGAAGATATTTTCGGGACAACGTGACAGATGGTGAGCCCGTCGCCGTCTTTATGTCCAAGCCAACGATATAATTCGTACTAATTTTTTTTTTCTTAAAAAACCCATTGGTACGAGCCTACCACCTGGGGATTGAACTCGGGTCTCTCGACTCGAAATTCCGATCACTCAACCACGCTATCGTGAAATTTCTTTTATACTTTTTATTTATTGCACTGGAAATTATATAAAAGTTTATACATGAACTACTCACTTTTTCCTTAATTTTTCAATACTTACAAAAACAAAATTATGTTTATAGTTAGAATACTTAATAACCGAAATTATCATACAACCCTATTCGTGGCATGGTACCAAGAACGCTGGCTGCATTTCCATCAACGTGGTCAGATTTGACTTTTGAGCGATAAAATAAACGACTATCTAGTCACCAGCGACTGCGACCAGTCGTAGAAATAATTCCTTTAGAATAGAAGAAAACAGCGTTTTAAATCGTGTAACATTTTTTATTAATAGAATATGAATAAAAGTTGTTGCAGTGAGTCTTATTTTAGGAAGGTTAATTTAAATCTGACTGGTAGTTTCAGAGGTACCTATATAAAAGAGTATATTATCAATACATGGTTTAAAAAACAAAAAAAATCTGATAAATGTACCATCTACTGTAAAATGAATTTTTGAAATTCGGCTGATAGTTTTCGACATTATCCATTATAAAACAAAATTTTCATGCTTCCTAGTCGGATTATCAACTCTGTGGTTTATCTCATTGATATAGGTATCAAAGAGTATACAATCACTACGATATAGGTATGTTGACGTCTTTTAAAACGTAGTTATAATATTATACACCTTAATCTTTTCAAATGTCTCTATAATCTATTCTCTACAACTGACAAAGACATAAATTGACATTGACAAAAATAAGAAATTATGAAATAGTCAACACGATAAACAAAAAATTAGTTTTTGTTTCATTCATAAGTTTTGTGGAATTTTATTATAACTTTACTATTTACAAACGTATTGAGGGGTTGATATATATTTAGTTATATCATTTAGCTATAAAATAAGGTTATGGGATTTATTTGGAAGTGATAAAAACTAAATTTACAATGTGTCCCTCTTCTGTTTTTTCGTTCTTTAGTCAGTGGAAATTGTGGATTAGACCTTTTTTCATTGCGTTATATTTTATATTAGTTATTATTTTAGTACCTTTATTGGTTATTCACTCTATGAATAATGGTTTTACAAAATCAGATCAAGGCTCCTTAGTGGCTGGTGGTTTTGTGTTAATGGCATTACCTATTTCAATATGGCAAATAACTCAGCACATTGTTCACTATACTAAGCCCTCATTACAGAAGCACATAATCAGGTACAAGTTGATTCTCACATTTATGTCCAATGCCCTAATAATATTAGTTTATTTTATTATGTTTAGTGAGCAGATGTAACCAATATAGCATTTTTTATTACTTCAGAAACTGTTTACCAATGACAAATATTATCAGCCTTACATGTAAGAAAAGAATATCATTATTTAAAATAAAAAAAATTATTATACAACTTTTATGTAACCTCAGCAAAGTGGTAAGATAGGCTTATGGGACTTTCTCTTTAGGACTATATGGTTAAAAACTAGAGCTTGACTAAACTAGAATAACTTGTAATATTCACAGAACTTTTTAAATAGCTTGTTCTGTCTGTATTTAGTAATTATATCTACTTAAAATGGACTACATTATAGTTGTTTCTCAGGTTTATGAATTCTAAAATTTTATGGCTTATTATTTTCCTTTTCAAAGTAATAAAAGATCTGTTTTGCAGATCAATACTGTCATTGTTCTAGCTATGTAACAAAGTAAAAGGTGACAATAATGATTTAGGGTGCGGACTGTGAAATATGATGGCCTGCAATCCGACTATTGACAAAACCAACTCTAGACACAAGCATGGCAGCTTACTTGGAGTGATTAACAGGAATACTAGTAATGTTATTTGGCAATGCTAGTATTCTTTTTTTTTTTTAAATAGTACTCAAATGGAGTGGCTCATTGCTAGACTTCTCCACCTTAAGTAGTAAAAGATTTACATTTAAAAAAATAACACAACTAACATTTTTGGATATTATATATATAATATTATCAATACAAACACTTATATATTTGTAAAATTATTTGTTACTCTGTACTTGGTTGATGTAGATGTAGATGGTTCTTTGGAAAGAAATTAATTTTATTTCTGAAAGTGTAAATAAAGATTTCATGTTTTATAAATGGATAATTGCTATGTGTGTAGTCAAGCCTTGAATTAAAACACATTTTTTGCTTTGCAGGATATTATGGATGGTTCCGATATATGCACTAAATGCATGGGTCGGCTTGGAGTTTCCAGAACAATCTATTTATATGGACTCATTGAGAGAGTGTTATGAAGCATATGTTATTTATAACTTCATGAAATACTTACTTAATTATTTAAATGAGGACCAGGATTTAGAGGCAGTACTGGAGACTAAACCTCAAGTGTACCACATATTTCCTTTATGCTGTCTAGCTCCGTGGGAAATGGGAAGGTGACTTATTTTTATTTTCAATAGTTTTTGTTAAACCCTATTGCGGAGTTGGTAGTGACCCTGACGTCAAAGTAAAGGTTAAATAAATAAATAAAAAAAAAATATCTTCACGCAATTCCCAGTACAGGGAGGACACAGGTCTAGTCTAGACAATTAAGTCCCTTTGACCCAGCTTCCACCGAAGATATTTTCGGGACAACGTGACAGGTGGTGAGCCCGTCGCCGCCTTTATGTCCAAGCCAACGATGTAGTTCGTTTATAAGTTTTTGAAAAGCCCATTGGTACAAGCCTGCCACTTGGGGATCGAACTCGGGTCTATTGACTCGAAATTCCGACCACCAAACCACTCGGCTATCGTGACTTCTAAAGTAAAGGTTGCGGTTTGAAATCTACCTGAGTTAAATAAATGTAGTGATAAATATGAATGTTTGTACTAAATTTATAAAATAATAAATAAGTAAATATCTTCACGCAATTCCCAATGCAGGGGTAGACAGAGGTCAAGTCTAGACAATTAAGTCCCTTTGACCCACCTTCCACCGAAGATATTTTCGGGAGAACGTGACAGGTGGTGAGCCCGTCGCACTAAATTTATGATTATAAAATAATAATTCTTTAAAAAAAATGTTATTATTTTTTCTTAATGTTATTATCTTGTTAATCTGAACTGCCAAGACAATAAAAAAAACTAATGTTCATGGTATTTGTTTTATTTTTCAGCGAATTTGTGCATAACTGCAAGCATGGTATACTTCAATACACATTGGTGAGGCCGCTTACAACAGTAATATCAATGATTTGTGAATTATGTGGAGTGTATGGAGAGAGTGACTTCAGTTCCAATGTAGCATTCCCTTACATGATTGCTATCAATAATCTGTCACAGTTTGTGGCAATGTATTGCCTTGTATTGTTCTACAGAGCAAACAGAGCTGAATTAAAACCAATGAGACCAATCGGAAAATTTCTATGTATTAAAGCTGTTGTTTTCTTTTCGTTCTTGTAAGTTTGATATGGATATTTTCATTGTATTATTCTGATATTGGGAAGGAATTACTAGTTTTCTATTTTATTTACAGCCAAGGAGTCATAATCAATATTTTGGTATACTGTGGAGTGATATCAACAATATTTGATATATCTGACCAAGATAAGATCAAAGTTATATCTTCTAAACTTCAGGCAAGTGATTTTATTCTTTCCACATAATTTTTATTCAACTCATATCTCTTATTTTCCAGTAAAATGTGTTATTACTTAGTTGTTGTACAAAAAAAAACAGACACTGAAGTGACAATAATTTTGACTATTATACCCGTCGTTTTGGAAGTTTCTAGTATCTAGGGTCACAGTAGTAAAGAAGAGTTTGAAGTTCTGTTTTTCGTGGCGTAATATCGTGGGTATATATGCATTTACGGAGGCCATAAACAGATTATGTAGGGCTTGCACCATCGAAAATCTTACGATTTTACGCCTCCGCGGCATTGGCAAATCGCGAAACGCCTTTAGTCCCTCTAGCACAGAACACGTTTTCGTCAACTACTTTAGTTGATGACGGTGATGATTTGTATTTCTAGAATACTATTTATTGCATTTTTAATTCAGAACAGGCATAAATCATTTAAATATTTCAACATAAATGTGAAATTAGATAGTATCTGTAACAGTTTAAGCTTGAAAATTTTTATTTCTTTTTATAGGATTTCCTCATTTGTATTGAAATGTTCCTGGCTGCCATAGCGCATCACTACAGCTTCTCGTACAAACCATATGTTTCGCCATTTGACCCCGATCGCTCCTGCCTCGGGTCTTTCCTGGCCATGTGGGATATATCCGACGTAAAACGGGACATATCGGAACACCTTGGTGTAGTAGGTATGTACATTTCTTTATAACGCCGTTAATAAATGAGCTAATTATTGACCTAGCAGCAAGTTTTCTTACAGTTGTAGACAGGTTTATACTTAATTTAGATCGTTTTTCTCTATTTTAGTTATGTGCCTAAGTCTTATCTTACTTCTTTAAATAACACCTTTCTAGAATTTGCCATACCAACAACGCTTGGCGATTATAGTATAATGTTTTTACGGTGTTGCCCCTTAACCAATAATTTTGTTTTTCTGATATTATTCGATATATATATATATATATATATATATATATATATATATATATATATATATATATATATATATATATACATATATATATATATATATATATATATATATATATATATATATATATATATATATATATATATATATATATATATATATATATGTATATATATATATATACATATATATATATATATATATATATATATATATATATATATATATGTATATATATATATATATATAAATCCAAAGACATTACATTATGATCATCTATTACACAATCGCGGTTATTCCATATAATTATGGCGTCATTTGCCCTCATAGCACCAACCAACTTGTAATTCATCATTATTACTATTGTAATACTGTTAACAGGAAGTTCCTTTAGCAGACGTTTGAGGGGAAAATCTATGTATCATATGACAAGGGGTTATGACGAAAGCTCAAGATTGATGAGTGAACCGGTAGCATCCAGTTCTGCTCCCAACCTAACGGTGGACGCGGAACCACCTAATGTTGATATACGACCTACTATTTACGGTTCTATCGACAACACTGTTACGACAGGTTCAATGAACTCGGATACTGACCCGCTTATAGATATCTCCAATGATTCGAATCAAAAACCTGATCTTAAAGTTTAAGCAGTTGCAGTGACAACTGTGATGTGAATAAAATATTTTGTCAAATAAGTTTACATTACTAATGTATAGATAATAATTATAATGAAAGTGATAATAGTAATTATATGTATGATGTTAATTTGATTGAATTTATGCATTCCTTGTAAATAATATTAGATCTATTGTACTTAACCAGAGTATATCAACAAGTAACAACTTCGAAACAATATTATTCTTTATTTCTGTAGTATTTTTATATAATACCTAGATTTATTTTGTTTCCATGTATTTTAACACATATCTACTTATATACATACTAATACTATAAAATAGTCTGCATGAAATCACAATTGAGAATGAATTTCTTTTAGCTAGTCATCAGATCTAAGAAACGTTTAAGATATTTTATATCAAAATTTGCCTTTACCTTTAATTTACTAAATGTAATTTTATATGAATGTTATTCCTTGTTTTAAATGTAGATTTTATGATGTCGAGTGATGGTCCCACCTCCTAGTAGTCCGCTTACAGATTTACATAATGCCTAGATATATCATTATTACATGATTGACGAAACTTAACTCTGGTACATTCAAGTGGCGATGCGGTTATCTGTCAATCCTGCCATTCCTTTATCAATTCTATTCTTGACGATCTGCAAAGTATTTGCAGATTCTCTAGTGTGGCACAAGCATCGGTAATTAGTAATCATCAAATGAGAGATATCCCAATACCTACCTAATTCCTACAAGTTGAGATGGGATTTTCTTCTGTATTTCTTTTACCACTATATTAAAAGATAATTTTTATTTTATTATGTAATACAATTTACATGTTATATAAGTACACGCATGTATGTTAATTATACCTAGGTGCTGAAAATATTCAAGCTGTATTCTTTTGTCAAAATGAATTGCAGGTATTGTTTATCTTAATGAATTATTGTAAGTTGTGATATTATGAATCGTACCTATAAAGTTGTATTAAATAATTATAATGAGATTTAAATACATTTTCGTTGAATACAATTGAATTTATGATTTTCACTTTTTGTTTTAGTGCGTTTTGTTAGACGCTATACCATTCCTCGACAATGTGTAAATGTACTATTTGCTATCTACTTCATACAGATATATTTTTAAAAAACGTCGTTCTGCGTTATCTATTTATCTTGCGATATATATTTATCTAGAGACGATTTAGATAAATAAAAAATAAATATCTTCACGCAATTCCTAATACAGGGGTAGATAGAGGTCTAGTCTACACAATTATGTCCCTTTGACCAACCTTCCGCCGAAGATATTTTCGGGACAAAGTGACAGGTGGTTAGATCGTCGCCGTCTTTATGTCCAAGCCAACTATTCCAAATTAACTAATTCGTACATAGGTTTTTGAAAAACCCATTGGTACGAGCCTGCCGCCTGGGGATCGAACTCGGGCCTCTAGACTCAAAATTCCGACCACCCAACCACTCGGCTATCATGACTTCCAAAACTTTGAATAAAAAACCAAATTATTATTATCTGCCATTACAGACATTTCATACCTTATTTTAAAAAAAGTATCTACTATAAAAACATGTTTATTTTTATTCGCATTTCGTTCATCGACATGGTTGAAAATCAGTACAGTTGTTGTAATTATTTGCTTTACGTTGCCATAACTTTGGGAGTTAGTATCAAATAAAACAAATATTAAATTGAACATATTCATTTTTATTTGTTACAATTATTGTTTAAATAATACATTTCTCACTAGCAGCATATTATAATCTGTAATTAATAAATTAAAATTACTTTACTTTATAATATAAACATCACTGAAATCCGTAGGGTTTAAGTGATAAATATATAACTCTATGCATAGTATCATATATAATATAATGAATAATATATCAATATGATACAATGCAAATAAAAAAATATGGAGATAGATGTATAAAAAAATAATTTTGCATTAGTTATTTGTTAAAAGATTTAAAAAAAAGTAATGTTGGAGGGCCCTTATGGCCCTTTTTCCATGATCTTTGGCAGTTATCCTAATACTTAAACCACATATACATGTTATAACATCTGGTAATGATGATATATTATACATGATAATATATTTGCATAACGACAAAATACAATACTAACCTCGATCGTAAAACTTATTTTCTTATGTAATAGTATAATACAAAATTCTCCGCAATTTACAATGTTTTTAAGCAACATGAAAACCTTCGGATTCAAAATTATAATTATACTTTATCTTATAAAGTCGCCATGTCGTTATGTAATATGTAATAATTTACACAACGGATTGTACTTTGGGTGAACAATAATGGAATGCATTATTCTCAGTTCTACTAATCAGGTCATCTTTAATTTCGTCGCCTCTTATGAAAACCAGATTTTGCAGTATAGCTATTGTATCGCCTAATAATATTTGTTTATTACTTAATACATTAAATAAAAGACATTTTAAATAATTAATCTCATACATTAAGTCTCTGGCAGAAGGCTACAATAACTGTTGTATAGCATATGCATAGATTATATATATATGTCTAGATAGTGTTGGGCGCAAACACATCGGAAAAATAGCTGCCAACTATTGGATGATAAGATAAATCTGTACAATTAGTGACATATGACATGCCGGAAGATACACCAAACGTGTTAAAATATATATTTAATATAAAATATGCCAAAAATATAAAATATACGGCTCAGTAAAATTGAAAAGCACCTAAATAATTATTAACCATCGGAAATTCACTGACATTTTATTTAATAACTTTTATACAGATAATGTAAAAAATAATAGAATTCGGAGTATGATAGTGTGACTTCAAATATTTTTATATTCCCAATATATTTTTTTAATGTCAATTGTAAATTTAAATTGTAATTTTATATGTAATTTTTTCCTATAAAAAAATTAAAATATTTTCACGCACTTCCCAATACAGGGGTAGACAGAGGTCGAGTCTAGACAATTAAGTTCCTTCGACCCACATTCCACTGAAGATATTTTCGGGACAACGTGACCGGTGGTGAGCCCGTCGCCGTCTTTATGTCCAAGCCAACGATGTTCGTACATAAGTTTTTGAAAAACCCATTGGTACGAGCCTACCAACTGGGGATCGAACTCGGATCTATTGACTCGAAATTCCGACCACCTAACTACTCGGCTATCGTGACTTAATTTTTTCTGAATCATAAAAATTCTGCACATAGTTTATTACTAACAAATAATTAACAATATTCGTCGTATTATCTATTAAAATAGTTTAATAATGTAAGACGGACTCACTATGACGTATATGATTAATTTGCGAGTAGATTATATACCTACTCTATTATCTACTTAAATGTATGTAATTATGAATACAACATTTTTGAGATGTAGAATTTTCAAATCGAAGCCGAGTTGAAAATTACTTTCATAATGATTTCTTGTATTTACGCGAATGCTACACATCTTAAATAAAATGATTTTCCGAAAAGAAAATAGTTTTATTTAGAATGACTTTCATGTCGATATTTTTCATTATTCAATTTCCGCCATAGCGAACTACAAAATGGAGCTTAATTTAGTAGTTTAATTTTTATTCATATTTACTATCCACCCAAACCTTGGTACAGATAATTTGTAGTATCTTTTTCTACAACACGCACACATAACCTCAAAGCGGGAATAAGACACTAACTTACGCACACTTAAATATGATACCTGGCGTCTATTTTCCCGGAGGTTGTACTGACGTGATCCATCTAGACATATATGTAATGAAGCGCCTAAGTAGCAAATACAAAAACAATATATTGATGTTTACATGGATAAATAAAATTGGCTAGGTAATTGTACTACATATGCATTGACTAATTGCACACACTCCAACACATACATTTCTATTTTTTTTAATTTTGCATCACAGTTCCTAATTTAAATACCTAAGCATAATAGTTCCGCATTTAAACAACTGCAATTTGTTCTATAATATTTCCCATTGGTCAGCAATTGTGTAATATGTATTTTGAGTTTATCTTTAACATAAATATTTTGATAATTAAGTAACCTTGTATTGTATCTGATCCATTTAGTAATAGCTTTTTGTTAACAAGTGTTTCTTAAATTTATATATGTATACTTACACTGAAATGGACTCTTACAGGCTGATATGTATATGAAGTCAACATCACCGCAGTTTAAAATTTGTAAGTACCTTATTTGATGCGGAGCTGTGCATATTTACCATTTAAACATAAATAACAATTAAAATTAAGGATCAAGATAATGGTACTGCCACTTAGTAACAGTTAATACAAGGCACTCCATTATGTATAACTCAGTCAAAATGCTTAAACTCACTTCTAGTTTTGCTAAAATTTTCTAAAGCGCTTAAGCCAGCTTTCAAGCTGTTCATTTCGATTTTATTCCAGAGTGTTCCCATAACGAGATAGTAGAAACACAATCCTGTTATAATAATCTTTATCATATCAGACAAAATGCTATTGGGCCAGAAGCCTACAGTACCTAATAGGAACATGAATAAGAATCCGCCACTGGTGAGGAAGAAACGTTTTGATCTGTTTATTGTGATAGTGGCATCTTTACAAACTTTAATTGCCTGTGCGACTGTGTCATCAAATCTATCTTCAGTACTTTGTTGTCTGTGACTACATTTCTTTGTAGTGCTTGCTTTAAGGCGTAATTCAAGTGAAACAGCATTATGATCTGAGTATGAGAAATCTTGACCTGGTACTCTTTCTTCTAACGGATTGCCAAAATTAATGATATCAGTCTGAAAGGCAAGAAATGGCTAAATCACAATGAAATCAAAGATTCTTTTTCACCAGATGTGACAACACTCTAAGTTTTGGAATATTAACAAATATAAAATCAGTGTCATATTAATGAACTAAAACAATCACAAAAAAAATAACAATAGATAAATAGATAAGCATTTCAATTTTTTTTATCTGTAAATCATATATATATACATCTTCACGCAATTCCCAATACAGGGTTAGACAGAGGTCTACTCGAGACAATTAACTCCCTTTGATCCACCTTCCACCGGAAATCTTTGCGGGACAACATGAGAGAGGGTGTCCAAGCCAATGATATAACTCATACATAAGTTTTTAAAAAAAGGACAAGTAAAAGTATAGGTTATGTATTTTTGGTATGAGTCTTCCACCTGGGGATCAAACGGGGGTCTCTTGACTCAACTCTCATCAACCAACCACTCGGCTATCATGACTTTTCATCTCTAAATAAATACTTTATTTACAAAAACAAAATTATGTTAATATTTACAATATAAGTAACTAAAAACCACTATAAAAAGTCACGATAGCCGAGTTGTTGGGTGGTCGGAATTTCGAGTCGAGAGACCCGAGTTCGATCCCCAGGTGGCAGTACCAATGAGTTTTTCAAAAACTTATGTACGAATTTCATCGTTGGCTTGGACATAAAGGCGGCGACGGGCTCACCACCTGTCACGTTGTCCCGAAAATATCTTCGGTGGAAGGTGGGTCAAAGGGACTTAATTGTCTAGACTTGACCTCTGTCTACCCCTGTATTGGGAATTGCGTGAAGATATTTTTTTTTTTATATTTTTTTATTTTTTAAAAACCACTATAATCGTAGTGCCCCACTCCTTGTGGCATGGTACCAAGAAAGCTGGCTGCATTTCCATGTTAAATGGCAAGACTTAACCATTGATTGAGAAAAGAACCAGCTCTCTTGTCACCAGCGGCTACGAACAGTTGTGGATATCCTTATAGAAATTGCATCGCGCGATACAAGTTTTGTTACATAGATCTTTGAGAAAGTTCATTTATATATAACACTAATTTAAAGGTGGTTATTTTGATTGGATGATTTGCCATAATTGTCACATCAGTAAAGATTGTAAACAATTTTATTAATGATGTGCTTATTTTTTGTGTGGATCTACCAGTAGCCAAAAGACAGTAGAAAGAAAGGAGTTCTGTACTTATCTTTGGAAAATTTTAGTAAGCTCCACTAAGTTCATATTATTGCATTAAACACAAAATGGTGTAGACTTACCTCCCAATCTGAACTGACTTTAAACAGTATGTGGTCAATTCTCCTTCCCTCTGGGGAAATTTTGGCCATTTTGTAATCTGAGTAACTATTGTTGGCATTATCACAAGTCCCAGATGGTTTAGCAATAGCGGGGTTGCTTCCTTCACATCCAATTACACAGGGATCAAGTAATGCTGGTAATTCAGTTATTAGCCTGGAAAGTTATTTATTTTATTATCAAAAAATATTGATGTTAATACTATTTATAAAAAACTGTAATGTCTATGTATGTATGTTGAATAGCTTTCACAAGTATAAAACTCCATATTTACCCAAGTCATGATGCCCAGGTCAGTACCTCACTCTTACCTAAATCTGATGTCAAAGAGTTCTCAGTGCAACAAACTTCGTGTTTAGATTTTATTGTTAGAGCCCACATATCCATCATATATAAATATATGGTGATACATATAGAGGAGTGCAGTTTGAAAATTGTAACCAAAACATATATAAATTAAAATAGTGTAAGTATATGCTTTTTCACTTTAGTAAAAGATGAGTAAGGTAATGTCTATTTAATTGCAATTTTGATAAATTCTAGTTATAGAAGCAGTCTATGTCCAACATAATAATTTTACAGGCAGTTATGTCACTAGGTGCCTGTTGGGCAAACTTTTTCACAGAACAGTATTTTTAAGGGAAGGGGGGCTACAATGAATGCAGTAATGCTACACTTTTTGAATGTGACTTGCCATATGAGTACAATATGTTGCAGCAACTTGTAATGGTTTGTGAGATGTGACATATTTAAATTTGACACCACTCTTATTCAGACTGATGTCTTGTATAATGGCTAATTTTAACCACTTGCAGTTGAAATTGTTATTTAGAGAAAATGTTGTGAGTTTTTTGATGCCCACAGTAATATATTATTTTTTAGCCAGTATTATATGTGAGGCAGTTGAAATAACTCATCTTACACTACACCTTGTGTTGTAATATATTCACCTAAAAAATACATGACATAAAATTGCTAAAAATTAGTTTTTAATTATAAGTTTATAATAAAAATAACTATACCTAAATGATAAATCTCCAGGTGCTGCATTTAAATCCCCTGCAAGAATCGAAACATCAGCTGGTGACACAGTTAGATTGACAAATTCTGCCGTTGTATATGCCTGAAGTACTCTGTGTGCTAAGTACATATCATCCTCATGATACTCTGCGTGTAACTATTGAAATGAATAGAACAATGTGATTAAACAAGTATGGGTGTATAGCATCATCGAAAAGGTTAATCAGTGTAATTCAAATTTTATTTTGAAAAATAATTTTTGGTCACTAAAATCTTTATCTAAATTAGAACTTAGAGGTGTGGGCCAGTGCCACAGTCTTATCTAGTTTTGCTACCACATAGCAGTATTTAGTCTAGTCTCTACATATTCTATAGTCTATTGTCTAGACCTCTCTCTACCATATGTATTGGGAAATAAATGAAAATATTTATTTATTTTATAAATTGGAATTACTTCAGACTACACTGTACAGGATTATAGTGTAAAGTATCAACATCCTTAAAATTTTGTTCTATTCTGAAATCTTGTGCAAGCCACTGTACTTACATATACTCATCATATGTATAAATAGTTGTTGGTATTTTTAGTCTAGACTGTCTTAGCCTAAACTAAAAATACAAAAAAACTTTCTTTATTTACAGACACAGTATAAACTTATTTTCTATTTGACAAGTCTAATCTGATATAAATCTAAACATGTTGGTTTTCATGGCAGCAATTCACCTGATCTTAATAAAAAAATTATATCAGGTGATGAATGCATGATCCTTCATTATGATTTCCAGTTGAGTTTTAAAAAAAACTCATTGGGATGAGGCTTCCAAATTGAGATCAAATTTAAATTCATATCACTTAAATGTACCCTATAGTTTCCTGATTCTAATTAATAACAAAGTATTTATAACTAACATAAAAGTAACATTTTTATATTAAACTGACAGTAGCTCTTACGAAAATAAAACAAAGGGACTGTAATTGAACAAAGGTATTGTAATAAATATACACTTTATATAAAATTACTCACATGGGTGCAATAAACATTTATGAGCTTTTCTTCATACCTAATGCGGCATAAACCGACTCCCTTGCCTCCAAACCAATCTCCATGGTGAATTTTGTGGATATAGCCATTCAGGGGCCACTGATGAAAGAATACATCTTGAATCAACCATTTAGAGAAAACACAAAGTCCTGAGCCAACAACACCACTGAAATAACAACTTATATATAATACTTTTTCTTCAAAATCAATGTAACAATCGTAAATATGTTTTATTTTGCAATGATATTATAAGAATATTGTATCTTACCTATAAAAATAATGAGAATATGGTAAGGTTTCTTTAAGACTATCTTTTAAAAACAAATAGTCTTTTTCACTCCAAATCTCCTGCAGGCAAACAATTGTATGACAACTATGTATCAAATATTTTGCTATGGCCTGTATTCTTTCTCTGCGATTTTTAGAAACGACTGGTATACCCCTAAAGTAAGGACTGATTTTTTAAATATCACATTACAATAAAGAGTGACAATAAATTATTTCTTTTTTAAAACTTACCAGCAGTTTAATGTAAAAATGTTAAGCGTTAAATCCATTCCAATATAAAAATTTCAAGAAAAAAAAGATATTGTTTAGCTCCTACTCATCAGGTCGCTGACTGAAATCAAATGATTATCAAAGAGTATATAATCACTACGTTAAAGTGATTGTATACTCGTCTAAAATTAGAAAAATAAATACATTTACTGTTTTCTAGTGTCAAGGTTAGTGTTGCCCACTCCTATAAATTTGAGTCGCTAGACTCAACATCAGAAGTCGCCAGAAATTTGCTAAAACTGATCTATCAGAAGCGGATTCAGAATTTTGCTCTGAGAGGGCTAGTAGTAGTAATTTAATTGTAATTGAAATACTTATAAAAATACTAAATATATTTTTACCATTGTAACTATCCCATAAATTGTTGTTCCAATTATAATTTGCCAGAAATATTAGAAATATATTATTGTATTCATCATAAAAAATAAAAAGATTTGCAATTAGATTAAAAATATTTGGAACATTTGTATTATACAAAAACGTTCGCGTTTTCCATTTATAACGTAGTGATTATATACTCTTTGTTATAACTCTTGGCACTCCATAAATCTGTGTCAAGTTAACAAAAACTTTATTTATTGTATAAAATACATTGTTTCGACATTGTCACCAAAAATTGTTTCGATTTATACTCCAAAAGTCTTCAATTAAATGGCTATAACATCGCTAAATTGATAACACTGGCCTAGGCGAGTCCGAGTCGCCGAATAACTTTGAGTCAAAGTAACCTAAATTCTCCTTACTTATTTTTACAAAGATATTTCCCGTAATAAAGGAGATTTAGTTATTAAACGTTTTGGGAAAAGTATTATTAAATAAAAAAAATAACGTAAAATTACTTTAACTTATAAACTAGAGTATATATATTAACCATAGATATATATTTTTTTCATTTTTCTAATACTTTACCAAAACCAAAATATGTAAATATTTACGATACTTAGTAACTAAAAACTACAATAATCGTTAAATCTTACTCCTCATGCCATTATAACAAGAACGCTGGCTGCATATCCACGTTGATGGGCTAGACTTAACCGTTGGTATTATTTAGATACATTAACAAAAAATACAGTAAAAAGAAATGAGACAGAAAATACATTTGGTTCACGTTGATTTGTATATATAATTTTTTTAAATAAAAGTTATTGTTATTATTTACAGGCCAGAGTTCTGTTGAATTTGTAAAAATAGTTTTGATACAAGTTGAAAAACGTTATGTTATGTTATGTAAATGTTAAAATAGACATGTGTTTAATAAATTTCCATTAAGGAAAATGCCTGATTAATAATAATATGAATAGTTAGAATCACAATAGCCGAGTGTTTGGGTGATCAGAATTCGAGTTAAGAGTTTCCGTGTTCGATTCCCAGGCAGTAGGCTATACCAATGAGTTATTTCAAAAATTATGTACGATTGACATCTTTATCTTGGCCATGGTGATAGGCTCACGATCTGTCACGCAGTCCCAAAATAAACTCTGTTGAAAAATGGGGCGAGAGTAATAAATTGTCTAAACTTCTGGCTATCCCGGTTTTCTGAAATGCGAGCAGCTTTCTCTCTCCTTCCAGCTACTTCTCAGATGAAAGGGAATTCCCCAGCGTCATACTTTTTCGTTCGCAATAAAATTGTTATTTAAAAAATGATAAAACATAGATTCTCGATTTGTAATATTCAAGTTGATCTTAAGATCAATTTAGTTTGCCTAATCGCAAAAAAATTAACCAATTATTGAAAGACACGGTACAAAATCGATCTAAGATTAAATCGAATCGTCATCGAAAATCTTAACCGTACGAACGAACACGATCTAAATGCGAATCAGCGATCAAGAACGCTTCGTGGTTTCGGAGTTCGGTTCGGAATCAGTCGGTTAAGTGAAGCAAATAGATAGGTGGGTAGTGATGAGGTAGTGTTACAGAATGGACATGAAGACAAGTTTGTGATTTCTTTTTAGACAAGCAAGATAAATAATATAAAATTAGAGTGGTATTGTAATTTAGTGTATAAATCAACATGAGCTAATTGTAGATGTCCACTTACTTGTGCATTTACAGTTATTCGCGTAACACGTATTTTGTGCATAGAGTTCAAGCATTGAATTAGGCCACATAGCGATCTCTCCCTAAATTACCGCTGTTCTGCCTGTCGACGTATCAAGACAGACAAACAAGTAAGCAACTTATGTTGGTCATTTTAAATATTTGGCATTGTAGTTTTATTTTAATATATTGTTTTTGTTCTACTGGATAAGCATAGGATACAATAGATAACGTTTATAAATAGTCTATCGCAAGTCGATAATTAGTAATGTTTTCGTAAATGGGTCACCTCGCCATTCTTTTGAGAATAGTTTATTTCATTATTTAAATTCATTAAAGGGCAATAGATATCTACACTTTGGAGAATTAAAAGATAAAAAATATGTAATTTAGGGTTAAAGCTTTTAATTTTCGTAGACGTGCGACGAAGTAGAGTGATGATCAGAAAGGCCGCGACCTGGTAATGTGATGTCATCCAAAGGGGAAACGGAGGCCGATTCGGGCACGGTGTCGCCGAATTTACCTACGGTGAAAAATGAACCGGTCAGTATATGATTCTGATGTTTTTTATCAATAAATAAACGTGATATTTATGCTCATGGTATATATGTCATATTACTTTTATCCAAGTCATACAATATTATATAAAGTCTATAATCAAAAAACATGTTACTTAGATTGCCATTGGAATAGTCTAACTATTTTATGAATTATAAAAATTATTAAAAATATGTAATAGCTAGTACTATGATTTTATGACATCAACTTGTTAGACATAGTCTGAACAATGTAATTTTATATTATTTTCAGGCAGCAACAGTCAGTAAGGATACCCCAAAGAGGGCAAATAGTACATTACTGAAATGTACTACATGTAACACCTTCAGTACACTAAGTAGTCGTGCTTTAACAACACATATGGCACAGTGTTCACCAGACAATAATAATGTGGCTTCAGCACAAAATACTGAAGCCAGGCCTCATCGAAAGTTGTTTGAATGTGATGTGTGCAATATGAAATTTTCAAATGGCGCTAACATGCGAAGACATAAAATGCGACACACTGGTGTGAAGCCATATGAGTGTCGTGTTTGCCAAAAAAGGTTTTTCAGAAAAGACCATTTAGCAGAGCACTTCACAACACACACAAAAAGCTTGCCATATCATTGCCCAATATGTAATCGAGGTTTCCAACGACAAATTGCTATGAGAGCTCATTTCCAAAACGAACATGTAGGTCAACACGACCTTGTTAAAACTTGCCCACTCTGTAGCTACCGTGCACCAACCATGAAGAGTTTAAGAGTTCATTTCTTCAACAGGTAATATTTATTAGGTTGAAAATGTACTTTTTATATTGGGACTCTTGACATATAATATTTTTTATTTGACAGGCATGGTATTGACTTGGACAACCCAGGTCCAGGAAACAATTCTGTATCACTTTTGGCTGCTGGTATTGCAAATGCAGCATATGCAGATGGCACAATAGATCCTAGTACAATTAATGCTCTGGGTTCTCTCGGATCAGGGCTTTCAGTATCTGTAGCAGCAGCATATTCTGATAGTGGTGATAGTAATGGTGAACGGTCTGTAGATAATGCAACCCCTCCCATGCATTATTTAACACCACATGTGGAGATATCCATGCCAGACAATAATGAAACCTATTCTCCTGGCCAGTCTAACCATTTAGGAAATTCAGGTTAGTTCTATTTATTTCTTGATAAATTATGTGACTTCACAACAAATAGCCATAATGAATATCTCTATTATTGTCAGAATCACGAATGAATGGAGAAGGCCCAAGTTCACCACAATCTGGTGATAGCGCTGTGGCTAGCAGTTCACTATCAGCTGGTCTTCCCACCAACATAACCCCTTCTATTACACTCATACCAATCAAACAGGTAATATTTTTATGTTATGTCTTTTTTTTAATAAATACTCTACATGACATTTTTTCATTATTTCACTTATTTTTACAAATGTAGCCAAGTGTACCTATATTATTAAATATACATAATATTTTGTAATCATTGTTACAAAATTGTACTTAGCTAAGATACATACGCAAACACTCAAAAATTTCACTCATAAATTATTTCTTTGAAGGTCATTATAATTCAAATTTGCAATTAATATGTAATTAATCAATGTTAACTATTTCGTAATCAACAGTGAAAGCTATTGTGTTTTATGAAATTTTCTTTGTTAGTGTTTTATATTAATTAGTTGATTGTCTTGTAGATAAAGATAGTCAGAAATCAATAAATTTTTATTTCATGTAAAGCTTTGGTTAACCAACTTAAGTAACTGTGGAAGCTTTTAAATGGCCTTTTTGCTTTACTGTAATTTAATTTATATTTTCTGTATTAGCTGTAAGCTTTCCTTCAAGAATAAAATAAAATAAAACTTAACCATGATAATTTCAGGAACCTAACACGCAAGATGAGGGAAGTTCTGGCGAACTACGGGATGGTGAAGCAAATGGTGGTGATAAGAGAGGTGTATCTTCAAGTTTATCATCTTTGATCAAAGTGTCACCTCTTAAGAGTTTACTGCGAGAAGATCTACGTAGACGCATTTCTGCTCGAGGCCGATCACGTGGATCTAATGTAAGGTTTTTTAAATTACTTATTTTTTATATTTTTTTTATGTGTAAATAAAAATTTGTGGCCTCTGTGAAACTACATATTGAACTTCTGCTGGTGGAGTTCTGTTAGCAGGTGCTAGTAGTGCCTATGCCACACCGCTGTGACAGTGTACAATAGTGTACTTTAACATTGAGTGTATTCTTGCCATCATAATATTATGTGCATATGTCTTTATTATTAGTATGGTATGGCATAGCCATTTTGTAATGCAAAAGCCCAGAAATGTTTTTTAACCTGTATAAGAACTATAAATTATTCTCTGTCAATTGAAAATTGGGATATATATGTACTTATTCATAGAGTTTTCAAAACCTAAAAAAAAGGAGGTTGTTCTAAATTCAGTTGTATGTTCTTCCTTTTTAGTGTTTGTTTCCTCATAACTCCATCATATGTAAACTGATTTCGAAAATCTTTACTTTGTTTGAAAGGGTACACTTCCAGTTTGGTTCCATTTTCTCCGTGTCAGGATTTGATAACAGAAACCCTAGAAATTCAAAACAACTGTTAAAATTGTACAAGAATTTTGAGTGTTTCACCTCTTTTGTGATGGAATCATGTTGAAAGAAGATACAATTATATACAATTTGTTGACACATACTGCTTGGTACTTATGTATTTGATGATAAGAGATGTAGTTGGGCCTCCCCATGTTTGTGTTATCAAAGTATTATCATATTCACTTCGTATGTGAACTTACACACATACATATATACATATATATATATATATATATATATATATATATATATATATATATATGTATATATATATATATGTATATATATATATGTATATATATATATATATATATGTATATATATATATATATATATATATATATATATATATATATATATATATATATATGTATATATATATATATATATATATATATATATGTATATATATATATATATATATATATATATATATATATATATATATGTATATATATATATATATATACATATATATACACAAAATAACATTTTAGCTGAATTTGTTCCTTATTAATTTAGATTAAATATTCTGATAAGCTACTACTTGCTGATGTGGTTGAAGGCGGTGCCAATATAACAACTCATCCTAACCGACTGAAATTGTAATCATATAAATTTATCAAATAAAATAAATTTATCAACTTGGGTTACAGTATTTATATATTTTTTTTACCTAAAAGCTTACTGATTCAACTTTTTTTTAATATTATTATTCAAAAATTTAATTGAAGAAGTATTTTTACTTTTTTTAACAGTTTATTCTATAATTGTTCAGATTCAACTATTATCCAATTATTTCAAATGTTTTTGTAGTCATTTTTAAATATTAACGTTTTCCATTGATAAATTGATTGTTATCACATTTTACCACATCTGTAACATCATTCAGATAGGTTGGAAATAATAAGGAGTCCTTGAGGTCCTCTCATTCCTAATAAGTTTAACTTATTATAATCAGTACTCAAATCTAAAAATACAGGTTGGATTTTTTTTAGACATTCTGGAACAGATTTAATCAAATTAAAGAATTACTATTTCTTAAACCATTCAGTCGCGACTTGCGTTGCGAAAAAATTTAAATATCTCATATAGTTATGTATGGAAGGCACTTTATTGTCTAGACTAGACCTCTATCTGCCTCTGTATTGGGAATTGTGTGAAGATTTATTTATTTTATTTTATTTAATATGTTAAGGATATGGGATGATGGTTAGTGATATCTTATGTCTGCTTTTATAAATATTCGTTTAACCACAACGAGTTTTTGATAAATATAACATGTGTGGTTATAAATTATGTCTACAGAATTGATTTTAAAATGAAAAAAAAATGAAATTTAAGATATTATATCTTCCTGACGGAGTAACCAGGTAGTACTGATAATATTCTTGACCGTCCCCTTTTCGTGCAGTTTGCTAACATAGTTAATTTTCGCACTGTATATTCCTTAACAAACACAACTATCGTTTATTAGTTTTACGTGATCAAACCATTGCACGCCATAATCCACTGTATTGATAAGATCATCTGTTAAACCTGCAGTGTTCCCAATTTCGTCGTTTCGTTTTCGGTGAACCAAAGACATTGCTGCAAAATTATTAAAGAAATCAAAAATTGATCAATGAATAAATAAGCGAATGAAGTAGCGATTACAATGTTTATAAATAATCCCTAGTGAAATGGAACAATTTTGATTGGTTTTATTATGTAGATATTTTATGATGTTGGAAAGGTCGTACGAGAATGTTTTTATTGTATTGCACAGTAATTTAATAAAATTGGTGTCAAGTGACAAAAAAAAGTCACGATAGCCGAGTGGTTGGGTGGTCGGAATTTCGAGTCCAGAGACCCGAGTTCGGTCCCCAGGCGGCAGGCGCGTACCAATGGGTTTTTCAAAAACTTATGTACGAATTATAGACCGACGAAAACTTATGTAGGAATTATATCCCGTCGCCGTCTTTATGTCCAAGTCAACGAGACTTGAACATAAAGACGGCGAAGGGCTCACCACCTGTCACGTTGTGTCGAAAATCTTCGGTGGAATGTGGGTCGAAGGGACATAATTATCTAGACTAGACCTCTGTCTACCCCAGTATTGGGTATTGCGTTAAGGTATTTTTTTTATTTAAGTGTAGCTACCATAGCACACATACATACTCTTCTCGATCTTTTAACTAAAATACTTAGGAAACTCGTATGGATTTTCAAAAGACTAAGACAAGTCGCTGATCTTGATTTAATGCGCATCGTTTACTTCGCTCTGGCTCAATCGATTCTTGGTTACTACATTCGTGTTTGGGGTGGGGCATATAAGACGTCTTTGATCAACCTTGAAAGAGCGCAAAGGTCCTTGCTAAAAGTCATGACTTTCAGCCACTACAGATTTCCAACGAAATTGTTGCATGATAGATGCCGAGTTCTTACCGTTCGACAACTGTATATATCCCGTATAATTTGCAGACAACACAAAAATACTCCATACAACGTAAATAAATATCACGGAAAGCGCATAGTACCAAACATTCATACACCAGTTAAGTATTATACCGCAACAGCCAGGCGGCAGCAAAAGCACTTATCTAAGTATCTATATAATAAAATAAATCGAATATTAAATATATACCCTCACAACTTATAAATTAAAAGGAAAATTATACCGTGGCTTCTTTCAATGGACTACGAGGAAACAGAAAATATGATATCGTAAAATTATTATTTATGTTCATATTATAATTTAGAAATAGATATTACTCCTTATTATTGTCGTACTAACGTATTTGATAAACACTACTTATTATTCTCACATTCACAAATACGTGCACACACGCGCACACATACGCGCACACACACACATACGCGCACACACACACATACGCGCACACACACACACACACACACACACACACACACACACACACACACACACACACACACACACACACACACACGCGCACACACACACACACAAATTACCATCCTTCAAGATTAACCTTCTTTTATTGTATTCAAGTAGCTTTTTTTTTTTTAGTGTACACTTATTTGTTTTAAGTTGTTATATGTTATGATTTGTTGTTATCGTTTGTTGTAACATTAGCCTGGGAGAAGACGCTGACCTCTGTAATACATGTTTTACCTAGTACGGAAGTCAGGTCCTTCATACAAATTTGTGATAAAATCTTATGACAATAAAGATTATTATTATTATTATACTTACGACCTGTAAAAGTCCTTTGATTGATAGAGGGCTCTCCCGGATTTTTTTTTTATTTTATTAGTTTGCCATAATTGCAATGCTTGGGAAGCATATTGGAGATCGCAGTACCAGATACTTTGAACCTTAGACGTTGCTACCCGCCACCGCTTTGATATTTTCGTCTGTTATTTTTCAAAATGAGTTTTCATGTCGTTATTTTATGTAGTAGCCATTTGCATATCTAGGCTTTTTTCTTCGTCTCCTTTTACGACACCTACGATAAGAAGTCGTTGTTATATTGTTACGTCTATACTAGAAGGCAAAGCATAGCATATTAATGACATATTAAAAGTCTTGTAGGTGTTTGGCTCAGAATAGAATGAAATCGTCACATAATAGCTACTATTTATATTTCATCAATTTACAATCTGTATTTGATACATAATCCTTTCTTACAGACTTCTCGTGCATCCCCATCAGAAGGAGGTGTAATAACATCAACTCATGGTGACCCTGCCATGCTTCCAGCATCACTTGTATGTACATTCTGTTCAATAACATTTCCTGACTCAACACTGTACTTTTTACATAAAGGATGTCATTGTGACTCGAATCCATGGAAATGCAACATCTGCGGGGAACAGTGTTGCAATGTGTACGAATTCAACTCCCACCTGTTGAGCAAGAGCCATCAATGACTGTTTGCAGGGGGGGCGTTCGACAATAATTGACTTTGTATTTATTAATGCACTTTTGCATAATTTTTGTGCATAGCATGTAAGCACTTCGATGGTACTTCACCTTTCATAATGTGTCTTAAATCTATTGCGAAATATTATCCGACCATTTTTCTATATTTACTTTAAAGTGGTTTACTTTGAAATTTATTTCTTTAAATTTGATTAAACTTGGGTGAAAGTGCTTCGAAAATGTCTTACACTGAACGTCCCCCCGACGCTGTTAATTAAAAAAAAAGTGCAAATTACTTTGAGTTATTTAGTGGTTATTGTAGTTAATGAGTGGTTATTTGTATGGATTAGTATTTAACTAAAAGGGTATGTTGAATTAGCGTGATGTTTAGGTAAAGTATAAGATTTCTTAGCTAGGAATCTAAACTATCAAATAATGAATTTTACGAGATTTTACATTCCAAATTGTAACATAATGCATTCCATGAAATGAGATTGTTTAACCAGTACCAGAGTCTGTAGTGGGGGAATGACGTGATACTTTAAATTTGTCTTAAAAGATATTTTATTTTATTTATTACTTTATTTCATAGTACTTAATGGTACATTGACATTTTTCAAAAATAATCTTATTAAGAAGTATTTTGGTGCGATAGTCAATTTTACAAATGTTTAAAACTTTAATTGAAGAGTGTACAAATTAATATATTTTTACATTTCAATGTTAACAATATGTAAGTAAAAAGGCAAAGCCTATTCCCAATATTCTTTACCGTGATTATATGACCGACGAATTATAAATTCTACATTCCGTTTTACGTTCTCTTTTGTGCATATAATGCAAGTCCACGACTTATACTTAATGTACAAGTTTTTTTTTTTGTTATTAATTTATTATTCTAAATTACACTGATTTAGAAGTAAAAATCATGTACTTAATATGGACAACTTTATAATTGTAAGATAAAAAGATGAAAGCTATTACGAAAAAGGCACATTTGCTCAACAAGGCTCAACAGTAACGAAGTATGTTTGGTGTTCTACTCGCACAAAAGTAGTTTGGTTTTACATTCTATTAGATATGTCATAAACTCCTTTATGAAGAATTGCGTGCTCTGTATTAGGTGCCTGTGAGTATATTATATTTAGTGTTTTATTTATTATTATTACATTAGGGACACCCACAATTGCTATACTATGTGAGATTTTTTAAAAATTGTGTCCCTTAAAGTTAAATATTTATCGTACTTATTGAATTTTTTTTTCATTATTGTTCAGGATTGCAAATATTATACATTTTATTTCGTATGTTTTGTTTTAAAATTTATTTTTGTTTGAAATGGTACTTTAAACGCGTAATTTTATGTACATAAAATATGACTTCTCCGTCAAATAGAATTGAAATAATGATTGTTAGTTATTTGTTTGTGCAGTACTGAATTGTTATCTTGTACTGTATTGTACTACCTTCGTCATTGGTCTGACCCTTTCCAATTGGCATTAAATTAACATAACTTGAGATTTACATTCCTCTAGCTAATAAGTACTTAATATTGGTTGTGGTCTTGCCTGTTAAGTTTACTAAATTGACTTAGGTGAAACTGAAATTATGTTTACCAACGAAGTTATATATTTTGTTTTGTTATAATGACTTTGCTATTAGTATAGGAGCTGGTGTGCGGTAGTCCGTCCTTGACTTAATGGACCTAGTGAGTTACCTGAAACGAGCAACACATATTTATTTATAGAGATTCTTTTATTATGCTGTTTCATTGTTGGTTATTGTATGTAGATTTGAATATATACTTAATATTTGGTCCCTACCGTAACACCGCAGTTAGCTAAGTGTAGATTTATTTAAGAGCTATTAATATTATTAATTGGTAACCCCATTGGGCGCCTTTACTTAATCCGTCCATATCTAACGATAGATATTGCCTTTAATATTTAATAGAGTTAATATATTTATAGATATTAGAGTAAAATTAAGAAGAGTTCTTAATTATAAAATATTTACAGTTTAGCAGAGTTTTACGGAATTAGTATAAATTATCTACCTAATGGTGTTGCTGCAGTATTAATAGATCAAATGTGGGGAAATTTGTGTAACATTTATTTAATTTATTGGTACTATTTTAATTTCTCATGTTTGATTTATTCATTTTGCAGGCAACCATTTTGTTGATTGTTGCAGTTTGAATGTTTTATTTTTATGTAGTAGCAATAGTGACAAAAACAAAATATTGAATGTTTTTAAACCTACAAATTAATGTTTTGTCAATAGATTTTTGACATGCAGCAGTATTTTAAAATACAATTTAAGAAAAGCCATAAAAACTGGATGTTAATATTGGGAAAAAGGAGACCACTGTTGGAGGCGAATGTTTAACTTTAATTCACAGATTTTAATCAATACTTTTACTTGTTATAAACAGAAATGCTTTAGTATAGCAGTCCTCACCTTTATACCAAAACACAGCTTACCAACATTTTAATTTTGTTTTAAGTTGTTATGTGTGTAATTTGTAAGATAGATAAATCATTATAAAAGCAATTACTGTAAGGTTAGGAAGATTGGAATCAACGTTGATATTTTGCTGTTACATTTATTAATTATTATGTTATAAATTTAAGAGAAATAACATATTTACTAATTAGAATGGTTACTGTTTAACCTCTTCGACATAAAGAGTGATAGTTGAATATAAAATATCAGGTTTTAGCAGATTGTGCCTTAGATCAGTAATAATAAAGTATAATTTTTTTTTTCGAAAATCGATTACTTAAATCATATTTAGACGTGTGAATTTTCAAATATATCACAGAGTTATTATATATTTACAAAGAGAAAGATAATAAAATAAAAAAATGTTATTTATATATAGAAAAATGTTTGCAATATAGCTGTTTTGCTTGTTTTTATGAAAAGTTTATTTGTGGTTGAAACAGATTCTCGTCCTATCGCCTTACAGCGATAAAAAATATGCGATAAAGAAATGGTACTTATTAATAAGTACGTAGTTCTATTTATTTACTTATAAATAATTTGGTAAAGGGTCTACTGAAATATTAATAAATTATGAGATAAAACATTTTCTATTTCTCATTTACTAACATTTTCCTCTGTAAAGCCTATAAAAAATCTACGGCAGAACATGTTCTTATCCGCCAAAGTTTGGTCCCGAGCCAACGTAATCATCGTCGCGAAGCATGTGCAGGTTGTCACTGCTGTCCCGGTTTTGGGGTTCCACTACGAGCTGGCCTGCACGTGATTGGCGTTCGGGACCCTTCCTTCATTAACGGTTATTAGTTATGCGATTTATTTGGACGGCTCAACAGACCTTCGGCATAGTAGTAAGGATCAGTGGCAGTTCAGAATGCTGACCCTTTTGACTACAGTTATCTGTGTATTATGTATAAAACAGAGTTCTTGGTATAATTTACTCTGTGAATGAACAGAGCAATGAACGAAACGTCTAAACCAGATGTTAGTGAGTCAAACTGCTATATGTTTTCCTACGCATTATACTGTTGGATTTTTTTGTTATTTTGTAATGCTATGTTATGTATATTATAATATACATAACATAGCATTACAAAATAAATATGCATTACAAAAATAATATGCTCTAAACTGTCAGATATCCTATCTAACATTTGCCTTTTCATCCACTTCATTTTCTATTATAAAATAGTTTCAAATTCGTTCCAGAACTTGGCGTGACAAATTATTATACTATTTAAATAAATAAATATTTTCACGCAATTCCCAATACAGGGGTAGACAGAGGTCTAGTCTAGACAATAAGTCCCTTCGACTACCTTCCACCGAAGATATTTTCGGGACAACGTGTCAGATGGTGAGCCCGTCGCGGTCTTTATGTCCAAGCCAACGATATAACTTGTTCATAAGTTTTAGAAAAACCCATTGGTACGAGCCTGCCATCTGGGGTTCGAACTCGGGTCTCTTGACTCGAAACCCGACCACCCAACCACTCGGCTATCGTGACTTATATTCAGTAGGTTATTGCATCGATACCCGAGTGAATCTATAGATTATAAAGGTCGAATACCAAATAACAGTTACAACAATAGTCAACGAAATTTCAGGTTTACTTACTATTTTATGTCGTATTATAACTAGGTCTTTTAACGGAACTAAAGCAATATTTACATGACGGCGGTGATAAGCTATACCATGCTCTATAATCTATAAAGTATTGGCCAATCAGAAGGTTTAATGTTATTATTTTGAAGACTACACAACTAGTATTACAATTAAATAAACCCGTTCTATAACTAAGTGGAAAATGATACATCAACTCAGCATTACATTAAGTTGGTTAATATGTACTGCAACTTATCACACATTAAGTGAAAGAAAATGAAAGTTGATAATATAATGTAATGTTTAAGTTTGTTTTTTTTAATTTTTCCCGGATTTCCCATTAATTCGTAAGTCTCGATGATTTTTTTAGAAACATTTCCGACTAATTTGACATTTAGGAATATAAATACGGTTACATAACATACTTTCTTCATTTAAATGACATGGCACATATTAAAGTTTTTATCGTGACTTTCCCCCCAATATATTTTATGTATATAAAAAAATGCAATCAATTTCTAATGGTAGGTTTTATATTCGTTGATATTACTGCTGCTAATATTCTACTTAATTTTTAACTACTAATTGTAGAATTCTTTTCTATTATATCCATTATTTAATGAAGTAACTTTGTTTCTTTACAAAAATATCTTCATGCCATTTCCAATACAGGGTAGATAGAGGTCTCGGCAATTAAGTCGTTTCGACCTACCTTCCTGTAAGTTACGATAGCCGAGTGGTTGGGTGGTCGGAATTTCGAGTCAAGAGACCCGAGTTCGATCCTCAAGTGGCCGTACCAATGGGTTTTTCTAAAAAAAAACCTATGGACAAATTGGTCAACGATAATTCGTACATACGTTTTTGAAAAACTTATTGTTACGAAATAGGTACGGTCTTGATTCGAATTTCCGACCACACAACTACTCGGCTGTCGTTTTTTACTCATTACGTAACATTGATTATTTGCTAAATTGTGCAAAATGGACTCTTTATTTCTCCCTTAGCACCCTATAGTTCATATTTCTTCCACATGCAGTCGAGACTTGGGATGTTTGTGCTGCCATCTATATTTAACGCACGGTAGCTTTGTGGCAAAATTACATGAACTTACAGCAAACCTCAACAAAACTAATCTAAGAATTCAACTGTCATCCTACTTTCACCAAACTTTGTGTTGTGTTTATTGTCATTGTCAAATTAAAGTTTTGATTACCTAAAAGTTTACTTTTTTAATAGTTTGATAGTAATTTCTAAATTCGTGCACGACTAATATTGGCAAACATCTTTTCGTTATCGTTTCGGTTCATCTTTTATTCAAGTGTGATGGGAAAATCAACTCAAGTTGATGGAGATAATAATCCAACTTTACCAGAATCGGATCCCGCAAAATTATTAGAAGCAGCTCTTCTTCAGATGGATGGCATTATAGCCGGTAAGTGGGTTTATATAACTAATTTTTAACTTGTAACTTTTGTATATAACTAAATATACATACGTACTATATTTTATATAATTACAATATATATCCGTCCCGAAAATATCTTCGGTGAAAGGTGGGTCGAAGGGACTTAATTGTCTAGACTCGACCTCTGTCTACCCCTGTATTGGGAATTGCGTGAAGAAGATATAATACAATATATATTTACTTACCTACAAATGTGTTGGATAAAATATTTAGTGGGACGTTTTGTAAGTTGAATATATCTGACGTTTAACGGTCTAATGATTTTTTGGGTCTGCATTTCCTTTACCTGATAATCTGAACGTTTTTAAAGTTTGCCAGGCTTTGTGGTCTTGCCTAAGCCAATAGCTGACATCGACTGCTATAATATGAGCTCTTGCACACTGCAACTTACCTATAGCACTTTTTACTCACATACATTCAGGATTAGCTGGTGGCTAGAATGCTACAGAACTGAGTATTTTTGTATCTACCAAAGTTTAAAACTCAACTATATTATCTGGTTAGTTTTATTCTTACCCACTATAAACATAGAATTTTAAGATATCAAAAAGTAGGATACAAAGATGTTATTTAAAAAATAAATATTTAAAAAAATTGAGTTAATTTAGAAACACTTCACTCCAACCAGGTATACGGTAATGTTTTTGTGATATTAAAGTACTGGGCAAGTTCTCAGCACAGCTATGTACCTCCCCAAAAAATGTCTACATGCTCTCAGATCATCAGCAGAAAACTTGACAGATCATAGCTTATTTAATTATGTATATTTGTAAATCATTATGATTAAATTGTTTGCTTGGACATTAATACATCAACCGGCTCGCCAACTTTAAAGTTGTTCAAAAAAAATTCTTCCGTGAAAGGTGAGTTGAAAAGACTTTTTCTGAACCTTTGTCTACCCCAGTGTTGGGTATAGTATGAAAATACTTTTTTATTTATTTTTTTATAAAAGTTTTTGTATGTTATCCAAGTAGTGTAACTACTTGGATAACATACACAGTTTTTTGAGACTATTAATTTTTTAGTAAGATCTATATGGATCACAATATTACTGTTTCATATTTTTACAAAAGAATTTTGTTTCACATTTGTTCACATTATATTATTTTTAATTTGTGGCACTTATTGTTGCTTTTACATTTAACAATAAATAATAAATAAATATATATCTTCATGCATTTCCCAATACATCTAGACATTAAGTCCCTTCGACCCACCTTCCTCCGAAGATATTTTTGGGACAACGTGACAGGTGGTGAGCCCGTCGCCGTCTTTATGTCCAAGTCAAAGATATAATTCATACATACGTTTTTGAAAACCCCATTAGTATGAGCCTGCCACCTGGGGATGACTCGGGTCTCTCAACTCAGAATTCCGACCATCAACCACTCAACTATCGTGACTTATTTTTACTCTATTAAATTTTATTAATACTTGTATTAAGGTACAAACATACAGCATATGTACCATAATAGTAGTGTTTTTATTTACCAGAAATCTTACAACCTACAAAGATAAAGGTGACCATGTGTCACCCCTGGTGATTAATTATGGAGTATCTGACTAAAAAAATTTTTCTCCATGCACTTTAAACTGGACAACAAGAGTTGATACACTGCTATATTCAGTCAGTAATGAGACCACCAGATGATCCTAGGAAGACATGTAATCTACCATCTGTCTACTACAAAATTTAATATTCATATAGTTTATGTAGTCACAAAATTTATGTAATATATGAAAAATAAATAATAAAAATAAATAACATCTAAAAATCAAGTTAATCAAAACAAAAGAGAGATGCCTGAACTAGATCTTTTAGATTATGGGGGATGATGTTTCCCGCGGGAGGGTGCAATCTGTTGAACAAGGGGTGTCGCGGCGCCAGTCAGCCGCCCGCCGCCACACAGTTCGGACGTCTTTCGACGTCCTGTCTTAGGCGAGTACGCACGCGTGTTTCTCTTAGACGACTGCCTACTATTGTTAGTGTTACGTTCAGCGTATATGTATATGTTTTAATATTTCACTTAAAGACTTGATCTTTTGAGGTATAGAGCTAGGTTATTTTTCGCAAATTTATTGGTGATATCTTGTAACTGTAAATTAGCTCGATTTTGAAATTACTATATTATATTACTTTATTATGTATATACAACACATATTAAATCCACATACGTATATATTATACAAATACTGATGGCCTTATCACACATTTAATATTTTTATGATGAATAGAGAAAATGGAAATTTAATTGCATAACTTACGCTTAAGTAAGCTTGGACAGTAAGACGGCGATAGGCTCACCAAGTGTCACGTGGTTCTAAATAATCTTGAATGGAAAGTGGGTCGAAAGGACTTCATTGTTTAGATCTCTGCCTACCCCAATATGAGCAATTGCGTGAAGATATAAATAAACTCAAGTATATAACTTTTCGTATAAAACAGGAATAATTTAGCAGTCTTTACAGTCCTATTGCCCTATTGTTTTTAGGTTCAATTAAAGTGAACTTCACAACTTTACGAACATAATTAAATAAATTTTCGTAAAACAGTATTTAGTAATTTGGATAAAAGTCTACGTATACAATCTTTATAATATAATTAAAGTCTCGTGCCTATTGAGGTACTAATAGGTAAATTGCATTCTTTTGATACTGCATATTCCTTGGCAAACAGGCCCCGTAATAACGTCGATGGGCATATAGATCCGAGATATGCGACGCAATTATACTGCACTGTTCTAGGCCTACGCTGGATAAAGCACCTATGCGTTTTATCCTTCTTGAAAAGAAATAGGCTTTTTGAGAGCTGTTGCGTTTTCATTTTTTGTATTTAATAATTTATTATAAAAAATATTTGTTTAAAGCAACTCAGATAAGATGAAATGTTTCAAAATTCTGATTCAAGTTTACATCAATTAGATCTTTTTTTTTTATCTTAACGCATTTCTTAATACATACTTCGCCATCGCTGCATATTGACAGCCATTCAGCGATGGTGATTGCCATGGGAACACTTTCTCACTCGTCTGCGACCCTCTGGACGGGTCGCCTTTGGCAGCCTTTTTCAAAAGTGTACGTTTCCGCCTTTCACTTCCATCTCTCCTTCTCTTTCCTTAACCGGGCCTGCAAACCTACGTATTTGTTACGGACTACAAATTGAAACGGACTTCGTCTCCGCCGCCAACTGTGTTTTAGCTGCCGAAGGCAGGTAGAACGATACACGGTAATAACCACTCCACTTTACACCACGGGGTTCGCATCAGCTGGAACCGCGGGTTGACCCTCGCCAGTGTTACAGAGGTTAGGGATACTGACAAATCGTAATATCAAAGCTTCGCTTTTACCGCGACTATACTTCCACTGTGGAGAGCAAGGCAAGCCCCCTTTTGCCATTGCCTTTGCACATTTTTGCCATTGCACATTGCCTCTCCAGTTCATAAATTGGTGCTCAAGTCATGGTTACTAAACCCATTACCACGACAAAGCGAGAACTCATCGGAGTAACAATAAAGGGTTACTTACGTGTAATCTCTGTCTGTGTCTAAATCAAAATCTGGCAGGGTAGACAGAAAGTGCGGATCGCCATATATCACAAGTTACACTTAAGAATTCACAGTTAAGAATAAAAATATAACTTAATACCGATAAGCTAACTTATAAGCTTTACATTGTATGTCAGATGAACAAATTGTGACCCTTTTTATCTGCAGCAAAGGATTTCCTCCTGGCCCTACCTCGTTGGTATGTTTATCTGGTCTCTTCTGCATTAGTATTAACATATCACTCACTAAATATGGTCTATTAGACAATGTAATGATAAGCTGCTAAATTTCTTAAAAGACTGTCTCTCTCTGATTGTCTGCATTGTTATACTTTATTCGGTAATTATTTGTTAACTGCGGCTTTGTTTGTGTTATGACTATAATTTATCGTAATAGAGATCTAATTTTGAGATGTTATTATAAAATTAACATACACTATTCCGCATGAAAAATAATAATTAGTGCACTTATTCCACAGAATGCACCACTATCACATCAATACACAAGAACGACACTAGACACCAGGTAACATACGCCATCACCGATAATTACGCGACGCGAGTTTCGTCTCTAAACTAGGTACTATCAAGCGATTAGACTCTTCGACCGACCGCAGAGTCTAACGCCGATAGTGAAAGGCAATTTTATAATAACATCTCTGTAATTATGATTATCCGCAAAGTACAGCCTGAGTCTATTAAGTATAATTACGTTAAACCAGCCAATCTTCAATTTATACATTTTATCTTTATAAGTCTATGTTCCAGTTTTCTCTGTAATATATTATCCTTCGGTATATAGAAATTCATTACAGTACATTAGCAAACGTAGTGCAGGACGATCTCCCCAAGATGGAGCAACGACCTGCACAATGTTGCTGGGAGTCGATGGATGTAGATGGCATAGTATTCGCAATAATTTGGGGCCTATCTTCAGGAGTAGAGTTTTAAGAGGCTGTTATGATAATCATGATGATGGTACACCGTCAAAATAAAAGAATGATATTAGCACCACCGTATTATTAAGGCATGAATAGTATTCCGCTTAATGGACTTCTATTTAATAATAAGATACGAAAGCTTTTTGTTCACGATCATTGATTTCCAATAACTCATTTTGTTCAAAGTCTGTTGTATTAACTTCCCAATAAGTTAGATAGCATTTAGTTTATTATCTTTTATTTTATTATACCACTAGTCGTAAAAATTTTCCAAATAATTTTTTCCACTGTAATTTATTTACTTATTTACTATATGTTTCTGCACATCACTTCATTTAAAGAAATTGATTTTTTTCTTCTTCTCCTTGCTTCTTATTTAAAAGCTTCCTCTAAGTATTGCCACAAAGAACATTCTGCATAATAATTTTTTATTAATAATCCTGTTTATCAATAATCATAACTAGGAATTTAGTTTTATATATTAGTAAAAATAACAGTTATTTACATTATACATTAATATTTGTACAAATACGTAACGGGTGTAATGACAAACGTTCCGGTATATTCAAAGTATATGGCGCAGTCTGCCTTGTCACCCTCTAAAGCTACCTCTGAGGACGGGGGCTGCTGATGAACTATTATATTCGCATATTGTCACTCGTTTGCACCTCTTTGTCTTTATATATATATTTCAATTGGTCTTGAAACGAATATTAAGATATAAAGAAAGAGGTAAATTTTATTCAACTAAGTAACTAATCTAAATAAAATTATTAATAACGTCACGATAGCAGCAAGGTTGAGTGATCGGTTGAGAGGTTGGGTGATCGGTATTCGAGTCAGGAGACACAATTTTGATCCACAGGCGACAGGCTCGTACCAATGAGTCTTTTCAAAATCTTTTCTACGAATTATGTCGA
Source organism: Sericinus montela (assembly GCA_029286605.1). NCBI lineage: Eukaryota > Metazoa > Arthropoda > Insecta > Lepidoptera > Papilionidae > Sericinus > Sericinus montela. The sequence goes on from JAGSMR010000001.1 coordinate 7,289,111, forward strand.
CGGGCTCACCTATAATCTTGTATCGTATCTTCTGTCGTGTCGGTATCTTCTATCCTATATGTCATTGGGATCTTCTGAGAACTGTTCGGAATTTTCTCAACCTCCAAGTTCACCATTGCTCATCTTATCGGAATCTTGAATTTAATTAATTACTTCTACATTGCTGTTGAAGTCACGATAGCCGAGTTGTTGGGTGGTTGGAATTTCGAGTCGAGAGACCCGAATTCGATCCCCAGGTGGCAGTACCAATGAGTTTTTCAAAAACTTATGTACGAATTTCATCGTTGGCTTGGACATAAAGGCGGCGGCAGGCTCACCACCTGTCACGTTGTCCCGAAAATATCTTCGGTGGAAGGTGGGTCAAAGGGACTTAATTGTCTAGACTTGACCTCTGTCTACCCCTGTATTGGGAATTGCGTGAAGATATTTATTATTTATTTATTACATTGCTGTTATCTGGTATTTCCGAACGGTTATGACTTGAGAATTTTCAGAAAAAGATCATTTTCTTTCCTTAAAGGCCGGCAAAGCTGTTGCAGCTGCTCTGGTGTTGCGGATGTTCGTTGTATCGGTGATGACTCGAATTAGGCGAATCGAATGCTCGTTTGCCTTCCTTATCCATATAAAAGTTAAAATTTTATAATTAAAGTTCCCATCGCACCAAATATCTTCGCTATTCCCACTACAGGGGTAGGCAGAAGTCTACCCCTCTGTCTCTGTCCAAATAAGTCCTTTCGATCCACCTTCCACCGAAGACATTTTTTTGGGTTAACGTGACAGGTGGTGATTCCGTTACGGTATTTATGTCCAAGCCACGACCACCCATTGGCACGAGCTCGCCACTTGGCGATCGAACTCGGGTCTAACTCGATTTCCGATCACCCAACCACGACAAGAACGAATAATATAGACTAATAATAATGTGTATGATAATGTATGATTCTTGACCTCATGGTTTTAGCTGGTTGTCTTTTAATAATGTGCAAAATGAGTGTGCCATAATATGATAAAGTTTTCAAGTACATTATGTTACCTCATTTACGACAAATTACCTTGGGGACATTGTGTGACTTAGTTAATTTAAAGTAAAAGACATAAAATGTTATGAGAGGTGGATTTTAAGAGATAAGTATTAAAAGCTTTTCGCGTAGTGAAGTGTATATTTAAGTTTAGTGCTGGTGTACTATGTGATATACCGCCGCCATGCCCGGCTGCTGGCACTTACCGGAGCACGTAACCCGCTGGTGGCTTTTGGATGTGTGCAGCCATTCTCTGTTTGGTGATGTCGACACCGATTCACAAATACCACAGCGTATGTTATATTTTTACTTATTTAGATCTTGACATAGTTGTATCATTCGCCTTTATGTTATTGTACAACTTTATCCTTCATTATCTATTTATAATGTTAAAATATTGCATTCTTTATGGAGGAATTGTAAAGTAGGTAATTCTGCAGGAATATTTTCTATGTGCAGGAACGTACTTTGTTGTTTTAACTTAATCAGTATGTAATTTTCTTCACCTTCGTGTAAGCACTATTAACCACTATTGGCCATTTTATTATTACTTTATAATCAATAAATTTATATTATAAGCAAAATTTGTGCAAAATTCATGACAGTCAATCCATGATTAAGTTTGCACGAACATAAACTATGGTAACAAAATCGGAAAAGACTATCCGATAAGAAGTCACGATAGCCGAGTGGTTGGGTGGTCGGAACTTCGAGTCAAAAGACCCGAGTTCGATCCCCAGGTGGCAGGCTCGTACCAATGGGTTTTTCAAAAACTTATCTACGAATAATATCGTTGGCTTGGACATAAAGACGGCGACGGGTTCACCCCATGTCACGTTGTCCGAAACATCTTCGGTGGAAAGTGGGTCGAAGGGACTTAATTGTCTAGACTAGACTTCTGTCCTTGTATTGCGTGAAGATATTTTATATATTTTTTTTTATTTTTACTGTCTGATATCTAATATTATCTTGTCCGGGGTATGTAATCGCAAGGCGTAGATCTCATTTGTCCACAGATCACAGACGTGTTTTATCAGGCTCAACCTACTTTTACACAAACTAGAGTGAAGATGATATAATGCTCCTTATTTATAAATTACGATAAAACTGCTACATGTGAGTAGATGTTTTATTAGAATCTTATCTCTGGTTAGTGAAGATAGCAAATAATTTGCTTAAAAATTATTCTGCTTACAGGATTTGATATGCACATAGAACGTTTTTAAAATATTCGTTGTATTCAGTATTTCATATGTCGATTTTTTTTAGTATCTCAGTGCTAATTATATCCATTATCGTGGATTATTGATGGACCGACGGACCTTCGAAGTTAAAGGTTACGAGTTGGAAATATGAACGATGTATATGGGTTTTTATACTTCAGAGAAAGTAGGAAAGAGGCCATAAATAAGAGAAAGAAAAGAAAGAATGTCCATATATGTGCATATATGCCTAAATTACTATAAACTAATTTAATTAAGTCTAGAAAAAAAAATCGAACACAAATAAGTACAATAAAATATACCAAGACAAGCCTAATAAGAACTGCACTCACCAGACGAAACGCAGAAGTTTGTTAGACTTACCGTCCCGCAATACCAGAGGCTTAGCAGATGCGTTGCCTCCCTTAGAGTGCCCCCCTCCCCCAGAATTGGGGGAGTGGGGTGTGTGGGCCACCGGTTACCTGCACTCACCAGACTAAACGCAGAAGTTTGTTAGATTTCTACTTTACGCCGGTATTCTGTGAGGTCGTGGTACCTCCCCGGTCGAGCCGGCCCATTCATGCAACAACAAAAGCTGATGCGTGGCTCTACCATTGTAAAAAACTCTCGAGTTGAGAGGCCCGAGTTCGATCCCCCGGTGGCAGGCTCGTACCATTGGGGTTTTCAAAAACTTATGTCGAATTATATCTTTGGCTTGGACATAAAGACGGCGACGGGCTTACCACCTGTCACGTTGTCAGGAACTTAATTGTCTAGACTAGACCTCTGTCTACCCCTGTATTGGGGATTGCGTGAAGATATTTATATTTTTTTATAAAGTTTCTGTCAGTGGACTGAAGTGAACACCAAAATTAATTTTAAACGAGAAATAATTAATATTCTAATCGAGAATCAGATAGGCATTATTTCTTTATTTTTTTTCTGAAAACGTCCGTATTCTTGTCTCTAAAAAATAAATAAAAATAATATAAATGTGACAGAAAGTAATCAATCATATTTATATATATTTTTTTTTCTAAATAACCAAATTGATGTGTAAGTGTCACCTAAACTTTGTAGTCACATATGTTTCAGTGGCAAACACTTGTGGAGGTAAACTAGCATTATCATTATTTTTTAAATTATTGTTGTTAAAGTTCGTCGCTAATGTTTGACCTTTAAATAAATGAAAAAAATATTTTTATATTTATTTAGACTTATGCGAGTACATGAATGTTACAATGTCGTGAAAGTTTCAAACTACTATGCATTAGACATTTTCGACGTCAAATGACAAATATTGTGAATAAAAAATTAAATTGGCGATAGGCCCACCACCTGTGTCATAGGCTTTGGTGTAAGAAGTCTAGAAGTAGAACTCTGTATTCTTATTTGATACAAAATACAGCTTATATGGTACGAGTTTACTTCAGGCGTAGATCGATTTGATGAAACCACTAAATTAGAGGAGTTGTCGTTAAAAAAGATAGACACAAATTCAGCTATGAAGTGAAGGCGTGTGAATAGTGTGTAAACGCGGGAATCGCGAATTAGTAAACATTTAAAAGGATCCTACAAATTCCGAAGTGTAGCGCGTTTACGATATCGCAACGTCGCATTTCGATCTTTCGTTGGACGTCACAGAAAGCTAGCAATGAAAGTGTGGAATAATGACGACAGCGCTACAAGATTTTGTGTCAAAATCTAGCAGATCTACAGGAATATTCAGACAAATCGCGATCATTGCAAACATCCTCCTATCCGACGTCTGTAAATCGGACGTCGAAAGCAGGTGCACATTATATGCAATTTTTGCAATATAAGACGCACAACAGCTTGGAGGATAGAATGTATGTAATAAATCAACTTGTAATAAAATCTCTTTGGCTATCTTTGACTATTTGTATCTGGCTGGTTTTGGTATTATTAAAAGTTTACATTTTAAAGGAGATAATTCCAAATTCAAATTAGGAAAATGTGTGATTTTCTTTCGTACTCCCAAAATGAGTGAATATAATGTAGAAATTCGATACATTTTAAAATCTTACTACAAAAAAGGTAAAAATGCAACGCAAACCGCGAAAAAATGTGCCGCACCACGAAATGATGTGGGATGTCTATGGACCTTGTGCAGTGTCTGTGAGAGTAACACAAATTTGGTTTAAGCGTTTTCAATCCGGAAATGTTATTGTCAACGATGCATGTCGCTTTGGTTGCCCTATTACGGATAAAATGAATGCCATTTTTGAAAAAGTGAAGCAAGATCATCACGCAAAAAAGCTCGACATTTGGGTACCTCACGAACAACTGACTGAAAGAAACCTAATGAACCGTGTACTTATTTGTGATTCTTTATTACGACGTAGTGAAACCGAACCATTTTTAAAGAAGCTGATAACTGGTGATGAAAAGTGGATACAAGATGCCAAAAAGTTATCGAGCTAAATGCCTACCTACATACTTTAGTTAAATGTAAATAAACTATATTAAAAATGTTGTGAGTTTTCTTAAAAAATGCGAAGAAACTTTTTCCCCAACCTATTATAATAAAAAAAATTAACGTTACCACTTAAAATTTATTAAATGAGTATCGAAATTTAACCTCTGAATGAGCTCTTAAAGTTATTAATGAGCTGAAAACAAGTAATGGAGTATTGGAAATAAATACTATAAAGTAATAAAATATTAATAAAATACATATATTAAAAAGTTATAATAAAATATTAAAAAAATCAGGTCTCTCGGAAATAACCCCACTCGCGCAAATTACGCAGTGAAAGAGTGAATTGCATCCGCCTTAAAACAATGACTTTTAGCTTCGGGTAAAAAAAAAAAAAAAAAAGCTCTTCATCATTTTGTCTTCCCTAGCTGTAATTATAAACCACTAATAGCTTCATTTACAAAGACAGTAAAACTAGGTCTACATTGCTATGGCAAACTTTTTGTATTTTATATTTACTCATTTTGATAACTTGCTTAAGATGCGAAATTACAATGTGATTTATAGACTATTTTACGCAACTTTATAGTTGTCTACAGCGAAGTAAAACGGAAGATAATAATTTTCACTGGTTTTCAAAGTGTCGCCATTTCGAGGTCCCGGGTTCGATTCCCGGACGGGTCAGTTTAGGAAAACCACTTTTTCTACATTTTCTCGGGTCAGGGTGTTAGTGGTGCCTTCGTTGTTTCCGATTTCCATACTTCAAGTGATTTAGCTTTTTACATTGGGATCGGAGCAATGTATGTGATATTGTATCTCCATATGTATTTATTTATTTTTGTTTATTTGACCGGTATGTTTGTATGTTGGTATATGTATCTGTTGTTCCCACATAAGTTGTAAACTTCCAACTTATCATAATTTAAATTCGCGCATTTCAATAGGTGTAAACGTTATATAAGCCAAAGACAAATCTAGTAGTAGTAATGCACATACAAAATGTAATAAATGTTTTCAAAACTTGTGGTGCATATGATTGAATGAAAAAAGTGAATGATTGTATATTATTGCAAAACATCAATATAAATAATAAATAAAAAACATAGAAATGTACAAAATAGAAAAGCGATTTATTCCAGGCAACCTAGAAAAAATCACTAAAAAAAAAGATGGGTTAGAGTGTACAATAAGTAAAACATTGCAGTACAAGAAGATAATAAATACTTAAAACATAATTATAATGGTCATACAAAGTTTAGAACTATGTAAAAAGGTAACTATTTGTTGTAATAAATAAATCCGTAGATAGAGATAGCATCACATACTCCTACATTGCTCTGACCCCGAAGTAAGTAGCAGAAGCAATTGTATTTTGGAATCGGGAAAACGAAGGTACCACAAACATTCCATCCTCAAGACAATGTAGAAATAGCAATTTTCTTTATTGACCCGTCTGGGAATCGAACACATGACCTTGGAACTGGCGGCATCCGGTAAACCTTTGTGTACGGCACCCGTCTACAGAGATAAATTTAAAAACAAGAGCGTATTACTTCAGAATTGCTATTCTGTATTATGAGATTTGCTTTTGATCACATAAATCTTAATTCGTGGAATACTTTTCGCATGGAAAGTTGGAATTTTATTGTTGTAGGTACTTATATGTATGGTGTTAAAATAAAAAAAAACATACACTCATACACAATACTCCAACACGTAGGTATCTTTCTATGGATTTGGAATGCCCCTTTTATTTTTTCCTGTTCTATACAATGAAAGTGTCTAGCAAAGTTCTTTGTGCAACTCCCAGACATATTTCATATTGTTCCTGAAACAAAACCGAACTAGTGAATTCTTTCTCTTATAGTGATATCATTTTTAAAGATTTTCTTCAAGTTTTAATACAAATGCAAATTGCAATTTTTTACAATGTCAATAAAGTTCATCCTGATTTTGAGGAAAAATCTCTGAAAAATAAAGTAATCTCATATCAGGTGCTAAGGTATGAAATTTTAAGGTTTTGTATTGAAAATTTGATTAAAGCGGGAGTGGCATCTGAATCGAATAGTAATGAAATTTAAAATAAAAATAAATATAGATAAGAAGCGCAAAAATTACCATGTTTAAGAGAAGAATGCATGTTGAGAATAACACTTCATAGGTTCGTTTTGAGGTACAGTTAGTAAAAGAACTTACTACTTCCCAAATCATTGAACGTGGAAATCAGTCATCATTCTTTCCATGTCACGAGTAGGGCGTCATAATTTATGATAATTTGTTTTGTTTTTAGGTTGTATTATAAATTTAAATTGGTCTACTTAACTTCTGTCTGGTATGTTTCAGAAGTCATCACCTGTATAACATTGACCTCCGTGGACGAGGGGAGTAAATATCGGTTTTCATGGTGTCGCCAGCTCTGAGGTCCTGGGTTTACGAGGGGTGATCCAAAAGTAATGATAATCGGTTGCTTCAGGTCCACATAAAAATCCAAAAAAAAAAAAATTTTTTTGCTTGCTTATATTCACACTACGTCAGCCTAAAAAATCATATAACTAAACCCAGGATTCCCTTTGAAAAAACCTTCAACAGCGGCCATTACTTCGCCATCGTCTTCGAATTTCTTGCCTCGCAGGCGTTCCTTGAGCCGAGGAAATAGGTAGAAATAACTAGGAGCTAGATCTGGCGAATAGGGAGGGTGTTCGAGCAATTCGAATCCCGTTTCTTGAATGGCAGCCATCGCAACTGCGGCTTTGTGAGCCGGTGCGTTGTCTTGGTGAAACAGCACTGCAGCTCGTATTTTGCGGCGTCTTTTTACCTTAATGGCCTCCCGTAATCTTCTTATTTGGTCTGCGTAGTAAGAGCCCGTAATAGTGGCTCCCTTTTCCAAATATTCCACCGTAATTATGCCATGACCGTCCCAAAAAACAGATGATAACCTTACCCGCCGAACTTAAAACTTTGAATTTCTTTGCCGTCGGTGAGGAGGCTCGCTTCCTAGCCATCGATTGTTGTTTCGTTTCTGGATCAAAATGGTGGATCCAGGTCTCGTCCATAGTCACAAAACGGAACAAAAAATTTTCTTGATCTGCTTGGAACTTTTCGAGATTGACCCTCGAAATGTCAACTCGATTTTTCTTTTGCGCGTCGGTTAACATTTTGAGTACCCAACGCGCAGAGACCTTTTTCATATGCAACTCGTTCGCAAGGATTCTTCGAACGCTGCCATATGAGATTCCTGTGACCTCAGCTACATGCCTGATGGTCACTTTTCGACCTGCCAACACAACATCTTCGACTTTTTTCACGTTGTCTTCAGTGAGGGACGTGAATGGGCGTCCTTCGCGATATTCATCTTCAGTGGATGTTCTGTCCAGTTTAAACTCCTTGGCCCAGCGTGCAACTGTAGAATATGGACGAGCAGAGTAACCCAATGTTTCCACTAAGTCTCTGTGTATATCTTTTGAAGACATTGTTTTTAAACAGAGGTACTTGATGACAGCTCTATTTTCATTTTTCTCCATGTTGAAGTTATCTCTTTGACAGTTCGTATTCAAATGAATGTATCTTTCGGAAATCGTGATCTATTTGTATGATATTTTTAGGCTGACGTAGTGAGTATATAAGCAAGCAATGTTGGATTTTTATGCGGACCTGAAGTAACCGATTATCATTACTTTTGGATCACCCCTCGTAATTCCCATTCGGGTCAATGTAGAAAAGACTTTTCTTTATTTTCTTGGGTCTGGATGTTTGCGGTACCTTCGTTTTTACTGATTCCATAATACAAGTGCTTAAGCTGCTTACTTTGGGATCAGAGCAATGTATGTAATGTTGTCCCTGTATCTATGTACGTGTTTATTTATTACTAGCTATATAGCATTGGCTATCAGTCAGTGAAAGTCCTGTTAAAATCGTTCCAGCCGTTACAGAGTTTAGTCGGAACAGGCAGACAGACAGACAGACAAAATTGGTGCTATTTTGGTGTATGTACATACATTTATTTACATGTAGTAAAATCGGTTATTTCAATATTACAAACAGACACTCCAATTTTTTATTTATATGTATAGATTTATTGTTACACTAAAGCTTCTTTCTATATATACACCCGTATCGAAGATATTTTAAGGGAAAAATTAAATAAATGATTCTCTATTTTAATTCTATTGAATGATTTCAATAGAAAGATAAAATTATAATGAAAAACAAATACCTTCACGCAATTCCCAATACGGGTAGGGTAGACAGAGGTCAAGTCTAGACAATTAAGTCCCTTTGACCCACCTTCTACCGAAGATATTTTCGGGACAACGTGACAGGTGGTGAGCCCGTCGCCGTCTTATTACTAGATCTCTGTCTACCTCTGTATTAAGAATAGCGTAAAGATATTTTTTTATTAATTAATTCTTAACCAATAGGTTTTTCGAGCCTCACTTACAAGTTTGCCGTTTGGAATTTTTTAATCCCTTTCTTCTCTTGGTTGTGGTAAGAGAGGACTAGAAGTCCCAAAATTTCTACGGTACTGAGATCATTTACAAATGGGATTTCCTTTTCAAGACTTTTGCCTAAGTGAACCGTTACGAAATCCATGAGACGAAAATGGTGGAAAATTCTTAAGACAAGCAAAGCGGTACGCAAAATACGACTAGATTTTTTCTTGTCGAAATTATCTTATTTTCTTTCGAGTTTAGGAAGCGTGGCTTGGCCACTAGCACGAGGGACCTAATAGCTAACCTAATTTTTAGACAACGACAATAGGACATGTGCGGCCTGTGGTAGCCGAATGGTCTTGAGCTGCCTTCTTCTTTTTCTCACATAATGCGATCGTAGATATGAAAGCAAGTCTTCCCTTGTCCCTACCTTACCTGTGGCGAAAATCGTAGTATTTATTTGTTGAGTCATCCTTGCCCTTGTGAGGTATGGTAATCGGAAACAACGAGGCACCACAAACACCCAGACCCTAAAAATGTAGAAAAAGTGGTTTTTCTACATTGACTCGACCGGGAATCGATACCGGGACCTCGAGATGGCGACACCTTGAAAACCAGTGTTTACGCCACTCGTCCACGGAGGTCGTCAAATTATGTATGTGTAACTGTGTAACCACATATTTGATATATTCCACATAAATTGTACCGGGAGCTTCAAATAATGTCGGTAAAAATGGCACTATAATTTATTTAGTGGTTATGTGATGCTAAAATCCATGAAGAGTAGAACGTGCTTTATGTATGTACCTATACCCAGAGACCTATTTTCTTTTCAGAAAAAAATGTGCTGCAGTTTTTAATCTGGATAGTAAGATTTTAAACATTTTACCATTTTAAACATTGAAAAAACAACATTTTAAACATTTAACCATATCTACTTTTCTTCAATGGATTGAGCGCAAAAATACTTCGTTTATTTTAACTCAACCTTTCATTTTAGTAATTCGTGCAACACTTTTAAAATTGAAAGACATTGCAGACATTGAACATTGAAAATAGTACCAAATCTATACAGAGGATTTAGCGCAAAGCTAAATCAAACTAACAAGAATTCTAAAAATAGCTTTTAGCTCAGATACGTCTTAGATACTTTTTCTACCTATTAGATCTTCTCAGATTTCTATAATATACAGACAACAAAAAGTTTATTAAAGTTTATATCTAGTACATAAATTGTGGCACATTAAAATATAAAGTTTGAAATCATTGAAGTCACGATAGCCGAGTTGTTGGGTAGTCGGAATTTCGAGTCGAGAGACCCGAGTTCGATCCCCAAGTGGCAGTACCAATTAGTTTTTCAAAAACTTATGTACGAATTTCATCGTTGGCTTGAACATAAAGACGGCGACGGGCTCACCACCTGTCACGTTGTTCCGAAAATATCTTCGGTGGAAGGTGGGTCAAAGGGACTTAATTGTCTAGACTTGACCTCTGTCTACCCCTGTATTGGGAATTGCGTGAAGATATTTTATATTTTATTTTATTTTTATTAAAATATATTACTTTTATAATTATTTAATAAATACAATATACAATTATTGAACAACTCCTTTGATAATAATTATAATATATGACACGACTTAGGAACCTCCAAGAAAAGAGCCTATACCTTTCTTAATATTGCACTTACTAACCCGTGAGCCACCTGCTTGTTTGCTTCCCTATTCTATAAAAAAAGAGTTGGCAGTTATCCGCCAACTCTTTTTTTATAGAATATATAGCCCGCCTTAGAAGCAACCCTTACTTGCGGGTTCGAATCCCGCTAGAGGCAAACATTTACGTGATGCATATAAGTGTTTGTACTCGAGTCATGGGTACATAGTCGAGTTACGTATAAACAATATGTATATGAAAACGTATGTAATATATTATATTTTGCAGCTTAACTAAGACGGCGACAGCTTCATCACCTGTCACGTTGACCGCTCAGCTCAGTTTCAGCCCCAGCTTCGCTAAAAAGTGGGTTGAAAGGACTCCATTGTAACATCTGCCGAGCCCAGTATGGGAATTTGTAAAATAACTAAATCCTCTGTATTAGTAAATGCGTGTATTAATAATCCTCAACTTTCATTATGAGTATAAAATAGTTATTTATTTTTTATAGAAGCGGGCGGCACAACAGCTGGGTCGACAACACCGAGCGGACCTGGGCGGGCGGCCAGGGCGCGGGCACTCGAGCTGGCGCAGCAACTGGCCTCCTCACTACAGCACGCGATACCGCCGCCCCCGCGACCAGATTTCACTACGGCGAGTGCCATCTTACGCTGGCTGCAGCAAAACAACAACTCAGTGGCTTTGGTAAGTGTTTGCTTAGATTAACTCGTTTAGTGTGTTGCAAAGTGCAGCAAGTGTTACTGCGTAAAGGCATATACGCGAAGAGTGATATGATTTAATTTTGAAATAGAGAAATTATCTATATTTTACTTTTTTTTTAAATATGCCTGTCGATTATAAGTAATTTGTAATAACAGCTTAAATTACTTCAAGCAGATGTATGCTGTAGAAGTATGTTGAATAATAATAATGATAAACTAGAAAAAAACAGAGGAACTCTTTAGAAAAACTGATGTTTTTATTCTTTTTGGCCATTCACACGATGTTGATTTATCTAAATTTCAATTTTCACAATCTTCTTCGTTATATTTAAAGGTGCTTATTTATTCATTGTGCTGTTAAAAAAGAAATGAACGCATTACATGCTACTATTTAAAAAAGTATGTATTATATGACTGATGCACATCAGTGATACTGTCGCTGTACACTTGTCGGAATCAAGGTCTCCCACTTGTATTTTTTTTTATCAAAAATATAAATAAATTAAAATAGAAATATATCTAAATTAGGAAATGCATTTGAATATAACTAGTGAAGTCCAAAACGTAGATAATTTCTAATGCTTGATGATAAATCTGAACAATCAAAGAAAAAAGTAAGGTTAATTGATATGGAGCGACCGGACGGACTTAATGTAAGGCTTTATAATTTTAATGTATGAACGTAATTCAAGGACTGACTGACAGAATTAAGAAATTAAGTAAATGTCACGAATGTAAAATTGATGAATGTATGATGATTGAGTGGAAACATAAAGAAAGATAACATAGGGCTCTTTGAGTAAGCCTGAAACGGTTTGTAAAGTTGATTAAATTTTTTTACTTCAGTAGAGTAGTTGCGAGTACGAAATCCAACATAAATATAACAAAGATATACCTATGGTACTAGAGTGCAATGGCTTATACGTTTGTGAAATCTTTAAAATTGCGTGCTGCACATAGAAGCAACTAATTGCACCACTCGGAGCCTTTGCTCGCTGACGTGCACTCACCCACATATACCTCCTTACTAACGCTCGAAGTACTCGTATACAATTTAGTTAGGGGTTTTAATCGTTCACTAAGGAGAAATGAATAAATTTCAAAGCTTATAGATAATTTTTAATTCGTAATATATTCAAAATATTTAATAACTTTTCAGTGTTAGAGTCTGCTTTAGTTTAGTCACTTATATTTTGAAAAGTAAGAAAGAATTCTCTTTTGTAGTCACGTGAATACTCCTATGCTAAACGAGGCTCTCAAATTTCTCGAGTCAAACGTAAGTCTCGAATATTGAGAACCTCGTGATATTAGCAGTATAAATAAACCTTACTGAATATATCGGGTCAATTTGATCTACAGAAAAATGAGAATAAATAGTAAAGATAAAAAATATTACAGTGATGAATTATCATAATATTATCATTATTATATAAATCATCTTAACACCTCAACAGAATTCCACTACTAAAAGAAAGATTCCCACATAGAACGGTCCTCTTACACCTGAATCTATAGACACCCCGCAATATTGTGCAATAGTGTATTGACACATTGGTACACCAGCGTGCTGATGTTACTGCTATGTCGGTTATTCCATTACGCAGACAAACACCGAGCATAGCCCTTTCTATAGCAGGCTGAGCAACTCATTCGCCCTGCAGTGGCATCATCATTGTTCACTGTCACTGGCAACGTACCTTGTAAACTGTCGCCTTTAGCTTTTAAGGTATATTCGACGACACTGTGTGGAATAACGCTGTCCAATCGAGTTAGGTTCGTCGGTTGACCTCTAGGTAAATTTATCTCACATCAAGCGTACTTCTTCTTCTCTTGACTACTTCAAGCGTAGTGTTCCTGACAACAACCGGAATTGGTCTGACATGACAGATTTGTATGACTGTAAAAATTACAATGTTAAGAGAAGAGAAGCCAATAACTCCACCACACTAATCACGGGTATTCTAAATGATATAAATGACAACTTTCATGTAATTAACACCGTTAGGATTCTAGTAATGGAACCGTAAGCATCAACATGTCCGAATCATCACCAATTTGGATTAAATTGGAGTAAAGTTCTGTCGTAAAATTCTTCGAAGTGGAAACAAAACGCCGCCGGAAGTTTTTGATGAGATCTCTGCAGTTTATGGGAAGGCTGTACCTTTGTTTGGCACCGTAAAACGTAGGAACCGACATTTAAAACATGGTAGGGAGTCGCTGGAAGATGACGTCAGGGTGGGACGTGCAAACTCTGCAGTTACCGAAGAAAATATTAAAAAGTGAATAAAGTTGTTCTCGAAGATCGGTAAGACGTGTTGTATCAAACATCTCGAGCTATGGGCATTAGCAAAGAACGAAACGGCAATATTTACATAATCATTTGTACGTGAAATGCTCACGCCGCTTTGTGAAGGAGTTAGTGAAGGAATTTTATTCTTCGTTCTTCAACCCAAAAATACTACTATGAATGGAGACTATTACGCCGCATTGTCGACAAAAGTGCATCAAGTGATTGTCGAGAAAAAAAATAAAAATTGTAAACTGACGAATACAAAACAATGCGCCCGTCAACACTGCGAATATAGGATTTGGAGGAATTCCTTTAAATACCTGCCTTTCAGGCCAAAAATGACACCTAACGTATATTTCCTCTTTTCGAATTTGAAAAGGGTCCTCCGAGAATGGAGATTTTCTAGTGACGAAAAAATTAAGGAGGATGTACGGCCTCCCTAATTTTTTCATTCGAACATTTCGAGGGTCATGATATCGACGATTTTTTGATCGGGTTAAAAGCCTATTTTAAAAAATCTTGCAATTGTATTGAAGTAGAGGTACAGCCGCCTTTCTGCCGCTATTATACATTTCTATCATCCGTATAAGGATCTAATAAAAAAAATTAAAGGTGTTGAAGGTATGGGAAAATAATGTTGATGAAATCTATAAAAGCGAGACAAAATAACTATAGATGTACGAGTATTTGTTGAAAAGAGAAAAGAATAAAGATAATTAGAAATGTAAATTAAAATTCATTGTTGAACACTTGCACACAATTAACTTTATTTAATTATTTATTAATTAACCGACCGGTTTCGTCTTACAGCATCATCAGGATATTAAGACAGAGTTTATTATACTAAATACAGGGTGGGCCAAGAATTCGTTAACATTTAAATGTAACTTACCGCGCAAACTATTACACGACTTGAGTCAGTGTCCAAGTGCTCCTTTAATAAAGAAATGGGTGAAGAAGTTCGGAGAGACGGGATCTACACTACATGTAAAACAAACCGGCGGCCCACGGACTTCTCGGAGCGAAGAGAACGTGCAGCAAGTTTCCGCTTCTGTTTGACGTGATCCAGATTTATCGACACGCAAACGTTCGGCTGAATTAGGATTATCCCGCACATCATTACGCCGTATTTTGAAATTAGATTTGAAATTCCATCCATATAAGATCCAGCTAGTGCAAGAACTAAACCCTAATGATTTAAATTTGCGTAAGTTATATGCCGAAACAATGTTAACTCGTTTCAGTAATTTTCACAACATCTTATTTTCTGACGAAGCCCATTTCCACCTAAATGGACATGTAAACAAACAGAATTGCAGGTATTGGAGCAGCGAAAATCCTAAAGCTAAACATGAGAGGCCACTTCACTCTCCTAAGGTCAGTCACCTAAGGAGAGTGAAGTGGTATATCCAGACGGGGTAACATCCCATGGCCACCCAGAAGTCCAGATCTATCCCCAGCAGACTTCTTTTAATGGGGTTATTTAAAGAGTCGTGTCTACATTGATAAACCGAATACACTGCGTCAACTTATAGAAAAAATCATCGAAGAGATGTCGGCGATCTCGCGGTCTCTTTGCAGAAGAGTATTCGAAAACTTCAGGACTCGCTTAGATGAGTGCAAAAACCGAAACGGTGGTCATTTAGACGAAATAATTTAAAAAAAATAAATTACAACTAATTAGCTTTCTCGTAAATAAACGATTTCTAAAATATGTTAAATGGTTTTTTTTATACGATTTTTTCAAATGTTAACTAATTCATGGCCCACCCTGTACTAATATTAAATTTTTTCAAAATGTAAATGACTAAAAGGTGTTTTGTTTGTCCGTGCGTAAATAGTAGATACTTAGCATATGGTTTTTTTTGCTGTGATATGCACAGGATCAGGTGGGTTACTATGTCAGCAGCAACGTGGCAATTGATGCACAGTTTTCCACATTTACGTTTCTCAGTATGTATTTTAATTAAAAAATCATAAGTAACCGTTGGAGTGGCATTGCGATCAACAACTTGACTTGTTTCTTTTCAGTTTGTGAAGCTGATACTTTCGCTCACCCTTTGATGCATGCTTCAATGCTACGTTTCTACACCGAAATATCGATTCGATGTGTCGAAGTCGTTTCAGCGTCGAAAAGAAGGAAAAACAGTTTCCATTGAAATGCACTTGTTGCAGACGCTTTGATCGCATCTACACTTATATTCAAATGTCTACTGTTTTTGATTTTCGTTAATGAACGTTTGTTATCTACATCGTTTCAATAACTGATAACTGTTATTGGTTTTAAATCTTTGTGCGACCTTCGTAAGATCTTGCAAATCGCTTTAAGCAGCGTTGAAAGCATTTTTGATGTGTGTGAATCGGTGATTTATTACAAGACTCTTACAGCTATACCATGATTAAATATACGTGACGAACTAAATTAATAACGCGTGTGAAAACACTACGAAAGAAAAGTTGTATACGAATGTTTTTGCTACAAAAGAAAAATGAGATGTGTTTTCGTTTAAAATTTACATCAATGTCAATTTTAAACGAAATTTGCAATTTGAAACTATATCAATAATGCGAAAGTCGCAATTGAGATTTTGATCAATGTATGTATATATTATTAAAATATGTATATAGTATTTTAAGTATATTATTTAAATGAGATTAAAACATGCGACCGAATAATGCTACCGCCGTGTCTATTTTAGATTGCAGTTCTAAATCACTTGCCTTCTAGACGCGTAAGTCATAACTTGTTTATGTAATAACAACGAGCTCAACTTAGATAAAATTTAAGAAAGTCATACATCTATTGTATTAGTATGTGAAAAGAGAAAACTTTGTGACCCTTTTTATTATAATAAATTGCCGGCACGTAGTAGTAAGTAGGAATGCCCATACCTAAAATTAATAATTGTAACACCACCAACGAAAATAGCATAATAGACTGTGACTATAGTGTTGTAGAGTAGAGATTGAAGTTTATAAATAATTTCAAAATGTTAACGCTTATTAATTTAATAAAATTGCAGTAAAATTGCGTCCATTAAACGGGACAGTGGTGAACATAAATAACATAAAAACTCTTTAGTACTTTTTCTTCAAATACGATTTTTTTTAAAAATATTTGTTGTGAATGTAAAATATTCTTAAATTTGAGATAAGGATAAGATAAGTTTTGATTTAGACATCACGATATGAACTCTGTCTTATTGTGATTTCCCACAATTCACGAGCGTGCTCAGTGGGGTACCTGGTGACACGCATGCAATGAATGGAGTGTGTTTACTGACCGAAGTTGAACGCGGCTGAATGGAGCCTGTGCTCTACTTGTCATACATTACCTACAGCTTTGCGTCGACGGGGTAACTAACCTGACGCTCAATAGCCTCGCGTCTACACAACAAATGAGTCTACTCCAGGCTTAGAATTCTGTTTAAAATACCTAGTCACCGAGACACAGTATGGACCTTTAAATAAATCCAAATTCACTTCCAAATTAGCTTTGTCTGGTCGTAAGGATTTAATTGTACAGACCTCTGTCTACCCCAGTTTTGGGAAAATGCGTGAAGATTAAAAAATTACAAAATTGGTTTACAAGAACAGCAAAGAATAATATAAATATACAACCATTTTTAGAAAACTTAAAAATAGATTAAGTCATTTGATACTTTTGTTTATCAGTTTACTGTGCACGGAAATATTATTCTCTATAGTTAGCTTCAAACATATTCATCAGAAAAATATAGGAATATTTCTAAGGAAGCATTATACCCGGTAGCGAAAAAGAAAGAAAGCTTTAATATTCAGCCAAATCGTTCAAGCCCTTTTCCGCAATTATGGCTATTGAATTTTATTTACATATTTTTTTTATATTAATAGAATTCGAGTAACGAGACACGAGTTCAATTCCCGAGGCTTCCACTACAAGAAGTTACTTCAAGATTACAAACAAACACTGCAATTTGATATACCTAGTCAGGTCATAAATTCTGTCACATTTTTAATATAAAATAATTGAAACAAGTTTATTCTGTATGTAACCATTTATATACCAAAATGAACTTAACAAAACATAGATTCTTATGACACTATAATAAAGTTTATTCAAAATGACCTCCGTGATTTTGAATACAGGCCATTAATCTGCGCGGCCAGTGGTCTATCGCAGCACGAACGAGGTCCATGTGAATATCGGCGGCTGCCTCCGTCAAGGATGTCTTGAGTGACTCCAAATTGGGATGAGGTTTTGAGCATGCCTTCAAGTGTTGCCATATCTTGTCATCTAACGGATTCAAATCTGGACTGGAGGGCCAGTCTTCATGCCGGATAAAGTCGATTTCACGCGCCGCCAACCATTCTTGTGTGCTCTTCTCTCTATGAGCTGGCGCCGATCTTGTTGGAATACCCAGAGCCTGTTATTGAACATGGTATGAGAAACAGGTTCCCAAAGGTTCGTCAGGACTGTATTTTGATACACAACTGCATTCGTTTTTACACCTTTCTCACAAAAATGTACCTCTGTTAAGCCCCAATAAGAAACTCCCAACCATGATCGAGGATGGGAAATGACCTCGTTGGACACGCGGAATACGGTTACTCACTTCTTTACTACTGTGTGCGTTCACCTTATCATTTTGTTTGTTGTAGATCTCTTCTACGATAAAAAAAAATTCCATCCTAAAAAAGAATTTCCCAATATTTTTTCCGCGTACCGCTTCAACAAAGCACGGCATCTCTTCAGTCTCAGGTCCATTTGACGAGCATTCAAACGAAGTCCTGTTTTTCTTCGATATGCCCGAAGCCCTAAGTCTTCATTTAACACCCTTTTCACCGTGGTTCTTCTTAACCCCATCTGAAGGGCCAACAGTTTCTGCTTACGTTTGGGATTTCTTTGAATTCGCGCCTTCACAGCTTTTATCACCGCGTACCGCTTCAACGAAGTGCGGCATCTCTTCAGTCGTCTAATGGACCTAACTCGTAACAGCAACGATGCAACGCAATAACTGCAACACGGTCTTATTTAAGCGTCCATTTCATATTTAAAAATGTATAAAGTTCTAAAAAGTATACAGTTTTATTTTCATGAACAATTCTAAATTCGAGTTCAATAAACTTTTTTGTGGCCAGCATTCTAAAAGAAAAGTTTTTACTGTGTGACAATACTTATGACCTGACTGTGTATAAGTGTAGATAATTTCAGAGCTATTGCTATACTAAAGTAGAAACAATGTTATAAATGGGATGTATTTAAAAAAACATATACTAGATCATAGGTACATGCTCTAGGTAGACTTTATAAAGATTTTATACTTTATGTTGGTAAGAGCATTCCCAAAAGGAAGGCCATTGTGGCACTTAGGCATTCATTGCCTGATGCTTTACGTTCGCTCTCATCTCTTGACTGTCCGGACAGGGTACTTAATAATACGATGAATATCCATTTAAATTTTGACTTTAGCTGGGGAGGCGTTAATTAGACGTCGAATTTGTCTTCAAATTGAAGTTTTACTCCTTCCGAGCCACATTTCTCAGGAGTTTATTTTTGGTATTACGTGACAGGTTTTGAACCTGTCGAAGCCTTAGGGTCCAATCGAAATATACAAAATTAAATCTCATTTAATTAAATATTTATTTAAATATATAAAAATCCATGACTCGTGTACAAATATTCATAAATCACATAAATGTTTCTCCTAGCGGGAAAAGAACTCGCAACTATTAGATTCGAAGGCAGGGTCTTAATGAAGAAATATAAAATTAGTTTGCACTCTGAGGTTTCTCCGTGATTATTAAACATTACATT
The DNA here is from genome assembly GCA_029286605.1 of Sericinus montela. Classification (NCBI taxonomy): domain Eukaryota; kingdom Metazoa; phylum Arthropoda; class Insecta; order Lepidoptera; family Papilionidae; genus Sericinus; species Sericinus montela. Next base: position 7,308,664 of record JAGSMR010000001.1, read on the forward strand.
AAAACTAAATTTAAAGCATATAAAGAATATATAAACGAAGTTTTGTGTATCATTACTATCGTTTTAAATTGAGTTTTTTGATAAATTAGGTAATTTTCGTACTAAAGTACGTTACGTTATTTTTTTCATTTTTATTTCACGCTCGGCATACCTGATAGATATTAGCATTCGATATATGTGGTATACCTACTAGACAGTATAATTAAATAATATACTTAATATATATTCCTAACTTTAACAAAACATTTATGTAGTCTAGCTTTTCGCCCTGAGGCCTCGCCAAATGGACTAACAAAACCATATAACATTTACATACATAAATGTCCTGTCCACGAAGCTTACTTTCAGCTTCCGGATCACTACTAACTAGTCGGAAACCACCTTGTCTCCATCTATTTCATGTATACATATTTTGTTTAGAAACCATTATAATCGTGCCTGCAACGGAATATCATTAATGCATTTTATGACAACAAACGTTGGATGGATACAGGTGGGACAGGGCCGTTATCAGGAGCAATGGGTCATAGAGTGTGCCTCAGAAGCTTAAGAATGTTTACAATCATTACGTGTTGCAAGTAAATACATACGGATAGGAATGGTCTGTCACTGCAAGTCGTACGAGGAAGCTATTCTAAGGAAATATTTTAGATGTTTTCTGCATGGTAGAATCTGCAATTAAGAGATTTGTGGCAGAAATGGGATAATCTACATTGTTGCAGTGATCAGTACTCTGAAGTGGCAATATACCGGCCATAAAGCTTGAAGAACTGACAATGGTTTGGAAAAAAGTTCTCCAGTGTCTACCTTCTACAGGCAAATGCAGTGTCATTTTACATACTTAGGGCCGTTCACTGTGGTTATCCTTGAGAGAGCCCAGTAATATTCAGCAGTAGACTTGTCAGGCAGGTATGATAATGAGTGATGATTATTTAATTTCAGTAGTGACATTAGATACGTGTTACTAGATTAATAGCTATTACATCTTGTAATGTTTACTACACCTAGTAATAGTTAATACGAGCTATGGGCTGCGGGATTGAAGCCAAAGGCGGATATTTCAATCTTCCAATTTCACTTTGAGACCTTGCCTCGCTTTTACTTTTCCTCTTGTTCACTTTCTAGTACCACCTTCCACCTTTAACTTCATCTGCTCAGACTCGTTCGATGCTCCTTATTGAACTTTCAGAATTTAAAACTTCATTATATATTAAATATTCTAAAACAAAAATTTGTTAATTTCTAGCATAGCGAAGAATGTTTCCGGAATCAGGAGTTATAGAATAAAGAAGTTGAGATTAGAATAGTTTTCGAGTTGAGTGTTGCTGATAGTTGTTAGTGTTGATATGTGTTCAATTATTTTAAATTACATACCAACATTTGTAAAGCAATAAATTTTAATAATGTATTTTTTTAAGGTTCATTGAAAGCAATAATTAATATAGCAATCTGATCGCACGTCTTGGAGTGTTTGCTTGCAAAGTAGGCCAAAGAAGGCATTTCCGGCTTCCGGGGTACCGTCGTTGGCACCTTACCCTATATAGATTTATGATGTTCGTAAAACTTTTCATTGTTTAGTCGTTAGGTGTATAATTTATATTTAAATATAACACATATTACCTATATATTTTTCCTCAACAACATATTTTTGGTTGCTTTATTTTGATTTGGTACAGGTATTAGATAGTTATACCGGCATACGTCGAGTACCATTAACGAGCATTTCTTCCACATATGTTAATTTTTATTTATTATTTTTTATATACATTTGGTTAGTAATGTTCTATCCAGCCAGTAGAAATCATTTAACATTTCTTACTCATAACCGTAAAAAAGGATATCAACAGCTTAGCAGCCATGATGACTCTATACGCAAACAACTGAAATACACAATCTAATAAGTAAAATATTCAAAATTCCTATAACATTTGTATATTTCGATGATGTCCTCAGCATTTCATCATTTTTCTTGACTTGGTGGCAATTTATCAAATTTAGAAGGCCTTTGAAGGTCTTGCCATTTAAAACAAAAAAGAATCTTTGAAATCGGTTGCAATATATGACGAAGTTCTCGTGCATTATTTATGTTACTCGTAGCACTATTTCAATGTTGAACGCTTGTTGTGAGGCTTCCTATGCATCAGATTCAATAAAATCAGGTTTATAGTTGTAATTGAACTAAAATGTTGTTTGTAAATAAGAGATACAATAAAAGTAAAAGATGAGGCACAATGTACAAGGGAATATTTAAAACTTAACATAATTCAAAAGTTCACATCTTGTCAACAGTAAAGAAAACCGCAAATAAATTTTTTTGTATATATATAAAAATATAAATATCTTCACGCAATTCCTAATACAGGGGTAGACAGAGGTCTAGTCTAGACAATTAAGTCCCTTCGACCCAACTTCCACCGAAGATATTTTAGAGACAACGTGACAGGTGGTGAGCCCGTCCCCGTCTTATGTCCAAACCAATGATATAATTCGTACATAAGTTTTTGAAAAACTCATTGGTACGAGCCTGCCACCTGGAGATCTAACTCGGGTCTCTTCACTCGAAATTCCGACCACCCAACCACTCGGCTATCGCTTATAAAATTTTAAAAGTATTTCAGATAGGCTAATAAAATTTTAAAAGTAGTTCATGTAAAATATATAGGTAATTTTTTCGGGACTGATATACTTTTTCTTGTATATTCTACTCAACATTGATTGATTCGGGGTCATTGTAGAAGCGTGCTCGTCGCGACCCCTGCCAGCCCTTTTCAGGGCTGCCATTCGACACAGCTCCGCATCCATGCTAACGAGGGCGTCCCTCCAAGGCGAAGCACACCAGCTCCTCCCTGTTGGTGTGAAATGCAGCACGCAAAGCGGCGATGGGGACCGCCACCCATTACGTACAGATTAATACGGCGGAAGGTGGAGGACGGAGTGCAGAGTTGCCTCGTGAAATGTTAGATAAGGCATGAGAGATAAGACGAATAAGTTGATCGAAATAATGAAAGAAAGACAATTAGACGTCGTGTGTTTGTCGGAGACCAAACGGAAGGGCAGTGGGACCGAGGAATTGACACTGTGGTCTGGAGTGCCGGAGAGCGAGAGCGTCTGCCAGGGGGTGGGGATGCTGCTGTCGTCTCGGTTGGTCGATGCTATGACTGAATATGAGATTGTGAACCCAAGAATTCTAAGGGTTCGCCCTAAATTGGGATTGACGAACCTATTCCTTTTAGAGTTGTGGAAGAATGTTAGATAAGTTCTAGATTTGGTAAGAGGAAATAAAAGAATTGTATGTGGAGATTTGAATGGATGGGTTAGTACCGCTCTGCCTAGATATGAGTCGGTGCTTAGAAAGTTTGGCGATAAAAGGCTTAACGATGCTGGCAGGCTTATACTGGCATATACTATGTTAACCACAAGAAGATCCAGATGTATACTAGAGACAGAGTGAGAGAAGTATGAATGATTTATTCCTAGTGGATGACCGACTGCGAAAACAGGTGATGGATACGCGAGTGTTCAGGGGTGCTGATTTGGGAACGGATCACTATCTAGAGATTGACTATCCACCGAACGGCGGTACCAGATCCACAGGTCACGGTCTGCCGCATCCTAATCTTTAGGAATTGGACACTATAGATGTATATCAAGCAAGGGTGGCGGAAAAGCTTGGCAAAATCGATGGCAGATCGATTGAAAGAATGTGGGGAAGAAACATGGCAGAACCTTTGGGATAGTATGGTTAGTGCAGCGGAAGAGGTGTGTGGAACGATGAAATGAGGTAGTAGGTAGTAGGAGATAGTAGAAGTAAAAAGAGTGATGCACGGTGAAATGATGAAGTGAAAGAAGAAGTAATGAAGAAGAAGAAAGCTTGATTAGACTACTTGGCCCCTGTTAATGATAAGGTTTTGAGAGAGAAAATGAAAGAAAGATTTAAGCTGCATAAGGGGTTTACACGGAGGCATTGATTGAAGAAGTGCGCGAAGGGTATAGAATGGAAACAGACGAGGGGTTGTTGAACAAATTTAGGGAAAATTTGGACGCGTAGGATATTAGAGAAATCGGAAAGATTTTTATGGAAGGCACAATTTAGACCTGGAATAAAATGCATGGATCATGCGTTTTCTCTGCGCACTATCTCGCAAAAGCTTCTGGCTGCTAACTAGAAGATTTTTTGTGCTTTTGTGGATTGATTGTTTTAAAAATTTTAAAAGATGCGGGTATGACATGGTGGAGGTAGGAGCGGGAGCTCGAAAACAGGAGGTCGCGGATTCGAATCCAGCTCGTGTTGTATATTTTGACGATCATGTATGGTCGCCATTTGCCAGTAGGTATTGATATTATCAAGGCAATTGCCTTAGTCGCCTCTTACGATACCCACGGGAAGAAACGGGTGGCATATTCTTAGACATCCTAAGAATTAAAAGAGAAGAAGTATTCAGATTAAGCCGTGGTGGTTGATACAACCATTGGTCAATACTATAATAGAACAATCATACTTAATACAATAAAATAAAATTTTAGTTTATGCATTTCTAGATAAATTCACATAAAGTTTAACCATGTCTTATCCCATTTTTTTTTGTTTTAATTACCGGCCTAGTGTATGAAATGTGCAAAACTTCCAAAAATACTAGTCACCGGCACTGCACTTATCAAAATACAGTGTTGTGGAATGTGGAAACCTTTTTAAAATACATTTCCGAATGAGAGAGATATCATCAAAATTATTTTTACAAATTTTCATTAAAAAAAAAAGATTTAAGATTAATTAAGCCTGCCACGCGTGCTTACCGCAATCTCGCAAATTCGCCTGTGTTGATGAGATAATTAAAACGCCTCTCAGCCCATTGCATAAAAGATTACAAGAAGCACTAGAGAATTTGCAGCCTCATTTTTATAATATATACATACAGTGTACAATGTTATAGATTTTTATTAAATATAAATAAATATTTTAAATATCTTCACGCAATTGCCACCACAGGGGTAGACAGAGGTCTAGTCTAGACAATTAAGTCCCTTCGATCCACCTTCCACCGTAGAAATTTTCGGGACACCGTGACAGGTGGTGACCCCATCGCCGTCTTTATGTCCAAGCCAACTATATAATTCGTACATAATTTTATGAAAAACCCATTGGTACCAGCCTACCACCTGGAGATCGAACTCGGGTCTTTTAACTCGAAATTCCGACCGAGCCCATTTTAATCCTAAAGGCATATTGCGTATTTCGTGTGGGAACACAATTACAATTAAGGAACGCTTATTGCTAATTTCTTTAAATTAAAATGATTTTGATAGTTATTTGAAAGTCATGTTATTATTCAGATGTTATAGCCATATTATACTCGGATTATTTTCATCACTACCGCCACAGTCCGGGGCGTTTGTGGGGAAAATGCGAATACCTCTCAGAGATTTAAAATTTCATCTAATGCATGTAACGCGCGCGATAGCTTGGAAGTAAGTGAATCACCCCGGCACGACGTAGGTTGTAAGCTCTAATGCTGCCCGTAGATTTTTAAATTTCTCACTTATTTAAAACCTGACTAAAATTAAGAAGATTGGTGACGGCTTCAGCGTTCATGGAGAAATGTCTCGGCTGCTGCTATCGCGAATCCGCCAGGCCATGCAAGGTGATAATGCCAAGTTATACTTATGGGAAAGATTTATTTGGATGATTCCTTTGCTGGTTGTTGAGTAAGCAAATAAATTTTACTCTGTATAAAATAATACTACATTGTTTCAAAATAAGTCGTTGCCTGTGAAAACTTTACGTCAATAGGCACAAGCCACATAGCAAATTTTAATGAAAATATTGAACACACGGTGTCTGATACTATATGTACAAAATTTATTTTGTAATACGGTGCAATTTTGAATTTCCTTTTGATAACGTTCTAATGTTAATTAATCTTGTTAGAAATAGGCACTGAAGAGATTAACAAACTATGTGAAGTATTCATTTTGTGTACATAAGCGAAAGGTTAGTCATTCATAAACTGACTAATCACAAAATCTCGGAAACTAATTGACCTATGAGTAAGGAATTTGGCAATGACACAGGTTTTCAGTTTGAAACTATAGACAAAAAATAATTTTAGGAAACCCCCCAAAAAAGGGTAAATGAGGACCGAAAACATTTGTGGAATTATGTCATTTTTGAATTTAGAAATTTGAAAATAAATATAAAGTGAAATAACTGCCCTATGAGTATGGTTGATAACTATTAATAATTATCTGGTTTGACATTTTTGGTATAATATCCTTAGGCGGCTAAAGTGGAGAAGTTTTATTAGTCCGCGCCGGCGAAACTGGTGCCGGATAGTTAGTTTAGAATATTGTACTAAGCTTTTTACTTTTTACTTATAAAATAAATAAATAAACTTATAAAAGGATAATATTTCATATTATTATTATAACATACACACAGATAGAAAGAAAATAGATAAGGACACACATAGATTAGGGACTCAAATATCACATTTATTAACTTTGTAACACATAAGATGGAAGGGGTTTACCGGTATGTAGGTTTTACCAACAAAGCCATGAAATATCCTTGATTATTCTGTTAACTTTTGACTGTTTAGATAACGAAACAATGTAATAATATCCATTCGCAAAATAAGTTTGCAGCGATGAAAGGGAACCTGCTCAGCATATTAAACTATCCTGGCTCACCACCTGTCACGATGCCTCAAAAAATGTCTACGGTGAATGCTGGGTCGAACGAACTAAGTCTAGAGCTTTGTCTACCGCAGTATTGAGAAAGGCGTGAATATATTTGTTTTATTAATCTGTGGGTGAGCTAAGTATCATATTCTTTTATTTTGTACATCTTTTACTATAAAGAATGTTTAGATCTCATTGCAAACTTTGTGCATATCCGGATAAAGTGAATTTTTATATAAAACTTATTTCAACTATGTTTTTTTACTGCTTCGCTAATTCTGTTAAACCGTTCTTAAACTACGTTTTATTTTTGTGGCGCAAACATTTTGAGACTATTTTTTTATGTGACGCTCGTAAAGCCTGCGTTATTTGACAGTGAATTTTAGTCATCTATGCAACAGTAACGTATATTATAAATAAATTTAATTAAAAATTAGTTGTGTGTGTGTGCGTGCGTGCGTGCGTGCGTGCGTGCGTGCGTGCGTGCGCGTGCGTGCGTGCGTGCGTGCGTGCGTGTGTGTGTGTGTGTGTGTGTGTGTGCGCGTGTGCGTGTGCGTGTGTGTATTATTATATAAATATATTATAATATATTATATTATATAAATACCTTGAACGATTCTTATACTGCATGCTTGCAAATACGGTTTTTACTTTACATTTACATTACATTATGCTGTAGACATATATAAGGTATACTCTTGTGCACTATGGAGTCTAATTCTTTCACAGAACATGACGTAAGAATTTTAAGATGGTTTTGTCACATGAGAGAAAGGGCCGAAGCGTAATATAGTGGTTTAGTATCCCTTAATTAGTCAGAAAAAATACCTTATTTATTTTCTAGGGTGTGGTAAGAGGCGAATAAAAGTATCCTTGAAAATGGAACGGGGTACGGAATGACGGCTGCTGTTCTACTCGCCTTTTTGTCCGCATAGTATTCTCCAGTCCTCCAGGCGTAAATTTGTGCATTATCTCTTCTTCAGGCACTGCTGCACTTCCGGAACATAAAGTATCCTATATATCTACATAGTTTATAAACTGTGTGCCAAAAATTATTCAGATTCATTCGGCCGGTTTAGTGTAATTGAGTAACATTCATAATAGAACAAATAAAACCAATAATCAAAGTCATATTTCAGATCTCTTCCACGTGCATTTTTCCCAATTGATAAGTAGCATATGTACTTTTCCAGATTGTAATCTGTTTTCCGTGCCAAATCCTGGCGTGATTGCATAACCAACATATTTCCATCCATCCAAACTTTTTCATTTATAATATACTCAGGCTAAGATTGCTAAGACAAGTAGAATAGTATATAGAAGAACAGTAGGAATATGTAGGAAAATAGGAGCATTAATAGTGGTAGGAAACGGGATAAAGAGATTTTTTAACAATGCATGTTTTGGTTAGTCTTTGTAACATTTTCCGTATTTTTCATTGAACGTTCAATCTCACGCCGTGCCAAACTGAAATGCTGCATTTGACGAGGAAAATGGTTTCGCTATATTTATTTCTACATTTCAGGATAATGTTTTGTATGCAGAAAAAAATATTCGAACACAACATTAGCAGTTACACGTCACTGATATACCCCATGTGCATTTTTAAATAATTTTTATATCTAATAGTAATTGGTGGTATACTTTTTGTTGCGGCATGGACGGGTTGACTCTTAAGATAGTAGGTAGGCAGTGGCCTCGCTGTGTCATTACGACCTAAGAATATACTACCCCTTTGTTCCTGTGGATGACGTAAGGGGACGAGTGTCGGGATAAGCATTTCGAAAAATACTAGACCAAAATTCAACAGATCGACGACGGGCGTTATGGGTTCGAGGCGACTAGCACTGCGATTGTCAATCGCGTGCCAAGCGTTGTGATTGTAGCAAACCCTCCCACAGGAGAGGTTTATGTACAGCTGTGACTATCACAGGCAGTTATGTATATATGCATGTTAGTAATTCAAAGTTATAGAACAAAAATTGTTATTTATTATGTTCTAAAAGTGGTCCTCTAATGTTTAAGATATTTTATAAACTCCTTTAAAGCCGGTTAAGGTTTGTTTCATCAAATCCTTTCTGTGTCCTCTCTTTTTTTCCAAATTATTTCTTAAGTTAAAACATACAACACTGCCTTTTGCGAGTGTATATGGGCGTAGATAGAGATAGATAAGACGAGTATCCTTTAACTACCAATACCTACCTAGTACAATGTTCTTTTGTATTATCTAAAACCTACATTTTTTTTAGATCAAACAAGTATAAAGTCTTTAAAAAGTAAGCTTAATCTTGAAGGTCCGTTGAATATCCACCGTAATCAGAATTTTAAGGGCAATTGAAAAAATCTGATGAATGAAGGCTGTTTACTGACTGACTTAGCGTACACGAGTATACCACTGCACTTAGCCATTCATGGCATTGCCTGTTGCTGTCGTAAATGAGTTAAGTAATGCCCTATTGCTGAATACGCTATAGAATGGCGAGGGTAGTTTAGCATGAAAACATATAAATTCACAATATGCCATAAATAGCGATTTAATATGTTTTATAATATCGGCATAAGTAAATCTGCCATCCCGTCTCTTCCCATGTTTGATGTGACGTGAAATATAGACCTTAAGGGTTATGATCATCTCGCGTATGGAAAAAGCTGTGGCATATTGGCACGCTCGTTAGGAGTGGCAACTATGTCAAAACCCTTTTAATGAGTGGTTACACACAAAACCGACTCCAGTTTCCGGCCCCGCTAATGTTGGTCAAGGTTATCCTAATCCTGGTGACCAAGGTAACTTCAAAGCAGGATAGGGGAAGAATTTCCGTATGAGATCATGTTGTGAACACCGTGGACTGTACCTGGCAATACACCTATACAACGTACGCACGCGGACTGACAAAAACTATATAGGATGAACTCCTTTTTTTTAAAAAAAGGCTGGCGTTACGGTAAAGTGGACCTGGATAAGATCAGACGGTATCATTTTAAACTAGAGCCACTTCATTGTGACGAACAGATCAACGCTATTCAGCGATGCAATTTGTTCGGCTTTGCTCAGCTTGTGATGACAAGGGTGATAATGAAAATTTAGACTCGAGCAGTCCCATCTAATGGAAGTGTATGTAGACCCTGAATCTAGTGGCTTTATTCAGAACCAGAAAAAGATTCATGCTCAAATTGCTAAATCATTATATACATACATACATTAGGATGTTTTTCCTACTTAAACTGTGTCTTTTAGATAATTCATCTTCCTTATATTGCTTCTTGCTTGCAACGGGATGTACATATTACATATACCATTTTTATTATTGCGTTAACTTCAAAGGACGTTAGACCTGCGAATTTGATATTAATTTCAACGTGATATCTTGAGGCCTACCGCGACAGATAGTCGGCCAAACCTCTGGATTGATGGATGAACGGACAATGAAGTGATGTTATAATAGGTGCCATTCCTATTATGGTTTGCGTGTTCTATAAACCAACTTGCTCTGAATAAAATCGCTGTCAAATGATAAAGAAATCAACAAATAATTTAGACCGGAATAGACTCCTCTAATCAGGTGTACTCTGTGAAACAGTGTCAGGAATCTAGATGTTTTTAAGCTGAAAACATTTAGTGCGGCCCGGCTCTTAGTTGATGATATTACGTACTAAAATAATTTAAAAAGGTGGTCGCAATTCGAGTCAAAAGACCCGAGTTCGTTTCCCAGGTGGCAGGATCGAACTAATGGGTTTTTCAAAAACTTATGTACGTACTATATCATTGGCTTGGACATTAAGACGGCGACAGGCTTCCACCTGTCACGATGTCCCAAAAATATCTTCGGTGGAAGGTGGGTCGAAAAGAGTTAATTGTTGAGACCTGTTTCTACCGCTGTATTGGGAATGGCGTGAAGATATTATTTTTATGTATATACATTTTTTGTACGATACAAACAATTTTTTTAACATGCGACTGGCGTTTAATGTATACAATTAAAACATACATATTCTAATATTATATACGGTTTATTAAATAATTACCATATAATAATTTAAATTTTAATATTGTGATATTACAAATTTACAGTCAACTTAGCAGATTCTGTACAGGAGTGCTGTTTGCCGTCTGGCTCAGCAAATTCGCAGTGCAAAGAGTAATTTAAAATTCAGAGCACCTGTCGCGTCAGCGTCGAGCCTTGTTATAATTACGCACACTAGAGTATTATAATCCAGGGATAAAATGTGACATGTAGCTCACTGTGAAGTTAGGTACAAGTATATATAGTACCGATGCCTTGGACATCGAGACAGTGATGAGACTTATTGTCTAGAACTCTGCCTAATACATTATTAGGAAAATGCGCGAAGATAATCTCGCTTCGAAACTGTAATTATTTTATCTTTATTTTTAATATATCCTCTATCGCTGACCTGATATTGGGCACATAACGGTGGAGCCACGGGAGTGCTTTCTCACACACCCAAATTTCTCTGGCCGCCTGAGGCAGCTCTCACCTAAGGCAACAAATTATTTCACAGTCCCACTTCATCCAACGCTTACCTACTTGGCATACAATTGTTAACCCCCCCTCCCCCACGTTAAGCCACAATGTGTACAAACCCATCGTGACCATCACTATGACTTATTTAACGTGGGATTAATCACCACGATAGATAGGTCATAGACTAGAGATTTATAAAAAGTATCTTAAGAGTATCATATGAGTATTTTATGAAAAAATTGCACCAAATGCTTATTTGAGGATTAAGTTTTGTGAAAGGATTATACCGTTATGTACGCTAAGACGGCTTTTGGCTTTGGGACTAAAATACCCTAAATCTAAATCTCTAACCGTTCAGAGATCGTACTATTGTAAAAGATTATTTACAAAAAGGATTCAGAATTTTGTATTCAACATGTACATTAATTTTATTTCACTCGCACTCACTTTTGTTGCTCAGAGTTCGTGCAATCGAATTGGTTTTTAGATACAGACGCCAGACTATTGATTTAACGAAGGCGTTCGGAACGTTACCCTAATTTATAATCGAATGCAAAATTTATTGTTGTATACATTTGTGTTATTATTCGAGTTATGATGATGACTTAACAATAACATACGTAATGTAAAGGTGGGAATACGGTTTGCCATTTAGGGAAAATCAGTGTAGTCCTGATTCCTCAATGTATATTTCACCCTTCCGGTATACGTGGCTTATACACCTAGTTCGTATTATCGCCCGGAGTTTTCCGGTCGTCGAATTGTTATGAGATCTTTAAGGTTTTTCTTATGCAATTCTTTTTCTGTCTATTTACAATAGTCTTTTTGAATTAGGGGAATGATAGGGTCTCATGGCGCTATCGCTTATAGAATTTCTACAATGAATAAATTTCACTTACGTCTACTAATGCATTTACAGCGTTACAACAAGCATAAAAAATTAAAAAGAATTATCTGAAAAACTAGTAAGCCAATTCCTGACTCATGTACTCGACCTTTATTAATCAATGCATGATTTATTTATTTTTCAAACTTTTATCATTGTGTTTATATAAATATAATTATTGTGTATATAGAAAACATGGTTGTATAAACTACAGCTATAAAATGTTCAGCTAATGGATCGCATCTCGAATAGCCCGTATTGTTTCAGTCAAATAGATCTCTTAGTTTGATAGCTGTAACAACAACTTGAGGTTTCTTCTTACATCTTAACTTACCATAATATATGACAGCCGAAACAGTTCGGTCGTTACAGAGATTATCGCACACATTAATGAGAAACAGATTCTTCATTGAGTAATGTTTTTGTTTTCGGTACCGAGGCAAAAAGTAAGTATGTAATGATATGATTGTTTATTTATAATTTATAATAGATAAGTAAAGTATTTAATTATTGTAAATGATAAACTGTAAATGTTATAAATGCGAAAGTGAGTTTAGTAAAGATAAATTATTTCTTATGCTTTCACGCCTAAATCTACATCTTGCTGTTCACAACCAAACCTTGTTGTGTCAGTCAACTTGCTTGTGAGCAGAAGTCTAGACAATGAAGTCCTTTTGACCCACTTTTCAAAGAAGTTTATTTTGGGACAACGTGACAGGTAGTGTACCTGCGTGACAGTTGTTATATAATGAAGTATGTTTTCAGTTTTTTTAAGTAGCTTTATTTAAGAATTTTTTTATTTTATTTGCTTTCCAAGGGTAATGATAATGGCTGACAGTTATTTAAAGACATATAAAAGCTAGGTGTGTAATATACAATATCACAGCGTTAGAATAGTGTCGTTCCAAACCGTGTAGCGAGCATTCCAGTACTTTGGTGATGGCCAAAATCTGGAAATTCTCACTGTACTGTTTTAACATACTATAATTGTTCGATACAGAAGAAAATGTGAACGTAAGGGATGTCATTTATTTTAAGAATCAAGAAGAAATGGATGTAAATTACAAAATAGAGCCAAAGATGAATGTAGTTCACAAGAAACATATTTTTTTACTGAAAATTTGTTACAATTACTTTCTACTATCTCTTAGTTTTAATATCACTATAATATGAGCACTACCCTCAAACACATAAACGCAAACACACACATAAGTATGCTTATAAGATATTTCATTTAAATGAATAAGTAACACGTAGCTAAGAAACTTATTTTTTGCATTTGTTCTATTTGAGTTCGGTTCAAAAAAAGGTTTTTTTTTTACCATTTTTAGTGTGGTAACACGAAAGTCCCAGTAAGTAGTGGATGGTTAGCAATGAGTGAAGCTGGTGGTTTTGATGATGGGGCAAAGTAAGTCTTGCAATCGGTCGGTGGAAAGTATTAAACAGCCATAACGTCTTTTATCATCCAATACCTCGGTACCGAGCAGTATCTGACAACAAATCGCATATTAATGACAGACTCCTAATCGTAAAGTAATGTAATGAGTTCTATCATCAGCACACCATCCTTATGCGATGCCTCACATGCATAAACAACTTAATTCCATCACAAGACAGGTGAAATACCTCAAAATGTTTGACTTACTTGGGATTCCTTCATCAGATTCTGACGTGGTGAATGGAACCGAAGTGTACCCTATCAAATACAAAAAGAATTTTCAAAAAAAAAACATACCACCGAATTGAGAACCTTCTTTTTTTGAAGTCTGTTAAAAATCGTAATTATTTTTAGCCAACAATAAACTTCTGGGAACGTGTTACTATACGAATCAATAGTACGACACTATTGCCCTTCTTACTCACGAAACTAGCTCAGTTCGTCCTGTCAGAATACGAATTTTTTCCCGCCTTATTAAATTTTCAAACTTTATTTAAAGTGTAATCGTAAATAATTATATGCTGCCAGTAATTTGCGGAGTATTATCAAGTAGTAAATTGCGTCCCAAGGATTCGGTTGCAAACAAACATCTGGTGAAGCTAATAAAAAATGTGTTAGTCTTTTACCAATTGCAAGCTATGAACTGCAGTGGTATATATATATATATATATATATATATATATATATATATGTGTATATATATATATATATATATATATATGTGTATATATATATATATATATATATATATATATATATATATATATATATATATATATATATGTATATATATATATATATATATACACATATATATATATATATATATATATATATATATATATATATGCATAGTATATACTATATATCTACGTGTATGAAATTAATTACAACTGTTTGCTTTCAGCCAACCGTTATAATGAATGGATCAATTGAATGGCTTATTCATTTGAATCATAACCGCTTCTCGGTGACTGACTTTTGATTCCCAAAACAATGATTAACGATTCACATACGTATTAAAATTTATTATTAAGCATAAAATTTGAAATTATTCTTCGGTTTTGTATCAAATATTTTATGTGTAAAACGCTTTATTTTCTTATATTTTTTTAAACGGAATTGTCTTCTAAGGTCCTATTTTTAAGCTATTACATTTCGTAATTAGGTTCTTCCGACGGAATAGAAACGGCCGAAAGAAACTTTTGATTTAAATGTATAATAAATAACAATTACCAATTACACCAGTTTATTAAACAATGATCATGGCATGATTTAAATAGTGACACATTATTGATATGAATTATCAAACTATGATCATCATTAGAAACCCCAATCAGCCTTTGTTGAGACCATTCCAGCAAGATCAACAAAAGAACACTTTGTGCTTTTAATTACATCAGGTGTTTTAAGTGAAATTTAATTGTAACAAAGTTATAAATTTACAAGGAATTATAGCTGACAAACGGGAATTAGTTATATGATATTACATTCATTTAGAACTTCATCTTCATTTCTACATAATTTGAAATGAAATATATTAAATACCTCAGTTATGAAAGGTAAATTATTGATTAAAAACAGAAAAACATTTATAAGCGCCTCAGTGCTCAGTCTCAGGTGTTCTCCGAGAGCTATAGCTTTTATAAGTATTTGAAGCTTAAAAGTCTCAAACCGTATACGGAACGAATAAAAATAGCACGAAACACGAAATAGCACGTACTTCATATTTTTTGTTTGCATATGCAAGATTATAAACATGATAATCTTATGTAAGTTTTACCTTATGTAATAACTTGCAGTTATTAAAATTTAATACTCTTGACAAGAAATGGTTATGTTAAATCACCAAATAGTTTTATTTTTCTCAAATAATTACACAGATTTTGTGGGTTGGTAATAAGGGTTGTGTGCCTCAAGTCGAGCAGAAAAGGAAAAACCATATACAACTAGAACTATTATCTGATTTAAAGCACTTGCTTTTTGTACTTACTTACTTTAGACGACCTCCGTGGACGAGTGGCGTAAACATCGGTTTTCAAGGTGTCGCCATCTCGAGGTCCCGGGTTCGATTCCCGGTCGGGTCAATAAAGAAAAACCACTTTTTCTACATTTTCTTGGGTCTGGGTGTATGTGGTGCCTTGATTTGTTCCGATTCCCATACCTCAAGTGCATTAGCATCTTACACTGGGATCGGAGCAATGTATGTGATGTTGTCCCTATCTATATATGTATTTATTTATTAAAAAAAAGACTTATGTTCGTTATGTGTAAAGTTAGAAGTCCTAAAGTTTATGTCCTGGAGCTCCTGCTAAAACTTTTTGACTACCATTTTCTATCACATCATCATCATTTCACACACATATACATAATCAATTATCGCAATAAAGAAATTTTACTAAAAATAAGTTATATTATATATTTATATTTATGTTCAAAATTCGTTCATCATTTATGATTATTTAAGATTTTTATGAATTTTAAAAATACTTCGTATCGCATAAACGAGGACTCTGAACGAAACTGACAAAAATTTCTATAATGATATACAACGAAGCAGGTGAATGTTAGTGGTTTTTAGAAGTGGTGACGTCAGCATCGCCAACGTCACAATCTCCATTATTCTCCACTCCTTGTGTGTATTTGAAAATATTTTTCTTGTTCCGTAGTTGGCTGGCCGTTTAGCGATAAGGCCACCTGTTATACATATCATTTTTTTCTATCATAATATCATAAATTAAATTTTACTATAAATTAAATTTTATTAATTTCATTCATTTATTCAAGCTTTATTCCAATTATAGTATCTTTTATTTACAGACGTAATTTATATGTATGTGAGTGAAACGACCGTTTCGGAACGTCAATTCAATTTTCACTCCCAGGTACATACTTGTAACCAACGTTCCTAACAACAACTGGCTTATCTTCGTCACACAGAGTTTATATATTATCCTTAACATAATAGTTACTCCATAAAGAAAGGGTAAAATGTAAATAATCTGCATTTTAATGAATACGTCGCTGAATAGAGTCGCATTAATCTAAAGAGGGCCTTTTGTGGAATAACTGTTGTTTGTGGAATAACTTGCTCATTTATAACTTAATCAAAAATATTATGGTTACAATCGATCATATTTCTGATGTTGTGGTCTGAAACACGATTCCATCATCTTGACGCTATAAATAAGAACATAAATTTATTTAATTTTTATATTTCGTAGATATGTTTATTAGTCACATTCACAAATTGAATAGGTGTCCCCAATACTGAAAGTCCATAGATCACTTCAGCTTAATCATTACAATTCTTTTTACTGACCTCCTCGTAATATCTTTATCTGTTTGTTATGTGATATTTATACTATTAATGTAGAGAATAATCTATAGATTTAAGCCTAATAAAGCTATTTAAAAATAATAGGTATCTTTTCACGCAATTCCCAATACACACCTGTGTGTCTAACACAGGTCTAGTCTAGACAATTAAGTCCATTTGACCCACCTTTCACCGAAGATATTTTCGGGACAACGTGACAGGTGGTGAACCCGTCGTCGTCTTTATGTCCAAGCCAACGATTTAATTCGTACATAAGTTTTTGAAAAACCCATTGGTACAAACCAGCCACCTGGGGATCGAACTCGGGTCTCTTGACTCGAAATTCCGACCACCAAAACTCGGCTATCGCTAATTTTAAGTCTATACAGATTATTTTAATTTGTAAATGTTGTACACGTTTTGCCCGTTTTAACTTTTTCCAAAAACCAAAAATTGTCGTAACTCATTGATTTGTAGGTATGGAAAAAATGAGCAAATTCTTTGTATTCCCATCGGATTCTGTAAGTTAAATTAATAAATTCGGATTCTGTAAGTTAAATTAGTAAAATAATTAGGTTCGTGTACTCCTGTTAATGTATATAAAATAAAAAAAGGGTTCAAACTTCTCTGTATACTTGGTTGCAACATAGACTTATATTATTTTTCTTGAAAGCGCCTGAAACGAAACTCATGCTAACTACACCGTTACGGTTGTGCTATTGAAATACAACTGGCGTCGACAAATATTTAAAACCGAACTTATCCGTATTCATCGAACAATTAGACAACACCCAGTCCTATTCTAGCGGCCTGCAAGTAATGCAGAGCATGGGTTCCTTGAGGGAGGGTTTGCCATAATTGCCACGCTTGTCCTGCAGGTAGGCGATTGCAGTGCCAGACAACTTGTGATTTGACGCTGGATGGGGGATTATCCCGCCATCTGTCGGTAGCCAATGCAATTTTCAAAACCTTTCCTTTAGTCGCCATCCATTTCCGCTTCATATTCTTACGCTTCAACCACACGGCAAATTCAATATAACTCCATAAACATAAATAATGATGTAATCATATGTACATCAATGATCAAAGTACAACATTCATTTGACGACCTCCGTGGATGAGTGGCGTATACACCGATTTTTTGATGCCGCCGCTAACTCTGGGTACCCGGGTTCGATTACCTGACGGGTCTACATTGTGTCAAGTGTTGTGGGTATTTGTGGTACCTTCATTGTTTCTGATTCAATAACACAAGTGCTATATCTAATTACTATGTGATCATTTCAATATATATGATGTTGTTCTTATCTATGTGTATATGTATTTATTATTTTTATTTATATGATTATGCATATATTTACCCCGAAATTATACATACATGCGCAACCCTTTGCTTCTTGGGTTACACGGTCACTATCAACTAGGTTATAGGGCCGCTATAAGTATTATATATATTTTTTCCTGTTAACCTTTGATATGAAATTTAAAATATGGACTTAAATTCGAAATTTACAGCAAAATTATTATACTTCAGAAAAAATCCCCACAGACAACTTTAATTGTACTATCGAACGCGCTGTTTGAAATAACTGGATGATATAAATAATTCAAAGGTCTGGTTGGAAATATTTTTTCCAATAGTTAAGAAACAGTTTCTATATATTTTAATTTGATACATGAAATATTCACTAGTTCTTAATAGTATTATAAATTAGTTTATAACAAACTATTTTTACTTCCTGACGTTTCACGGGGAGACTGAAGTCTTGAACGTTCCGCTGTCATCTACCGGCTACCGTCAACTTTATTTTTTAATTTTGGATCCGATTTACGCAAAATGTGCTCACTGTATCTTGAGGTCTTGCAATGGTATGCTTGGTCTTGGACTTAATCTTATTTATGACTGGATCCCAAGCAGGTGGTAGTACCCAACCATCTTCTCTATTGAAATTTGGATGTTTTTTTAAATTCAATACCCTCCCGGATCATCCTGGCCTACCCAGGTTTTATTTCGCGAGGACATGTGGCTTGTCAAATCTGATATACAAGCCACATGTCCTTGCGAAAGTACTCGTACACCAATTCCTCCTCAGTCACGTCCCAAAAATTGTCTTCGGTGGAAGGTGGGCGGAAAGGACTTAATTGTCCGGACCTCTTTTTACACCAGTATTGAGAACAGTGTGAAGATATTTCTTTTATATAAAGGAACAAAATCAACTTTCCATTTTTTTTCCATACATAAACCAAATTTATTAACTACAATTAACTTTACTCGAGACATGTGTCTCTCTTAAAATAAAAATTTAATGTGAAAATAACTACCACTCTTTATACTCATATTGTAAAACATTCCTAAAAAAGTAACACTAAAACAACAGTTTATAACAAAGACCTGCAAACTGTAATTTCACATGTCAAAGGAATTCGCGCTGTCTATGAAAAAAAATTATATGAACCTGTCTTTAGAAATAAAAACTATGGAAAAACGTAAGAGTATATATAATTGCGAAATGAATATCAGAATTATCACTAGTACAAGGCAAAAGAAGATAAAATCTGATTAACTATTTCATAGTGTAGTGATTACTTAATAATTATCTCAAATCAAATTTCCGATATTTATGAATTTATGATTGTTCAAATAATTTATTTTAAAAAGTAACAACCGTCGTGTGGTTGTGTGATCGGAATTCGAGCTACGAGACCCGCGTTCGATTCCCAGTAAGTAGACGTACCAATATGTTTTTTCAAAACGGCGACAAGCTCACCACCTATCACATTGTCCCAAATTAAACTCCGGTGAAATTGTGCGTGAAAAATCTCAAATAAATAATATTAACACTCGTTACTCGATCGCATTTTTTTATTTATTTAGTTTATAATTGTTTCTGGCCTTAATATAAATAAACATTTAGTTAAATTTTGTCCTGATATGGGTAAATAAATAAATTTTTGTTATTATTTTTATTTCGAGTCAAGAGACCCGAGTTCGATCCCCAAGTGTCAGACTCGTACCAATGGGTTTTTCAAAAACTTATGTACGAATTATATCGTTGCCTTGGACATAAAGATGGCGACGGGCTCACCACCTGTCACGTTGTCCGAAAACATCTTCGGTGGAAGGTGAGTCGAAGGGACTTAATTGTCTAGACTCCTCTGTCTATCCCTTTATTGGGAATTGCGTGAAGATATTTATTTATTTTATTTGTTTTAAAAAGCTAGATCTAAATTTTGTTGAATGTAACATCGTATTAGAAGCCGTTTTTGATTCAGTACAGGTGCTATTGTATATCAGACGTTGTGAAAGAAAAACGGATCTTACATGTTTTGTAAACATTTTCGGTTTCCTTATTTCAACGGGCTACAATTAAATGGGGCAAGTTATTATTAACGTAGGCGCGTAACGTAACGTATTTATAGGCTCGGCTCGTCATGAAGTCCATTTGCCGCCTACTATACAGTGTAATACGGATGTCTAACGGCTGCGCGTGTAGGAAACACCTTTAAAATTCTTTTACTCTGCTTTGTAAATTGGTACATTTTTTTTCTAATTAATCAAAAACGATTCCAAAGTTGCAGTTGTAGGTATATGTTCATTAGAAAACATCCAGGAGTTATAGTGAATCCGTATCACTCGGTCGCATGAATTGGTGTTTTACGTTATGTGGTCTGACTGATTTTTTTCTTTTACTGCAGATCGTTGAAAAAATTATTATATTGTGACTGGCCTGGCTGAGTAAGAAGTATTTTGCGTACCCTTCAAGAAAATCAAGAAACATTGTATCATGGTATACAATAAATGTTTCTTGGTACCACGCACGTAAATAACTTAAACCAAAAAACTAAAATAATAAATAAAAAATAATCAAACTTAGTGTAAAAGTCAGAAACAATATAAAAGAGACAAATATGTATGATGAAAAAATAACTTTGACTTTATATAATATTTTACAAAACAAAAGCTTATTTTATTTTTATAAAATCCTATGGCGTAGAAGGGGCAACCTTTTAGAATTAAGTCTGGTTTTCTAAACAAATGGCGTAAATGGTTATTTTGATATGTCAGACCGAAATAATAATGGATCGGTAATTGGCAGCAGCATATAAAATTCACGGCGCGATAGTGATAATAAAGAAAATAGACTTAAAATATATATTTTTTATTTCTAAAGTGAAAATTCACGATAGCCGAGTCGTTGGGTGGTCGGAATTTCGAGTCAAGAGACCCGAGTTCGATCCTCAAGTGGCCGTACCAATGGGTTTTTCTAAAAAACTTATGTACGAATTTTATAGTTGGCTTGGACATAAAGACGGCGACAGGCTCACCACCTGTCACGTTGTCCCGAAAATATCTTCGGTGGAAGGTGGGTCGAAGGGACTTAAATGTCTAGACTAGACCTCTGGCTATATTATATATACAGGGGGTATTGGGAATTGCGTGAAGATATTTTTTATGTACGATTTATGTCATTGGCTGGGAACTAAAGACGGTGACAGACTCCCCATCTGACAAGTTGTCACAAAATAAGCTCCGTTGAAATTGGGTCTTAATTGGGACTTCATTGTTTAGACCTCCGGCTCCCCTGTTTAGAATAGTAGTTAAGAAAAATATGTAATAAAAAGCAATATAAAATATTTTGAGGGACTTTTGATTGATTTTATGTCACGATAGCCGAGTGGTTGGGTGATCGCAATTCGAGTCATGAAACCCGAGTTTGAACCCCAGGATTTGTACCAATGGGTTTTTTCAAAAAAATATGTACGATTTATATCGTTGGCTCGGTTATTAAAAACGGTGACGGGCTCATCACTTGTCACGTTGCTCCAAAAATGTCTTCGGTGGAAGGTCGGTCGAAGAATTAATTGTCAAGACCTGTATTGGGAACGGCGTGAAGAGGGACTTTTAAAAGTTTTATATAAATTTCTAGGCGATTGTGTAAAATTAACTCTGTGTTTCTGAATATGTCAGGTTTTGGCACCAGTTAGCAACTGATAGTCGAATGTTTCGAACCCGGCATTCAGCGCTGTGGACGAAATTGTTACAGTTGCTGTTTTAAATATCTTAAGAAACTATTCATCCGCTCACGATGTACACAACCAACAATAAACTTGTTTTTAATACAATTGAAGTGTAATAGAAAAATAGTCCGTCGGGTTCAATCTAATGCAAGCCGTCTGTCGCTGTCAACTTCAGGTTGTACTTGCCATTGTGTTTTATATTTTTACTGCCAAAGTGCTTTGAAACAAGAAATAGAGTAATATATTGAGTATAATAATTTTCTGTATATATATTTTTTTTTTTTGGTGGCTAGTTTTCATTGCGATTACTGTAAGAACTAAACAATGTTTGATTTAAAAAAAATTTATTCGGAATCAGGTCTTTGATTTCCAGTACCGTTTTATTTTTTATTAATATAATTATTAAAAATATTGTGATATTTGTAATATTTACATAAAAAATATTGTGTTCAACACGGATATTCATGTTGTTATTAAATTTAATTTACTAATAAAATATAATTGGCCATAAACCAAAAAATAGAATTGCATAAATAAAAATTTTAAATACAGGCAAGTTAATTGGACCAATTACTGAAATGTATGAAAATCGATGTCGAAACTTAAACTTTGTCTATTTTCTACTTTACGAGTTCAGGGCTCAGAGAATTCAGCGATGAAAGATTTTATAACTTTATATCTACGTTTGTTATAAGCGGACCCATGTTTTGCTGTAACTATGTAAGAAATAATGCAGACATTTTATTACATCACAAGTATAGGTAACTTTTACACAATATTGTACAATACAATGTCATGTATTTGGGATGTTTATTGTTAATGTTGTTATATAGATACCACATTCACTATCATACGTAGACACTACTATCAATCAGATGTGCTGTCATTTTCTTGAATATCTTTTAACCGACTTCCTAATCCTGTATGAGATCTGGACCTAAATGCTGACATGACAAACATGCTTACGACTGTAGGGATAATAACTAAATGCTGACATGACAAACATGCTTACGCCTGTAGGGTAATACTATGTCAGGTAGTCAGCGGTTTAGGCATGTTTAGCCCTTTTAACAAGATACCAAAGAAGCTGTGTCTCATATAATTTCTGGTACAGGAACAGGAGCCTGTTTGGTATACCGTGATATGTGATAAGTCTGTCGCCGTCGTGGCCAATCATACAATAATATAATGATTTCTTGTATTTACGCGACAATAATATTCTTACATAAGTTCTAAAACAACTTATTGATACATGCTTTCCCTGATAGGGGTTGAACTCTAATCTCCTCTTTTCGAATGCAAATACCACGTAGCTAGTGTGACTTTGTGATGTTAGTTTTTTCTTTCACTTACACGTAATCATGTAAGTCAGTTTACGTCATTGTTTCCTAAAGCATGAAAATAATTTATACTTTGTTGTTACACACCGATAGTGCTGCTTTCCACAAAAACAACTATACCCAGATTTTAGTTTGTAAATGGGAGAAAAAAAATTACATGTTTTATTTTTAGTCTATAGAAACACGTGCATTAGTTCGTATAACATTAAATAGCGTCTTTATCGGATGCTCCAGCGAGACGGCTGTCGTTCTATTTCCGAGACGAGGGGTGACTTCTTTTATCCCGAAGACTTTCGTTTCGATCCGTGTCGTTACCGTATCCGCGACTAACAGGGTGTAACGCTAAATACTACCCTCGTACCGTACCTTACGAACAGACAATGGAGAGTTTTTAATAAATTATTTCTTTCATTTAGAGGAGTACTTATTTATAAAATTTTTGTATAGTGCTTATACAAATTTTATTAACATAGCTTCATTATATTTACTTGAAAAAAAATATTGTTTTTAAAACAGTGTTAAAGGAAGCTAACTTAAAATAGAATAGCTTTTCTTTGAAATTATTGTGGGTTGTTAATTATTAATTTTCACGTACAGATAATATGAACTGTTTGCGCGACCACAGTAGAAGACATGGCGAAGATGTCGAAGAAGCGAGTGATTCATCTTGCTATTCAGTTCAACCACCATACAATCCCAATTTTGTTAGTGATAAGTATGAACATTTACGATGCATTTCACCGTGGCGCGTGTATCAAACGGGATTGTATACCGCTGTTGAAGATAGTTATGGATACAATGACGGAGGGCGTCGCTCTTTATACGAAGGAGTCAACTGTTTACCGGTGAGTGCGCCAAGTAATTCAGCTTGTGTGCAGCACGCCGCACGTCTCACATCGCTCTTACGTATAAACTACGAATTTCGTCTGCGTGGTGTGTTTAACGTGATCCTAGCTAACTACTCCGCCTATTTATATTTTGTTGTGTAAACAACGTTACGCTTGTATTAACGTGTTTTATTTATTTGACTATGTGTGAATACTCAAAGAAAATTATAACAGCTATTTCGTTTAACATAAAACGGATCAAAGCGGGAAGGGTGTCCGGAATGCATCAGACGCACGATCAGAGATCTATTTCCGGCCGCGTCGTTAGCCGTATTCGACATACACGGCTCATTTTGAACTAAAACATGCGCGAGCTCGGCCGTGGGGGCTCATTCGTAGCGGCCACCATAGCGGCACTACACAATCGCGCTGCGCCCGACGTCAAACCTCAAAAACTCAAATCTCTTTCTATCGCCGAGGAACCAAGAAACGTAGTTCAAGCTTCAAATGAAGATATTTCTTTAGACGAACATTCTCGTCGGACATCCGGTGTCAGCGAACGCCCCCAATCGACGGCTTCGGAAGCCTCGGGCCGCGACTCCGTCTCGGTCCAATCCAGCGAGGATCCACCCCCTCACGAAAGTATGTAATTTACAATACGTGGACGAGTCACTGACGTAGCGTAGGACTGGAACGCGGCCAAAAATTAAAATAGCGAAACGTCGGTGACTCGTACAGTGTTCTTGTCGCGCAGTGTCGTTTATGAGGAGCCTCATGTCCGATCGCGAGTTTCTCACGGAACCGTTTGAAGAGGAGGAGGAGCGTGCGGTGGTGGATTATGTTCATCCCGCCGTACGCTCCTACATGTACTCGCCCATGGGTGAGTTTCTGAAACTCAAAGAGGCTCCTTATAAACGATGGACAATGTTTGATTTATTATCTGGTGACAGGCGGTGACTCGGATAGTCCCGATGAAGCAACCGTAAAATGCAGAGCCTGGACTGACGGAGCGATAGCGGCGCCCCGTGCAGATTCCTCCGATACCGATTCCAGCACTACCAGTGATGATGATTCAGAGGAACGCGAGTATGAAACGGGTGGTGGCGATGCTGACTATTGCACGCTCACACCAAACAGACGCGTAGACAACTCGATGCGTTGCGACAATGATTTCAAGTGGATGCCGAGCGGCGATATAATGGAAGAAGAAACCGAGGCAGCTTTGAAGCCACGTCCAAACGATTATAATTCAACCAGTTTAGACAGCAGACGTCGAGCGCCCGGTGATCGCAGTGAGCGCGATAGAAAGTCCAGATCATCGTTGACTACAAAACCGCCACAACACCCGTCTAGTGTTCGCGCGTCTCCGCGGCCGCGACGCCCTAGGAACGAAGAGCCTCCGCCCGATTTGCAACGACGATGGAACTCGTACGAACACTTTCGGTGGCCAGAGGGCGGGTGGTGGCCTCCTATGTGCTGGTGCCACGGACCGCCCGCACCGCCACCCTGCTGTATGCACGATCGCACTTGGCCCTCACACCCCTCACTTCCACCGATGCCTGCGCGAAATTATAAGGTAAATGCGAACCGTGCTTAAACCGCAATCTGTGTTGAAATAATACGTGGACAGAATAACAATGTTTGGGTTCAGTGTAGTAAGGCCATAAGTATATAAATAATTAGCGTTTAACTATAACAATAGTTAATGTAGTTATCTGTTTCATTAGTATTGTTACATTAATGTGTACTTTGAGAACTAATTTAATTAAGCTTGTTTTTTTTAATTTCGTTTACATATAACAATTTAAAAATGATTATGACATCATAAATATGGTGTAATTTATTTTTTATTTTTAACGTGATTATTTCAATAACATAATTCTTATAATTATCTTTGCCTTTATTACTTAGTACCAAAGCCAGCGGTTTTAGTCCTCTAGGGTGTAAGAATAACGATTAATAGTAAATAACTACATTTATATTCGATCTAACCTTATTATACTTACCTACCATTCGTGGCAATAACAATTGTTAACACCTATCCAACGCTTACGTGATAGCCTCGATGGTAGTTGCGCATGCCATCAAACCAAAGAGTGGGCTTGCATCTCGATAAAGGTAATTAAAGGTAGCATTTATATCACGAATACGAATTTGGATTTAAAAATATATTTATATTCTTATCATCATCTTCCAGTTGCCAAGACTGGGACCTTAGGTCTGGTGTGTTTATTCCTACCAGCCTATGTTTTGCTTTAGTGTTTGTTATGATTGTCAAACGGCATTCTACTCGCCCTTGTGCATCTAACTAAAAAGAAAATTATGTAAAATTTATGACATAAATTGATCGATAGTAATGACATCTACTATAATGGCTGACCTTATTCGCTTATAGATACGTAAATATTAAATGTTGTGATATGTATCACATTAGACAAACGGCTTGACCGATACGGCATTTTTTATGCCTGTTTATAAATTTATATAAGTTTAGCGACACGATGGCCTACTTGGTAGTGACTTTGTCTTCGATACTAAGGATGCCAACCCTTAAGCAAAGTCACTATAAGAAGGTTTCGAATCCCGCTAGGGGCAAACATTTGTTTGATGAATATAAGTGTTTGTACTTGATTTGTTTCTAAAAATATTTATATATCAAAGTAGGTAAAAGTAAAAGTATCTAAATGTTTATATATCATAAGTAGACACAGTTAATATTACCGTTACTAGACGGAATTCTGGATACTAAGACGGCGATAGGCTCACCATGAGCTTCGAAAAGGCTTCAGTGAAAGGAATTAATTGCATAACCACTGACTACCCCAGAACTGGGAAAATGCGTAAAGGTATAATATATATCTATAAAGGAAAGAAAAAATAAGATGACTTTTCAACTTTTCATCCTTGGAACAAATACCAGCTTGTAACACAAGTTACTAGACGTCATAGAGTATATATCATGAGGCGCTGTATACAATTCAATAATAAAATCTCTGTTAATTACGAAGCCTACTAGCAGCGCAATGAAATTTATTAAAAACATTTTATGTAAAGGATTGCTCAGTGTGACTAAATTAAAGGTTGAAACTCTAGGGAATAACTTTATGCTCCCAAATAATTTCTAAATATTTGATATTGTGTTCAATATTGTATTAAATTTTTTGAAAAAACAAAATATGAGAGAAGATAGGTAGGTATCCTACCGAGTTCTTTCACCTGTGTTTTTTCTTACTTTCACATGTGTATGAAAGAAAAGTTACTTGGAAAATACAACAGTATACAAAAAAGAATCCAAGAGATTGTCAAATTTGTAGTGAGTAAAAATATTACTAGTACCACACTTTTTTCCACGTTTAAACTTTTCTTCACACATTTCAATTTTATAGTAGTAGTAATAGTATATTTTCTTCACACATTTCAATATTATTTTCGATAGAGTGCTATTTCCAATTTCTCTTTTTGGGCAATAAAATGATTCTATTTGAAAATTATATTAAAGATTATCGTCACCTATTCAATCATTACTCAGAAAGGATTCCTTATTTATTTTTCTTTTTATGATATTTCTGTTTCTTCTCTTGATGTTCTAATGCATGGATATTAGCATATCCAGAGAACAAACAGTAACAAACTAACATTAAATTTGTTGTATTTCAATAGCATTTTAATAAGAATGAAATACTTTCGACAGGTCAGGTAGAAGAAAATAAAATATAAGTTTAAACAACTAGAAATTAGAGAAATTGTCTACTTAAATGTGTGTCCCGAGCCTTTTATAATTCTTTACTATAAGATCAGGAAAGCAGCGCCAGTACGAACTTTCGCAGAAACATCAGCGGCGGGCACAATATACTATTGATATATTATATAAATGATATAATAAAACAGTACAAAGTAATAATGATAAGCATATCACCATTACAGAATGACGCGGAAGATAGAGTACGAAGGCTTGAAGCGGATAAGGAGAGCTTGCAACTTCAAGTGCAAGTTCTGTCTGAGCAAATAGCAGCACAGACTGAAAAAATGGCAGACTTAGAGCGATCTCTTAATGACACGCGGCATAAACTCGACGAAACGGAGCAAAGATTACAGAAGGTAAGATTGATTTTACTATAATATATTATGTTGTATCCCAAAAATATACACTAGTTGACATGAGAATCGCCTTTGGTTTTTCGTCAGATAAAAAAAAATCTAGAGGTTATCAAAAAAATCCGAGTCTTCGTCGTTGTTTTATCAGTTATTAATTATTATCACTGACGTTAAATTATTAAGTAGTTATCATTCCGGCAATTAATGTCGTACACTGTCGTGTTTTTTGTTTATTTATCATTCTTCTTATTGTTTAATGACAACATCGAGTCTCTAGAAAGTGCAATAATACAGTAGTAATAAAGGCGATTAATCTCTTAAATGTTTATGATTTGATAGTTTTAGATAGATGTGATGTTTTTTTTAGATTTCTTCTTATAATGTTAGGAATTAACTTCTTTTTTCAGATAGCTTACAACCGGCACCTCTTGATTGAAATAGTTTATTGTAACAGTTTATTGAAAAATTATTAGGAGAATTTTTTACTAAATTTCCGGCAGTCATTATAAATATAGCAGAGGTTTCGTTTTGGAAACGGACGCACTCAATTATGTTTAACTCTTTAATGTGATAACTCACACATTAATGTTTAACTGTACAATGTATTAAAAGTAATCTGTTGGGGTTATCGGTTACTTTCGTTTTATATTGATATTTTTATATAGCTAGAGAGAGGTCTAGTCAATTTGGTCCTTTCTACCACACATACCACATTTCACCGGAGCTTATTTTGAAACAACGTGACAGGTAGTGTAGTAGTTGCCATCTATTACACAATCTAGATGGCAACCATATAAATCGTACATAAGTTTTGAAAAAACTTATTGGCATGAGCCTACCTCCTTGGGATCGAACAGAGGTTTCTTGACTCGAATTCCGATCGACCAGCCACTCTGCTATTGTAACTAATCATTTATCTACAAATGCATTAAACTACATTTCGTACCATAAAATCGTAAAACGAAACAAAACTGTACCATCTGGCGCCAAAGGCAGAAAATTCAGACTTGACTGGATATTTTATAGTAAGCAATAAATATTGTATTAATTTTGCCTTCAAATTACTTTTTGTTCAGAAGTATCGTGATTTTATGAAAAAGGAACTTGCGCTTCTCTGTTTTGTATCGTTAACCGACTCACCCAAATTTACTGCTTACGACATGATAATGTTCGCGGTAAAGTGAGTTCGCGGAAACTTCAATGACAGTAGTAAAATATTAGGTCGAGTAATGATGGGATGGGAGACATCACACATAGACATTAAGGTATTTAGCATTCGGCGCGACCTATTTCGCAATGGTACGGTTATTCAATAAAGACGAGCGGTGTGGGTCGTGCAATTTCCAATGTGTCTCCACTCCAGCTCATTAGTACGCGGACGGTGCGCGCAGTGACGATCGCGTAATCATACGCCCACGAGAACCGCGTCGTTATTTTATGACGACTATGTCCACTTGACCGATTTCAACTTGACTGTTTTTATTAAGGTTCAAAAAATACTTACTGCGTGGCTTAGTTAGCCAGGCCAGTAAATGCCCACTACTAGTCAAAATAAATATCCTTTCTGTGAGATTATACAATCTGTGATGTAAATAACCACCATCTGTGGTTGCGATTCCTTTTTAGGCTTTTTTAGGGCTTTTCAGGCAGCAACGGAGAGAAAGGGGTGGTATATTCTTAAGATGTTACCACGCGACAGTGTTCATAATTGATATTAGTTGCAACGATTGAAAGGATTATAAACGACTAGCTTTTATCAGCGGCTTTGCAAATGTTGATTTCTTTAAATAACTCTCTATCTATCATTATATATGATACTTTATTTAATATAATATTTTACCAATGTGTTTGTAACAGTTTTTAGGAAAAATATGACAGCAAAATAAATTATATGGAAAAAATGTAGGTTTCTATTGGTGAAAGAATTTTAAAAATCGGTTTAGTAGTTTAGGCACTAAAGCGTAACAAACAAATATTAGTTATTAAAGTTTTGTCTCTCTTCAATAGCGTGTCATGGTTTAATGCACTAAGGTATATATGAAGTCAAAGGATTTATAAAAAAAAGTTAACTAAAATGTCTACAAAAGTAGAATTAATATGTTATATCTCATTTAATAACGTACTCGTATATTTCATAAAGGGTGACTTCAAAAGTTCACGATGGTTGTAGTAATCCTTTTTTGGAGTAATCCGTTGAGATTCATTTTATACTGTTACCCGGCCTTTCACTACTCACGTAATCTAAGCTTTTCTGTAAAGAATAGGAAAGCTTTTTCCTTTTTTCCAGCCAGCAATGGAATTGTACGGAGGATAGCGGAGAAGGATTAAGCTCGTTTTATTTGTCTTAAATCGCTTTGTTCAAGATATAGAGATAGAAGCTGAAATGTCTATTTTATGAATTATATTTTTATAAATAAATCGTAATCATGTTAAAGAGGGTCTTTATCGTCCGCAGCATCTATGTACGTATGCTACGTACACAGCCTGGGTTTGAGTTTGAGCAGCGATTTTAATGTCCAGCATGGAGAGTTAAGGTTCGAAATCGGCCTAAATTTACATACATATATACGGCCTATTAAAGTACAGCCTAATAAATTTACATACATAACGGCCTATTAAAATCCACTGTCCATTTGCCATAATCGCAACGGTTGGCAAGCGGATTGGCGATCGCAGCAGCAGACCACTCGCACCTCAGACGCTGCTGCCCATCTTTGGTCTGTTTATTTTGGTCTGATATTTTTAGAGATGGTTATCCCGCCTTCTATCGGTTGCCATAACGATATTCAAGGCTGTTTCCCTCAGTCGCCTCTTACGACACCCACGGGAAGAAAGGGAGTGGCAATATTCTTACACCGTTACCACAGGCTAAGGCCTAAATTTATTATGCTAAACTTTTATGTGATTAAATTATAGAGAAAATGTTATTTAAAAATAATCATTAAAAATAAAATTTTATTATTATTTATTATAATTATATTTATTATACATTATATTATTATTTATTAATATGTTATTTATTATATTTATAATTATTTATTGATTTAAATTTTACTTGATCATTAATAATTACGCATATGATGTTTTTGGATCGTTTTTCAGGTATTATTAAAAATATATCAAAGTAGTAGAAGAGTTCTTAGTAAGAAACCAACCCAAGTAAATATTCAAATGAAATAGACAAGTTTAAAAGATTTGCACAAAACAGTTTTTATTTTCATATATCACTAGGATATTATATGACATTGCTACTTATATGACAACTTGCTAATCATGAGTATTTCTCAAGTCTTAAGGATCTGTATACTTCAAGTTAATTATCAACCTGTAAACATTTTTTTATGATCTTTTTTAAAAGAATACTAGTACCTTTCTAACTAAACTGCAATGTTTGTGTTTAGAGTGGTTCATGACAATAGCCTAATGGAAAGCTCGAACCTGCGACGTCGTACGTTTCGCAGTTCGCTCCCTAAACCATTAGACTATTGACGTTTCAATGTTTCAAGTTATTTGTAGAAGTATAGCCTCCGACCGTCGCGCCTTTTCAGTATTACTAGCCGTTAAGCTGCGTGCTCAGAGATCTCAACAATAAATAGAATTCAGATTACGTTTCAATAACTCTATTATTATAATGAATTATAGATTTTTGAAAAACCCATTGGTACGAGCCTGCCACCTGGGAATCGAACTCGGGTCTCTTGACTCGAAATTCCGACCACCCAACCACTCGGTTATCGTGACTTCGTCGAAATACCAATCATAGATTAGAGATTCAGAGCCAATATAAAAGAAAAAAAACTGACTTTTACTTATCTATTGGGCTTTATTGTTCAACCATTTCGTCATCGATAACTTCATTCTATTATAATTCAACAGCTTTAGAATTTTTTTTATAGAGAAGGGAGGCAAACGAACAGGTGGCTCACGTGATAGTAAGTGATTACCGCCGCCCATGAACATCCGCAAAACCAGAGGCATAGCAGATGCGTAGCCGGCCTTTGAGAAAGGTATAGGCTCTTTTCTTGAAGGTCCCAAAGTCGTATCGGTCCGGAAAAACCGGTGACGGCAGCACATTCCATAAAGTACAAGTGCGTGGTAAATCTTGAAAAAAAAAATACAAAGAGATGCAACGTCTCTTCGCAATGCCAGGGGATCTAGCCTATCAGATAGAACATGGTCGTCGAAGATTCAAACCGCTCTTCGTTGGATACGGTTGGAAATGGAAGGAGCTGACACTGGGTTGCCCCGCCAAGAATTGCGAACAGTACTCCATGTGCGTCCGAAACTGCGCTTTATAAGATTGCAAACGGTGGGCCGGCATGAAGTACCGTCTTGCTCTACTGAGCACGCCAAGCTTTGTAGAGACTAATTTAGCATTCCCTTCCAAATGAACCGCGAAACTGAACGTTGCATAAAAAATGTGTTGACATAATGTCAGGTTCGCACATATACTTCAAACTGATTTAAAATAGTGAGATACAAAAATGTAATTATAAACATTGCAAAGATTAAAAAAAATACAAATACACAAAAATTTGCTGACATCAATCGTCGCTTGGTGTCTCATAGCTTAGCGCGGAAAGCAACCTCTTATGGGTATTCAACAGACTCGACGAGCAGGGACGGGTAAGCGATGAATATTAATATAGATTATACCTACTGTTCTCGAGTATCGCACGTGGCCCGAAATATTAGCTGAATTTAACAGACGCTTAAATCGAACAATGTTATCAAATGAACATTTCATTATTTATTAGTTATCGCTCCACATTTGGAACATGTACATGTATATTACACACGAATTGTGGAACTTCATGGTTAAATCGATACACTTCACACAATTTTATTTCTTTAAATACCTGACCGGTTTTGTGCATTTAGTGAAATATGTGGTCTGTTCAGTAGTCGAAAATCGATCGAATTTTAATTGATTATTAAGTGGCAACTACTTAGAATATGAGGTGGCTACCTCGAGTACGTTGTAGATGCTAGTTACACGTCTGTTGTCAAACACTCGTACCCTCGTACCTACACGAGGGTTGGCGTTTGACAACAGACGAGAACCTTATGTGTGTTTTTTTTTGGCAGAATCAATGCAAACAAACGATTTCTTAATTATATTATGTCCTATATGGCAATCTTTGAAGGCCTATGTTCAGCGGTGGTATTTAGAAGATGATAATGATAAATTTATTTTAAACATTAATTTTAGATTTTTTCACTCTTCCATATGTACTTTAACTATATCTAATCTCGCATTCCTCCATGCATGCAATATGCATATAAAGAGATACAAAGTTTTCTCCTCGCGAATTAATATATGTATAGATAGTTGATCTTATAACATATCCTTTACCGTGGATTCCGATCATATTTACTGTCACACCTGATTTCGGAAATAGAACGTGCAAGGTTAAGAGAAGTTGAGTCATATGTTTGATTTCATTGCTTTCAATGTTTGTCAAATTGCAATTTCAATATCTATAGGATATGTCGCAGCTCATTTGATAATTACCACCCTTTAACACGTCACCTACATATGCAAGCTTTAATAAGCACAACTGAACTCTATTTTGGTAAATTGTTTTCAACTAAAAGCTTGTTTACAGCTCGTTAATTTAAACTCGTTAAAGCTTAATTGATTTATTTATTTAACGTGTACCTATACTGATTGACTTTACATGCGCCTTATGTGAATTACTTTTTCTTTTGACGTCATAACGCCTCGCCCTGTGTGTGAAAAAGCTCCTTATGTATAAACATTCGCCAGATGTGTTTCTAATTTTAAGTCGAGATAAGAGCAAACGTAACGTTGAAAGAAAAACTTTTGATAATGTTTCGAACCGACCAATATATGTTTATGTTCATTAAAATGTGTTACGCAGACTGACAGACTCAAAATATATTGCTTGAACTGTTTTAATGACCTATTTAATTTTCTATGACTACATAGAAATATCAAAACATAAGAATGGCCCTCGCAACCATCATTATACAAATTTACTTAATTATTTTATAAATGGTGTTTTTAACACCGAAATTTTTACGTTCCAACTTCCATATTGGCTATAAAATAAATATAGAACATAGAGTATTTTGGCTGTTTGCCCAGCATGTAGTTTACCCTTCCTTATTTATGTTCTATCCTGATGCAATCGGCCGACTTTATTACAATTTTGAAATGATTCATGGCTCCCTTTGTTTGCGCAATGATTTGTAAAATGGCGTAATGGTGAATTTGTTACGTACGAAGCTCTTCTTATGTTCTAGTTTTGTTTAGGACAAAGCTCTAGTTTCTTATTCTACAATAAATAAATAAATTTCTTCACGCAATTCCCAATACAGGGGTAGACAGAGGTCTAGTCTAGACAATTAAGTCCCTTTGACCCACCTTACACCGAAGATATTTTTGGGACAACGTGACAGGTGGTGAGTGACTGTGGCCGTCTTTATGTCCAAGCCAACGATATAATTCGTATATAAGTTTTTGAAAAACCCATTAGTACGAGCCTGCCACCTAATCGAGCTCGGGTCTCCCGTCTCGAAATTCCGACCTCCCAACCACTCTCGTGACTTATTGCTTTTATTAAATCACTATACCTATTCATCTGAGTATACAAGAGTGCGAGTCTTATTAAGCATTCGCATGTTATGTCCAAATACTAAGAGTTTTGGGATATGTAATCAAGTATTAAAAAAATAATGAACCAAATTTATTAGTACATGTATAGGATGTGTACTGTTACAGGAAATGCTGCAACGCTCATCTCTTGAGACGCAGAAATTGGAGCTACTGTCGAAACTTAGCGAGGTTCGACTTCGTGTAGTGGAGCGAGGAGTGCTGGAGCGATCGCCACCGCCGGACGCCGCACCGCTACCGAGACCTGCACCGCCAAGGGTATTTATTATAGTTATATATGCGTCTCTCTTAGAGAAAAACATAAGGAAATAAATATTTTAATGTAATTAATAGCAGTTATAAATTTTAGTAATTATATAAATTTTAGCTGTGTGCTGTTTTAATATTGAAAAACAGTTTTCAATATTTAATAGTTTATAGTATGTTGTTGTACGACCATGTTCTATACTAATAAAATATAAAGAATAACTGTACAAAAAGGGTAATAACCCTTTTTGTACAGTTTTTCTTATATTGTAATAACAATATTAATGAATATATTAATGATAATAACCTCTGGGCATGAGCTGATCGCTCCCATGCTATTTCTAATTAAATTATTTTGTATTTTTTGAAAATTTTATGAAATATAGAATTGAAATATATGTTGTCCGATTCGCAGACCTAACCGATATGCACACAAAATTTCACGAAAATCGGTCTAGTCACTTCGGAGAAGTTTAATTACAAACACCGTAACACGATTAGAGTCACGATAGCCGGGTGGGTTGGTAGGACGGAATTTCGAGTAAAGAGACTCGAGTTCGATCCACAGGTGGCAGGCTTTTACCAATTGGTTTTTCAAAAACTTATGTACGAATTATAATGTTGGCTTGGAAATAAGACGGCGACGGGCTCACCATCTGTCACGTTGTCCTGAAAATATCAAATCAAATCATTTATTCATCGACATACATTCGTTTATCGATCGTCATTTTTAATCTACCACCGTTTCGTAATGAGGTTCCTCTAACGGAGAAGAAACAGGCGAAAGAAACTCCGTAGGTATCCTCTTTTTTGGTCAATTTTTTTAACAATATAATGCATTATACAAATATAATGTGATATTTTCTAGAAATTGCTTGGGAGCGATCACCTCATTCCCAGGGGTTACT
This sequence comes from Sericinus montela, assembly GCA_029286605.1. Taxonomy (NCBI): domain Eukaryota; kingdom Metazoa; phylum Arthropoda; class Insecta; order Lepidoptera; family Papilionidae; genus Sericinus; species Sericinus montela. The sequence goes on from JAGSMR010000001.1 coordinate 7,344,544, forward strand.
GTCATTAATATATTCATTTATATTAAAATAACCCTTCCTATAATGCTTCTCTTTAATAAATTTCTTAAACCTGTTAATAGAAAGGCTTTGCACATTTACCGGGACTTTGATGTAGAAGCGTATACACCGCCCTATGAACGTTACAAGCTTGTGTTTGTTCCTAGTATTTACATTATGTACATCAGAAGTCTTACTAAAAGTATTAATGTTTTTATGCACATACATTAAATTTTCATATATGTTTTGAGAGGCCAGTGTTAAAATATTAATTTCTTTAAATTTCTCTCTAAGAGTTGCTCGGAAATTTAGACAATATACAGCTCGTATGGCCCTCTTTTGTAAAACAAATACTGTTTCTACGTCAGCTGCATGACCCCATAGCAGAATACCATATGACATTATGCTATGGAAGTAACTAAAATAAACAAGTCTAGCCGTTTGTACATCAGTTAAGAGCCTTATTTTTCTTACAGCATATGCTGCAGAGCTTAACCTACTCGCAAGTTGGGATATATGGGGACCCCATTGAAGCCTCGTATCAAGTGTTATTCCGAGAAAAACAGCTGTATCCACAAAGCTCAACTCTCCCCCTTTTATCAGTACATTGGTATCACCCAACTGTTTAACATTAGGTGTTGAAAATTTTATGTATTTAGTCTTATTGCTATTTAAATGTAAATTATTAGCATTGAACCAATGGACTATTTTTGACAGCATCATTTACCTCGTCAAGTGTAACAATATGTCGTTTGATTGTAAATATTATAAAGGTATCATCAGCAAATAATACTATATCGTGTTTATTCCCTAATAAGGAAGGAAAATCATTAATATAAACGAGGAAAAGAAATGAGCCGAGAATCGAGCCCTGCGGTAAGCCCCTATGGGCGTACCGCTCGATCATTGAGCATTGATCATTACCGTCGATCCAGAGTAATACGCACCGTTGATTGCCACTCTCTGAATTCTATTAGATAAATAAGACTTAATTAGGCCAAGAGCCGTATCTCTGATACCGTTATGGTGTAATTTCCTGCCAAGTGTTTCATGATGAACGCAATCAAAAGCCTTAGAGAGATCAAAAAAGACACCCAAAGCATCCTGTGATCTCTCCCAAGCCTCACTTATATGCTTAATTAGCTCAACACCAGCATCGGTTGTTGAGCGACCCCTTGTAAAACCAAACTGATTGCAATGTAATAGTTTGTTTAAATTAAAATATCTTAACAGTTGAGCAAGAATAATCTTTTCAAAAAATTTACTCAGTGTTGGTAGTACAGAAATAGGTCTAAAGTTAGTGGGGTCAGAAGTACTACCAGATTTAAATAAAGGTATTAGTTTACTTTGCTTCATGAGATCAGGAAATACACCAGACTCTATACTACTTTTAAATATTATTGACAAATGAGGTGCAATCAAATCTATTATAGAAGCAATTACTTCATTCAGACAACGGACATTCCCCATAGATCCGCCGTTTTCTTACATTCAATAGTGTTAAACTTTCTCACAATATCTTTAGAACTAACAGCCTCAAATTTAAAGGTTGTGGTGCAAGCTCTTACATTTTCCTTCAGTAACGTCTCGGCAACAACAGAAGAAGAATTCAACGACTGTGTAGTCAAAATTGGAATTTCTCTAAAAAAAAGTCTCAAAAACTTTAGCTACCTCATGATTAGTATTTATAACTTTATTGTCAATATTAAATTGGTAGTCAGAACTTCGTGACATATTCTTCCCCGTTTCACTTTTAATAATATTCCAAGTCATTTTTACTTTATTAGAAGCATTTTTAATTTTATTGCTTAAGTGTAATGACTTGGCTGCAAAACAGACTTTTTTAAAAATTTTTGAATAGTTTCTAACATAATCCTTAAAAGTCTCGCAATGATTGTATGACCTTTCGCTGTAAAGTTCATACAATCTTCGCCTACTTCGGTGAATTCCCACTGTTGCCCAATCATTAAAAGTCTTTCGACTATTCAAAGAGAATGTTTTAGAAGTAAAAACGGCATTATTTTATTAACTTCGATGGAAGGTGTGTCGAAGGGACTTAATTGTCTAGACTATACCTCTGTCTACCCCTATTGGGAGTTGCGTGAAGATATTTATTTATTTTATTTAAAGACAAACTGTTGTGCGCACAGACACCGCCGGCGAACTACGGACGGCAGATCGAGCGCAACACGCACCTCTACTCGTCATTGCCGCGCTCCTCGGTGGTGACGTCAGAGGCGCGCGTCGCGTTCGGTAAACAGAACAACATGGTGGTGGCGCGCGGCCGCGGACACTCGGTGCCCAATCTAGGTCCGGGACGACTCTACGAGCATGCAAACCATTACATTACTTATTACACACGCGCAAGGCCGCTTTTGCCGTGACTCTCACCCTTAGAGTTTACGAACGTCAACGTTTTGACATTTGACAGTTCAGATCGTTTTGCTTCTTTTTTTTTATTTATATAATCGTATATCATAATCGAACTACGGCACAAAACGCTGCCGGTTCTTTCTAATATTACAGAGAATATATATTCTGCTTAAAATTGTAGCAAGTCCTTAACTTTTATTTTATTTTTATTTCGATACATTTAAATATTAAGTCTCCGTGTACCTTATGTCCGCGTCCTCGCATGTGTTATAATGTTGACTAATAATTTAGTATTAATGATAACCATTTCTGCTTTTTGTCTAATTTTCAAAGTTCCACACGCTTCCTCTAAGGTATTCTTGCTGCATGTTTCCTGCTTAAATGTTGTGAGTATATTATTATTAATGACATTTTTCTGTTTTTATCTTTTACTTGTCTATCATTGTAATTTCTATGCTATTGCTGAAACGTAAATCAATACTGATAAACATCATATAACGCCAATGTTAAAATTTTAGTCTACCGACAAACATTTGTTTTGCTTACTTGCTACTCTTCGTTTTCATACTTAGCTACATTATGAGATCGAAGTTCTGACCCTGCAGAGGGTTAAATTATTTTAAAAGGTTAAGTATGAGGTTGCCTGAAATAAATTAATACCATCGGCCTGAAATAAATTAATAACATGTAAGAAAGAAAAACCTTTATTCACTACTGTAACTCAACAATACAAAAATCAAGTTAAAGGAACAAAAAAGTAACAACTGATATTCTGTCAGCTGCATACAACGTCGCGAGTAGTTGACGGATAGTTTTAGTCTCTACTTTTTGCTACAGCGTTCTTAAACAGAAACATTTCTCGCACTGTAATTTCACATAGTTTCATAACAATCATACTTTGAGATATGTGTAATATTTTCATGAATCTATGATACCCAACTTTTACAAAGCCACGTAAGTGTCGGCATCAGCACTAATTTATTACGCACAGCCTTTCGAACCCTTTCGGATATTTTCTGACTGTTTATAAGACATGTAATTTTCTTTCGCACATTGTTTTTATTCATTGGAACGTCAATATTTCACAATTTTTGTCATCATGAAGTAGGCGAGTTTTCTATATCAAATCACATCACGGTCCTTCAGAAAGCTATCCCTCAAAAATAGGTCGGCGAGCGCATGTACCATTTAATTTAAAAATGACTCATTCAAAATCACAATTACTTAACAAATATATTGTTAAGCAATTGTAGACCAACAAGGCACGCAAGACAAGACCAAGGTCACTAAATATTTTCCATTTACTACTTACTGTAGTTTGGTTTAACCACTTTAGCTTATCGTAAATCGAACAGCTGTTAATTGATTTTGGTCTATTACGTTAAAAGAATTAAATATCTTCACGCAATTCCCAATACCGGGGTAGACAGAGGTCTAGTCTAGACAATTAAGTCCCTTCGACCTACCTTCCACCGAAGATTTTTTCGAGACAGTCTCCTCTCTCATTCGTTTCGCTATCCCTTTTCCCATATATATATATATATATATATATATATATATATATATATATATATATATATATATATATATGTATATATATATATATATATATATATATATATATATATATATATATATATATATATATATATATATATATATATATATATATATATATATATATATATATATATATATATATATATATATATATATATATATATATATATATATATATATATATATATATATAGCTAAGGTAATTGTAGATTGCTTGAACTATGTATTTTATAGATAAAAAATATCGTTATAGATTTGGACAGACATTTAGAATAAAAACAATCTTAATTTGTAAGTTTAAGATTTAATTTCGAACATTAATAAAAGTCGCTTTTTTAAAAAGTTGCACGTAAATAAATTTCTAGTCAATTACGTTAATGTTTTCTTTATGATGTAGAATAAATTGCATGTTTGAGTTTGGGGGAGTGCCTGGATGTGTGTGTTTGTGGTGCCTACGTTGTTTCCGATTCCATAACACGCGGGTTTTAACTATTTAATTAGGAATCGGAGCAACGTATATGATGTCCATATCCTATGTATTTAATATCAAGTAAGTGTATTTGCGTTGTATTTAATTAAAAAAGAATATCTTGATGCCATTAACAATACTGGGGTAGACTCAGGTCTATAAAATTAAATCTTTTCTACCCACCTTTCACTGAAGACATTTTTGGGTCGTTAATGTCCGATGCAAACGATATATATCGTAAATAAGTTTAGAAAAAAAACCCATTGGAGCCTACCACTTGGAAATCGCACTAGGTTCGCTTGACTCGAATTCCGATAACCCCCCAACTCGGCTATCGTGACTTTGGTTTTATTTAAAACGTTTTTCTAAATTGTGGCGGGTCTGAGTATTTGTCCCTATGTTCCTATCTATCTATTTTTTATTGATAAATAATACATATATAGATAGGGACAACATAACAGCACAGACAAAGCACTTGAAGTATGGGAATCGGAAACAACGAAGGCACCACAACACCAGACCCGAAAACATGTAGAAATAGGTGTTTTTTCTACATTGACCCGAGCGTGAATCGCACCCGGGACCTCGAGATGGCAACACCTTGAACACCGGTGTTTACGCCACTCGTCCACGGTCGTCATTCAATTTCCAATGTCATTGCGTTGTTTTCGTTTCGTTTCTACTACGATATATATATATATATATATATATATATATATATATATATATATATATATATATATATATATATATATATATATATATATATATATATGTATGTATGTATGTCACGTTCGGTACGTATATAACAGCGGAGAGGGAGGAGCGCGGCAGCCCGTCGCCGTCGCTGCGCGAGGTGCGCGCGCGCCCGGGCGGCGGCGTGCGGCTGGAGGGCGACGAGCTCGCGCACGCCCCGCTGCGCGCCTCCGCGCCGCGCGCCGCCCGCTGCGCGCCCTGGTGATTCTTCACGCAGTTCCCGATACAGGGGCAGACAGAGGTCTAGTCTAGACAATTAAGTCTCTTCGACCCACCTTACACGTGGTTACTACGTTACTGGTGGTTAGCCCGTCGCCGTCTTCATGTCCAAGCCAACGATATAATTCGTAAGTAAGTTTTTTGAAAAACCCATTGGTACGAGCCTGCCAACTGGGGATCGAACTCGGGTCTCTCGATTCGAAATTCCAACCACCCAACTCGGCTATCGCGACTTAATCATAAAAGAAAAAAGAATTCTTTTTTCTTTTATGATTAAATTTTGCTATTCAACATTTTACATGTTCCAGTATAATCGAACCCCAGGCACCCGTATTACCCAATGTGTAGCATGCGGCGTGTCGTTAATTTTTGACGAGCATATGGGTGTCGAAAATCAGTCTAGAATACTTACTGTAGTTCCGTCGATTAAGCCACATTCTTAAAAACCGCTATATGGTGTAAATTAAGTATTTTGTATTTTAACTAAATTACAGGCAAACGACTGATATTCGGGAATGGGACTGCGAAATGACATGTGGATGGCTAGAAAGTATCGGACTAGAATCATACGTGACAGCGGCGCGAACTTGGCTCGGTGCTTCACCAGAAACAAAAGGAATTATTGCGAACGCCTCCCACAGTACAATCGAGAAGGAACTAGCTATAAAACACCCGATGCACAAAAAGAAAATTGTACTTGCCGTAACAGATTTGCTTGTGAGTTTTTACTTCATATTTACTTGTAATCAGAGCCGCAATAACCTAATGGTTTAGGGTGCGGACTGCGAAACATGACGTCGCAGGTTCGGGCCCCGCCATTCGACTATTGACGTAAACCAACTCCAGACACAAGCATTGCAGCTTAATTGGAGTGGTTAACACAAAATACTAGAAATTATTCGGCATTTGCTAGTAATCTTTTATAAACAAAAAAAAATTACATCTTTTTAACTCTTTATATGTTCAGCTCCGTACTGGCAAAACCTTCACATCACTAATTTTATTTACCGAATAATGAAACTCCAATAGTAATTGTGGCAGTATGTGTATATAAATACACTTGTTAAAATTAACATTACGCTCCTAATAGATTCAACAGAGATCAAACCATAGTGCGTTGTAATTATGTAACTACGCCATCTAGCGACAAGAAATCTAACTAAATAAAATAATATCTATGATCTAATCTACTAAAGCGTCCTACATCACATAAGCAAATAAAACTAATAGTTACATATTATACATTATATTTAACTAATTATCTATATTTAGCAGAGCATACATTGACTCTTCCCCAGGGCGGGCACGGGGACCCACTACTAACTGCAGCGGGACGCCTGGATACGGCGTGGGCGCTCCGATGGCTGGAGGATGTGGGGGTGTGCGGAGCGCGCGGCGCAGCGGCCGACGCCGCGCTGGACGGCCGCCTGCTGCACCGCCTGGCGCACGCCGAGCTGCACGCGCACCTGCGCGTGTCGCACGCGCTGCACGCGCTCTCCGTCCGACGAGGTACGTCGCCGCACCGAGCTGCACGCGCACCTGTGTGTGTGTGACACACACACACACACACACACACACACACACACACACACACACACACACACAAAACATGTGTCCCTCCCAGCATACAAGAACATTTAATTCTACAGTAATTAGATGCATAAAAAACATTTGCATTGCAGGCATCCAAGTGTTGCGCGAGAACCAGTTCGAGCCGGAGACAATGATACGGCGCGCGGCGGAGGGCGAGGGGGTCGCGGCGGGGGTCGCGGCGGGGGGCGCAGCGGGCGGCGACGGCGAGGCGGAGGCGGAGCGGCCGCCCGGCGCGGAGCTGGCGCGCTGGTCCTCGCACCGCGTCATGCAGTGGCTCAAGGAGATCGACCTCGCCGAGTACGCGCCCAACCTGCGCGGAGCCGGTGTGTACTCACTCTGTTATGTACTCTTTGGAACGTGTTAAAGGAAAACGTCTTCTTGCCTGTATTCCATGTTCAATTATCATCTAAATACTATTCTACAATTATGAAGAAGCCTATTTTTCTGGGTGGTAATTATGTTATGTACTAAATGCTACGCTAATAGTATACACACTTCAACTCTAGTTTGCATAAAATAGCTAACGGAGACACTTGCAAACTAAAAACACATTATTAACAATTTCTTGCTCTTTGTTACTCATAAAGTTAAGGGAGACACAAAATCAAAATAACTAAAGGAGACACTTACAAACTAAAAACACATTAACAATTTCTAGCTCTTTGTTACTCATAAAGTTAAAGTGACACAAAATTAAAATAGCTAACGGAGACACTTACAAACTAAAAACACATTAACAATTTCTTGCTCTTTGTTACTCATAAAGTTGAGGTGACACAAAATTAAAATAGCTAACGGAGACACCTACAAACTAAAAACACATTAACAATTTCTTGCTCTTTGTTACTCATAAAGTTGAAGTGACACAAAATTAAAATAGCTAGCGGAGACACTTAGAAACTAAAAACACTAACAATTTCTTGCTCTTTGTTACTCATAAAGTTGAGGTGACACAAAATTAAAATAGCTAACGGAGACACTTACAAACTAAAAACACTTTAACAATTTCTTGCTCTTTGTTACTCATAAAGTTAAGGTGACACAAAATTAAAATAGCTAACGGAGACACTTACAAACTAAAAACACTAACAATTTCTTGCTCTTTGTTACTCATAAAGTTGAGGTGACACAAAATTAAAATAGCTAACGGAGACACTTACAAACTAAAAACACATTAACAATTTCTTGCTCTTTGTTACTCATAAAGTTGAGGTGACACAAAATTAAAATAGCTAACGGAGACACCTACAAACTAAAAACACATTAACAATTTCTTGCTCTTTGTTACTCATAAAGTTGAAGTGACACAAAATTAAAATAGCTAACGGAGACACTTACAAACTAAAAACACATTAACAATTTCTTGCTCTTTGTTACTCATAAAGTTGAAGTGACACAAAATTAAAATAGCTAACGGAGACACTTACAAACTAAAAACACTTTAACAATTTCTTGCTCTTTGTTACTCATAAAGTTGAGGTGACACAAAATTAAAATAGCTAACGGAGACACTTACAAACTAAAAACACTAACAATTTCTTGCTCTTTGTTACTCATAAAGTTGAGGTGACACAAAATTAAAATAGCTAGCGGAGACACTTAGAAACTAAAAACACTAACAATTTCTTGCTCTTTGTTACTCATAAAGTTGAGGTGACACAAAATTAAAATAGCTAGCGGAGACACTTAGAAACTAAAAACACTAACAATTTCTTGCTCTTTGTTACTCATAAAGTTGAGGTGACACAAAATCTATTAATAGTTCACTTAGCGGTGACCATACAGCATATGTAACGTAGAATGCGTTTCGTAGTCAGCAATGGCGGTTTTTTTATAGCAACGGGAAGCAAACGAGCAGGTGGCACACGTGATGTTAAGTGATTACCGCCGCCCATGAACACCTGCATAGCAGATGCGTTGCCTCCCTTAGAGTGCCCCCCCCCCTAATTGGGGGAGGGGGTTGTGTGGGCCACCGGTTACCTGCACTCACCAGACGAAACGCAGAAGTTTGTTAGACTTCTATTTCACGCCGGTATTCTGTGAGGTCGTGGTACTTCCCCGTTAGAGCCCGCCCATTCATGCAACAGCAAAAGCTGATGCGTGGCTCTACCACTGTAACTACGCGGTATCTTCCAAATGGAGACAGCAGCTTCTCTGTTGTTTAGCGACAGCTTACGGTAGCCAGCGGGGATGGGACCCAACGAAAGGGTGGCGATGGCGGAACATCGTGACGTTTTGTCAGTGCGAGCCCGACATCACCCGCTCTTGCTACCGCGGGGACGGGTACACCTTAGGTATTTCCTCACGTATAAAAAAGAGCAGTAAAACTGCCCACCAGGTCAAGTTCTTGTGACCTGGAGAGAAGGTCTTCTCCACCAATGTGTTATTGATACTCGTATATCTACTTGATATCGTTAGAACTTCGATAGTGCGATGTAGGACTTTGTTGTGTTTCCTCAATTGTCCGGTACTTGCGAGCTTCTGATATCGAAACGTAGATATCGCGACTCCATATAATTTATAATTGCAGGGGTGCACGGCGGTCTAATGTTGTTGGAGCCGCGCTTCACAGCCGAGCTGCTGGCAGCGTTGCTCAACATTCCCGCCAACAAAACTTTGCTCCGACGGCATCTCACGCAGCGGTATTTACAGCATTTTAAGTTTACATTGTGATTTAATATAGTGTGAAAACACAAAAGGTGCATTTAAAACGTTTAGGAAATTGTTCCACAATAATGTTTATGCTGTGCTCTCCGAAAAACATCAACAATGGCGAGAGTCTTGATAAAGTTTAATTATAATATTTGTACCGCAATCATCACGTACAATTAAGTTTAAGTATTTTTTTCTGTTACTTGTGAAACGCATTTGAAATTCGACAATAACTTGAAAAATGTGTTGTTTCTTTTACGTAAATATTCAGTCACAAAAACATTTTTCTTTCAACTTTCAGATTTAACGACCTACTTGGCCGTGATGTCATACAGCAAAAACGGAACGCTGAACAGACGCTCGGCTACCAGCCACTCACCGCAACTACCAAATATAAGGTGAAGTGCAATAACAATTGTTACTTCTTATTATAATGATATTTACACTATTTTATTATGCATGCTTTAAAAATGTCACGATAGCCGAGTTGTTGGGTGGTCGGAATTTCGAGACGAGAGACCCGAGTTCGATCCCCAGGTGGCAGTACCAATGAGTTTTTCAAAAACTTATGTACGAATTTCATCGTTGGCTTGGACATAAAGGCGGCGACGGGCTCACCACCTGTCACGCTGTCCCGAAAATATCTTCGGTGGAAGGTGGGTCAAAGGTACTAAATTGTCTAGACTTGACCTCTGTCTACCCCTGTATTGGGAATTGCGTGAAGATATTTATATTTATTTATTTTTATGCGATTGCTCAAAAAAACGAAGAACATCAATAAAAATATCTCGGAACACTCATTAATGGAAAATGAACCTTTTCGTTGAATAAAAATATCAGTTTCGGCTCACATTAGAAAGTTTATTTATTATTTAATATCATGAAGCTCTTTACATGCACAGACTTTGATGACTGTCTATTTCTCGTTAGTGCAATGTGTACTAGCTTTATACTCGACAGGTTCATTTTAAATTTATTCAATTTACACTAATTTGTGGCAATCTTTAGTGCAAAGCCCATATTCAGCAAGATAATGGGAAGTTTTAATTTTAAACAAGGATATTATTGTTTTACCGTCATTTCTAATAAATTTATTTTCGTCTCTAAATCCGCGTTTCAAGCTCGGTTTCAGAGCGTCTAAAGTTGATGTGTGGTATGCGACGCCAGGTACCAAAGAAGGGCCAGTTCTCGCTGAAGCGCAAGAAGAGCCGCGAGGAGCTGGAGCTGGGCGGGCTGGTGTGTCCGCTGCGCGACGACGGCTCAGGTGACGCCGCGCCCCTCGTGAGTGCACTAACACACTAACCGCACGCCCCTCTACCACTTCTCGCCGCCCATATTCCCCACCCCGCCGCCCATATTACTCACCCTGCCGCCCCTCTCCTCCACCTCGCCGCCCATATTCCCCACCCCGCCGCCCATATTCACCACCTCGCCGCCCCTCTCCCCCACCTCGCCGCCCATATTCCCCACCCTGCCGCCCCTCACCCCCACCTCGCCGCCATATTCCCCACCTAGCCGCCCATATTACTCACCCTGCCGCCCCTCTCCTCCACCTCGCCGCCCATATTCCCCACCCCGCCGCCCATATTACTCACCCTGCCGCCCCTCTCCTTCACCTCGCCGCCCATATTCCCCACCTCGCCGCCCATATTCACCACCTCGCCGCCCCTCTCCCCCACCTCGCCGCCCGTATTCCCCACCTCGCCGCCCATATTCCCCTCCCTGCAGCCCCTCTCCTTCCCGCCGCCCATATTCCCCACCGTGCCGTCCCTCTCCCCCACCTCGCCGCCCTAATTCTCCACATCGCCGTCTATATTCCCCACCTCGCCGTCCATATTCACCACCTCGCCGTCCGTATTCCCCACCTCGCCGCCCATATTCCCCTCCCTGCAGCCCCTCTCCCCCACCTCGCCGCCCATATTCCCTACCCTGCCGCCCCTCTCCCCCACCTCGCCGCCCATATTCACCACCTCGCCGCCCATATTCACCACCTCGCCGCCCGTATTCCCCACCTCGCCGCCCGTATTCCCCACCTCGCCGCCCGTATTCCCCACCTCGCCGCCCATATTCCCCACCTCGCCGCCCATATTCCCCACCTCGCCGCCCATATTCCCCACCTCGCCGCCCGTATTCCCCACCTCGCCGCCCGTATTCCCCACCTCGCCGCCCATATTCCCCACCTCGCCGCCATATTCCCCACCTAGCCGCCCATATTCCTGACCCTGTCGCCCCTCTTCCCCACCTCGCCGCCCGTATTCCCCACCTCGCCGCCCATATTCCCCACCTCGCCGCCATATTCCCCACCTCGCCGCCCATATTCCCCACCTCGCCGCCCATATTCACCACCTCGCCGCCCATATTCCCCACCTCGCCGCCCATATTCACCACCTCGCCGCCCATATTCCCCACCTCGCCGTCCATATTCACCACCTCGCCGCCCATATTCACCACCTCGCCGCCCATATTCCCCACCTCGCCGCCCATATTCCCCACCTCGCCGCCCATATCCCCCACCTCGCCGCCATATTCCCCACCTCGCCGCCCATATTCCCTACCCTGCCGCCCCTCTCCCTTCGCGCCGCCCATATTCCCCACCTCGCCGCCCATATTCCCCACCGTGCCGTCCCTCTCCCCCACCTCGCCGCCCGAATTCCCCACCTCGCCGTCTATATTCCCCACCTCGCCGCCCATATTCCCCACCTCGCCGCCCATATTCCCCACCTCGCCGCCCATATTCCCCACCTCGCCGCCCATATTCCCCACCTCGCCGCCCATATTCCCCACCTCGCCGCCCATATTCCCCACCTCGCCGCCCATATTCCCCACCTCGCCGCCCATATTCCCCACCTCGCCGCCCATATTCCCCACCTCGCCGCCCATATTCCCCACCTCGCCGCCCATATTCCCCACCTCGCCGCCCATATTCCCCACCTCGCCGCCCATATTCCCCACCTCGCCGCCCATATTCCCCACCTCGCCGCCCATATTCCCCACCTCGCCGCCCATATTCCCCACCTCGCCGCCCATATTCCCCACCTCGCCGCCCATATTCCCCACCTCGCCGCCCATATTCCCCACCTCGCCGCCCATATTCCCCACCTCGCCGCCCATATTCCCCACCTCGCCGCCCATATTCCCCACCTCGCCGCCCATATTCCCCACCTCGCCGCCCATATTCCCCACCTCGCCGCCCATATTCCCCACCTCGCCGCCCATATTCCCCACCTCGCCGCCCATATTCCCCACCTCGCCGCCCATATTCCCCACCTCGCCGCCCATATTCCCCACCTCGCCGCCCATATTCCCCACCTCGCCGCCCATATTCCCCACCTCGCCGCCCATATTCCCCACCTCGCCGCCCATATTCCCCACCTCGCCGCCCATATTCCCCACCTCGCCGCCCATATTCCCCACCTCGCCGCCCATATTCCCCACCTCGCCGCCCATATTCCCCACCTCGCCGCCCATATTCCCCACCTCGCCGCCCATATTCCCCACCTCGCCGCCCATATTCCCCACCTCGCCGCCCATATTCCCCACCTCGCCGCCCATATTCCCCACCTCGCCGCCCATATTCCCCACCTCGCCGCCCATATTCCCCACCTCGCCGCCCATATTCCCCACCTCGCCGCCCATATTCCCCACCTCGCCGCCCATATTCCCCACCTCGCCGCCCATATTCCCCACCTCGCCGCCCATATTCCCCACCTCGCCGCCCATATTCCCCACCTCGCCGCCCATATTCCCCACCTCGCCGCCCATATTCCCCACCTCGCCGCCCATATTCCCCACCTCGCCGCCCATATTCCCCACCTCGCCGCCCATATTCCCCACCTCGCCGCCCATATTCCCCACCTCGCCGCCCATATTCCCCACCTCGCCGCCCATATTCCCCACCTCGCCGCCCATATTCCCCACCTCGCCGCCCATATTCCCCACCTCGCCGCCCATATTCCCCACCTCGCCGCCCATATTCCCCACCTCGCCGCCCATATTCCCCACCTCGCCGCCCATATTCCCCACCTCGCCGCCCATATTCCCCACCTCGCCGCCCATATTCCCCACCTCGCCGCCCATATTCCCCACCTCGCCGCCCATATTCCCCACCTCGCCGCCCATATTCCCCACCTCGCCGCCCATATTCCCCACCTCGCCGCCCATATTCCCCACCTCGCCGCCCATATTCCCCACCTCGCCGCCCATATTCCCCACCTCGCCGCCCATATTCCCCACCTCGCCGCCCATATTCCCCACCTCGCCGCCCATATTCCCCACCTCGCCGCCCATATTCCCCACCTCGCCGCCCATATTCCCCACCTCGCCGCCCATATTCCCCACCTCGCCGCCCATATTCCCCACCTCGCCGCCCATATTCCCCACCTCGCCGCCCATATTCCCCACCTCGCCGCCCATATTCCCCACCTCGCCGCCCATATTCCCCACCTCGCCGCCCATATTCCCCACCTCGCCGCCCATATTCCCCACCTCGCCGCCCATATTCCCCACCTCGCCGTCCATATTCCCCACCTCGCCGCCCATATTCCCCACCTCGCCGTCCATATTCCCCACCTCGCCGCCCATATTCCCCACCTCGCCGTCCATATTCCCCACCTCGCCGCCCGTATTCCCCACCTCGCCGCCCTGTTCCCTCCTGCAGCCCCTCCTCCCCTCCCCGCCGGCACAGAGCAGCCCACCGATCTCCTTGGCTCTATAACGAGAGCTTCGTTCACATGCAGTCCTGCCTCGACGCTCGTAGAAGTGAGACGAGTGTTAATGTCAACTTTTTCATTTTCTCGGACGACTATAACGTTTTGCGTACTGCCAGCTCAATCTTTGCAATTATATCGTTAGAAATAAAAACCGCGACAAATTTTATATTTGTATAATGTAAGTGACGATAAATACATCACGAAAAACAAATACTGTCTAAGCAGTAACACTATCACAATAGACATTCCAACAACATTTTGAAAAGCCCAACTAATATTACAATAATATGACAGCTATAAATTAAAATATACGGTTTTGTAAAACGTTTTCTCGTTCACAATATTATGTACCTGTAATATAATAGATAGGCACATTGTTACATTTTAAACAGTACTTATTATAGTGGTTTATGAAAATGACTGACAAGCGACAATATTTATAATGGTCTCTTTTGCCGCTAATGAATTTTCATAGTAGTTGTTGCAAGTTATACCAGTTTGTTAATTAGATACGACGAAGGCGACAGTCGCGTTGAGTTTAACCAGAGTTTTCCATTGTTAGCATTTGAGACTTGTATTTATAATTAATAATACTTTCTTTTTATAAATTTGCAATAAAATTTCATGTATTTCATGGCAATATTTTCTGTGTTTTAATATTTGAAATAGAAATGTTTACATTTAATATTTGAAATAGAAATGTTTACATTTAATATTTGAAATAGAAATGTTTACATTTAATATTTGAAATAGAAATGTTTACATTTAATATTTGAAATAGAAATGTTTACATTTAATATTTGAAATAGAAATGTTTACATTTAATATTTGAAATAGAAATGTTTACATTTAATATTTGAAATAGAAATGTTTACATTTAATATTTGAAATAGAAATGTTTACATTTAATATTTGAAATAGAAATGTTTACATTTAATATTTGAAATAGAAATGTTTACATTTAATATTTGAAATAGAAATGTTTACATTTAATATTTGAAATAGAAATGTTTACATTTAATATTTGAAATAGAAATGTTTACATTTAATATTTGAAATAGAAATGTTTACATTTAATATTTGAAATAGAAATGTTTACATTTAATATTTGAAATAGAAATGTTTACATTTAATATTTGAAATAGAAATGTTTACATTTAATATTTGAAATAGAAATGTTTACATTTAATATTTGAAATAGAAATGTTTACATTTAATATTTGAAATAGAAATGTTTACATTTAATATTTGAAATAGAAATGTTTACATTTAATATTTGAAATAGAAATGTTTACATTTAATATTTGAAATAGAAATGTTTACATTTAATATTTGAAATAGAAATGTTTACATTTAATATTTGAAATAGAAATGTTTACATTTAATATTTGAAATAGAAATGTTTACATTTAATATTTGAAATAGAAATGTTTACATTTAATATTTGAAATAGAAATGTTTACATTTAATATTTGAAATAGAAATGTTTACATTTAATATTTGAAATAGAAATGTTTACATTTAATATTTGAAATAGAAATGTTTACATTTAATATTTGAAATAGAAATGTTTACATTTAATATTTGAAATAGAAATGTTTACATTTAATATTTGAAATAGAAATGTTTACATTTAATATTTGAAATAGAAATGTTTACATTTAATATTTGAAATAGAAATGTTTACATTTAATATTTGAAATAGAAATGTTTACATTTTAAACAGTACTTATTATAGTGGTTTATGAAAATGACTGACAAGCGACAATATTTATAATGGTCTCTTTTGCCGCTAATGAATTTTCATAGTAGTTGTTGCAAGTTATACCAGTTTGTTAATTAGATACGACGTAGGCGACAGTCGCGTTGAGTTTAACCAGAGTTTTCCATTGTTAGCATTTGAGACTTGTATTTATAATTAATAATATTTAAAGGTCAACACTAATAGACGCTATAAATTTATATGTAATGGTAATGTTCCATTTTTGTCTAATGTAAGGTGTGGCGAATAATTTAAAACATATTAAAAATCCTTTAGACTATTGTCAAACTATGTGTATAACCATGGTCGAGTTTTAAATAGAAATGTTTACATTTAATATTTGAAATAGAAATGTTTACATTTTAAACAGTACTTATTATAGTGGTTTATGAAAATGACTGACAAGCGACAATATTTATAATGGTCTCTTTTGCCGCTAATGAATTTTCATAGTAGTTGTTGCAAGTTATACCAGTTTGTTAATTAGATACGACGTAGGCGACAGTCGCGTTGAGTTTAACCAGAGTTTTTCCATTGTTAGCATTTGAGACTTGTATTTATAATTAATAATATTTAAAGGTCAACACTAATGGACGCTATAAATTTATATGTAATGGTAATGTTCCATTTTTGTCTAATGTAAGGTGTGGCGAATAATTTAAAACATATTAAAAATCCTTTAGACTATTGTCAAACTATGTGTATAACCATGGTCGAGTTTTAAATAGAAATGTTTACATTTTAATATTTGAAATAGAAATGTTTACATTTTAATATTTGAAATAGAAATGTTTACATTTTAATATTTGAAATAGAAATGTTTACATTTTAAACATTTCAAATATTGTTTCCTTTATAAAACTTGATAGGAATAGTTTCAGTTTATGGAGAAAGGTGTTTCATTGTCATTTATTTCACTATAAAGGTGAAATGTTTTATAAATGTAAAATGTAATACGACTTCACCTATACTCATGAGTTGTCATTTTTAAAAAGTTTTGGAGCCATTTTACATTTTAATATTTGAAATAGAAATGTTTACATTTTAATATTTGAAATAGAAATGTTTACATTTTAATATTTGAAATAGAAATGTTTACATTTTAATATTTGAAATAGAAATGTTTACATTTTAATATTTGAAATAGAAATGTTTACATTTTAATATTTGAAATAGAAATGTTTACATTTTAATATTTGAAATAGAAATGTTTACATTTTAATATTTGAAATAGAAATGTTTACATTTTAATATTTGAAATAGAAATGTTTACATTTTAATATTTGAAATAGAAATGTTTACATTTTAATATTTGAAATAGAAATGTTTACATTTTAATATTTGAAATAGAAATGTTTACATTTTAATATTTTGAAGATTATGAAAATGGTAGCTAAAGCTCTAAATTATTTTGTAAATTTCGCTTGAACATAAAAATTGATGCTTGATTTAAAAAAAAATATTTCATCCAATTTACTTAAGTCGATTATTTGGTTATTAAGTAAAATTATGAAAAAAAAAAAAACATTAAACTAAGCGAAGTCGATAACTGCCAAATACAATGTAATGAATATATCACTTGATAGATGTTAAGACCAAACAATGTTATATTTTAAAAGATTAGTGTTTAAAATATAAAAATGATTTTATATTTGTATAATGTAAGTGACGATAAATACATCACGAAAAACAAATACTGTCTAAGCAGTAACACTATCACAATAGACATTCCAACAACATTTTGAAAAGCCCCAACTAATATTACAATAATATGACAGCTATAAATTAAAATATACGGTTTTGTAAAACGTTTTTTCTCGTTTCACAATATTATGTACCTGTAATATAATAGATAGGCACATTGTTACATTTTTAAACAGTACTTATTATAGTGGTTTATGAAAATGACTGACAAGCGACAATATTTATAATGGTCTCTTTTGCCGCTAATGAATTTTCATAGTAGTTGTTGCAAGTTATACCAGTTTGTTAATTAGATACGACGTAGGCGACAGTCGCGTTGAGTTTAACCAGAGTTTTTCCATTGTTAGCATTTGAGACTTGTATTTATAATTAATAATATTTAAAGGTCAACACTAATGGACGCTATAAATTTATATGTAATGGTAATGTTCCATTTTTGTCTAATGTAAGGTGTGGCGAATAATTTAAAACATATTAAAAATCCTTTAGACTATTGTCAAACTATGTGTATAACCATGGTCGAGTTTTAAATAGAAATGTTTACATTTTAATATTTGAAATAGAAATGTTTACATTTTAAACATTTCAAATATTGTTTCCTTTTATAAAACTTGATAGCAATAGTTTCAGTTTATGGAGAAAGGTGTTTCATTGTCATTTATTTCACTATAAAGGTGAAATGTTTTATAAAATGTAAAATGTAATACGACTTCACCTATACTCATGAGTTGTCATTTTTTAAAAAGTTTTGGAGCCATTTTACATTTAATTTATTGCCATTGATTGTATTAGAGATCCAATAACCTGTTCCTAAGCGCTGTGCCAACCTTTATATTAATGTTGTATCGTGACCCTGTGTAATGTACCCTCGTCTTCCATAGCTTTGTAATATGAGAGAATCAACTGCTCAATGACATGTTTCATCAGAGAAACAATTGAACAAAAATCATACAATATTGTATTAAATAATTTTTACAATAACTTAAAATCATAAAATATGCAATGTATAAGTTAATAAACACTGATTGGAACACGACGTTTGTATTTATTTCGATTCGTCTTGGTCAAACAATATTTGCGATCTGGCGTAGTTTGCGTCGGTCGTTTTTAATACTTTAAGTCCCTCTGAAATAAAAGAAGGATACACACATGAAAAACCTGAATTGAAAAGACTTATGAAAATATACCTATAATTTTTATTAAATTAAATGTGCCCTTTTAATATTTATTTGTATGTGCAAATTTTTTTATTATACATTTGGTAATAAAATGTTGTAGATGTAATTTCTAAAACATTTTAAGAAATATCGCCTGAAAAGTAAATTGATTAATCGAAACTTGCACCTGAAGTGTTAAAAGTAATAACTTTTACGTATAAATAACATCAGCTCCGGTAATTTGGTTGCTATGCTATGGACAAGATGGCTTCTTAGACAAACATGTGACTAGATACTAAGGTATCAAAAACCGAACGGGCGTGGTATGGATGACAGAAATCTTAGGTTCAAGTTACAGAATTTCGTTCAATGTTAGTCTAAACTTAGTATTAATTTATATTATTTTAACTATGTTTGGGGCCGCGCGTGCATGGACTATTTTAATGGTACCGGCTGAATAACAGCGCTGCAGCAGTACTGCTACAGCATATTTGCTGAGTCGGATGCCGTCTCGTTGTTGCAATCCAGTAATACATTCTTTTGTAATTCTTAGCTATAACTTTGATATGTCCTGTTTGGTGGCAATGAACAAATCTACTTTCTTTCTTTTTCTTCTTTGAATAGTTTTTCTGTAGCCTAGTGTCCTAAAGTAAGCAACTTAACAATGTTTATTGCATAAGATCGGTACATGTTTGTTATTTTATAAGTCATAACAAATAGTCGCTAGGAAACTTATGCTTTATAAAATTTCCCATACAGGAGTGGTGTGAAAAGTGACAAGTGAACAGTGGATCGTATGTAAATTTTACTTACTTACATACATACACACATTTCGGCCTGTTAAAGTCCACTGCTGGACATAGGCCTCTCCCATATGGAGGATTAGCCATAATCGTCACGCTTGGCAAATAGATTGGCGATCGTAGTACCAGACCACTCGCACCTCAGACGTTGCTGCCCATCTTTGGTCTGACTTTTTTTTTATTTTATTTATATTCAGAAAAAAAAAACAAATTACAAGTGAAAACAATAATACACTGTACTATAAAACCAAGTGGTTTTTTTTGTACAATGGAGTTCGTCCATACAGATAACATTATTTAGCAGTTTAAAATTATTTTGATCTGATATTTTTAGAGATGGTTATCCCGCCATCTTTCGGTTGCCACAATGAAAAGTCTGTTTCCCTTAGTCGCCTCTTACGACATCCTGGGGAGAAGGGGAGTGGCTATATTCTCTCGGCGTTACCACACGGCTACAGAAGCAATAAATATTAAAAGTTCAAAATTTTAAACCGCCCAAATTTTAGGTAACGTGAACGCCATTTTAAAATATTATTATTCAAACACTATACCTTTCCCCCGGCCTTTCCGTCGTAACTCAGCAATTCTCTCGACCTCACTTTCCTCATTGTTATCGCTTTCCTTCTTTTGCGCTTCTTCTTGCGCTTGCTTTAAAAGAGATTCTTCTAAGAACGTAAGCTCTGTAACATGTTTTTTACTGTATAATCGTTGTGTACCTCCAATCGCGAAGCAATATGTTAAAGTTGTGGGCTTTACTCTCAACATGTTAAAGCAAGCAATTTTCTTAAGATATGTCGACTGTTATTATGTTAATATGCACTTATAGCATAAATGTAAAGAAAAATGCCCTTTTATCACACCCTAAAATGTAAACTATTTTAGGGTGCCCTATATCAAGGACAAAAAATTGTCCTAAAAATATCTGCTATCTGTATCAGTCCGTATATTCACGTTGACAAAATAAGTTGTTGGCCTAAAAATATATTTTCATAATTACATATTTAATCGCGTCAATGTTCTAAGAATTACATTCACTACAAATATTCATTGTATTCATTGTGGTGACAGCCGATCAGGCTTTAGTTCATAAGTATATATATATATATATATATATATATATATATATATATATATATATATATATATATATATATATATATATATATATATATATATATATATATATATATATATATATATATATATATATAAAGACTTATGAACTAAAGCCTGATCGGCTGTCACAATAATGAATATTTGTAGTGAATGTAATTCTTAGGATAAAACAATAAATTTTTTTTATGATAGTTTTTCGCATTTTAGTTTTACTAACTGCTGTAATAACTGAAACGGTTTTAGTGTCCGAAAATAGCAAAAAATAATTACTAACTTGCAAGTTTTGAATCCATAGCTATCCATACTCCATTGACAGTGCTAACGACGTTAGGACGCGACTTTGCCTCGGGCTCCATAAGCATAGTCACCTGCTGCTTACACTCATTAGACAGTTGGTTTACCACATTGGTTCGGAAACGCCATTTGCGCGTTACCTACATACATATATAATTTTATTTCTTTCTTAAAACTTTATTTAAAATAAATATCTTCACGCAATTACCAATACAGGGGTAGACAGAGGTCTAGTCTAGACCTCTGTCTTCTCTATTAAGTCCCTTCGACCCACCTTCCACCGAAGATATTTTCGGGACAACGTGACAGGTGGTGAGCCCGTCGCCGCCTTTACGTCCAAGCCAACGATATAATGCGTACATAAGTTTTTGAAAAACCCATTGGTAGGAGCCTGCCACCTGGGGACGGAACTCAGTCTCTCGACTCGAAATTCCGACCACCCAACCACTCGGCTATAGTGACTTTTAAACTTTATTTGCACATGAAAAATGGTATATCAGAATATCCCAAGATTTCACAAAAGAAGAAAGCCGTATTTGTGCCTTCAACTCAAATCTTGGAAACCGCTCCACACCCTAACTAAATCGGCTAATGAAGCTTTAAATTAACAGTGAAATAGATCAGCAAAGTAATGGGCTAGATTTTTGGGCAATTTCTCCTTACTTGCATTAGCTCAGTAGAGAAATCAAGTGTGTAGCTTATTCACGTGTACTACTGTACGAGTATTGATTAAATTAGATCACCTGCTTTTCGTACAGTTTCTTTACCGATGTTTCATTAAAAGGAAGTGCTTTGTTAAGCATCGTGTATAAAATGATTCCAAGAGACCACATATCTGCTAGTTTGGGCAAGTAAGGCACACCCTTCAATACCTCCGGCGCCGCGTACGAAAGGGAGCCACAGTACGTTTCACTGAGAACATCACGATCTCTTTGTCTCACGTTTCTAGCAAAGCCAAAGTCAGTTATTTTCACGTTATAGTTGGATGTTATCAATATATTCTCGCATTTCAAATCTCTATGTGCTATATTTAAAGTATGTATAAATTGGATTCCCGACAAAATCTGTCTCATCCAAAGCCGACTTTGATTTTCTGGTACGGCACCATGTTGCGTTAGAAAATCTAATAAGTCTCCGTTTTCTGCTAAACGCAAGAATATAAAATACTTAGCGCGCCGTTGGAATATGTGTGAGACGTGTATGATGTGTGGATGATTAACACGGATGAGTACATCCAACTCTCGTGGCAAGAATTTCGTCAGGTAATCGCGTGGAGCTTGCGCCGTGTCAATTACTTTGCACGCCATGACGCTGTGTCGGGTCTCGTCAATCATGTGTGTCGATTTGAAAACCTGAAAACATGACTCTAGTTACATGAAATTTTTCGAATTATGCAAATATTTCCCGACTTGAATTCGACTTACTTTAGCGTACGATCCCTCCCCAATTACCTTTTCCAAAATAAACCCCTTTTCCTGTAGTACTTGTAAATCTGATGGGGTTGTTGTTAATTCCAACTTCTCAGCGATTGGACCCATTTGTGTTCCACCCTCATAATGATTTCGTTTTTACTTTAGCATCAATGAAGATCTTGTTTTTTTTCCACCAAAAATTATGTTTACGTAGTCATGTTAAACAGATGTTCATTTTATGTCATGATAATAATTGTGTTGTTGTTGAAATAATTCTTTCGTTTAAATAAAAAACCTTCATGAAGTACTCATGGCGCACGTTTTTGTTGAAAATAACATAGAATATACAGTTGTGGTTATATGAAATAATTATATAAGACTATTAATCTGTTATAAATTAATCTATGCCTTACATATATATACATTATATTATTTACGTGTGGTAACGGCGTAAGAATCCCGTGGGTGTCGTAAGAGGCGACTAAGGGAAGTAGCTTTGAACATCATTATGGCAACCGATAGATGGCGCGATAACCATCTCTATAAATGTCAGACCAAAATAATCAGACCGAAGATGGGCTGAGGCACGAGTGGTCTGGTATTGTGGTCGCCAATCCGCTGCCAAGCGTGGCAATTATGGCAAATCCTCCTAATGGGAGAGGCCTATGTCCTGCAATGGACTTGCATTTTATTACATTTTCTTCGAAATTGGACCTTTTATAGGTATTTTGACTATTTGAGCTATTTTCTAGTGGTGTTCAGTTTTTTGCTTCATCATCTAAGGCTAACTTGTTTACTTATCGAAGGAAGTCACAGCATTGTTGAACGATTAGAAGTTAGGCACTAATGTAGTTGTGATTTGTCGACAATTACATTGGTATTGGATGACAAGAGATGAATTAGGTACTTAAAGGGTTTCACCGACTGGTTTGTAGATTATCGATCATCCTACTTAATCATTATCATTTGACTAAAACTTTTGTCCTGGCAGGATATGTACAAGATTCAAATAAGGCAATCTCATCAATATTTGGTGCTAAATTGCCTTATTTTCAACAATTTTAACTTAGCAATTTTTTTTATTATTTTTTTGTAATGTTTATTTAAAATCTCAGAACTCAGTCATTTATTATAAATTAATCGAAAAATTCTTTTTCGTTTGAAAGTATATTACCCAAGATGGTCTCAAATCAGAAATCCAAGTGAAGATAAGTCCCCAAATTTTATAGTCATTTTCATTGTTTAAGCTCTTTACTGCTTCTAAGCAGATGGTGGAAGCTACTGCACGATACTCTATCTGATTTTATGTCCATAATTTTATAGCTATGACAACAGGTACACTTTTATGATACATTTTTTGTAATTATTAAAGCATGTAAGCCATACTGAGCTTTTTGTTATTAAGTCAGCAATTTATTATATAATTTCCCGTCTACTCTCTCCTACACAACAACGTAAACGTGCCTGTCAACACAGTGCCCGAAACAGAGGTAACAGGGATCTGAAAGGCGATCAGGGCAGTGCAACTCTGTAAGAAATAAAAAAAATGTGATAGTGGCGCCTCTCATTTATATAGGTATTATGTACGAAGGCGCTTGCTTGCAGCCGCAAATCAAACCAAATAAAATAATAGTTACAAATTGAATATAAAAATAATATATATAAAAATAATTTTCTTTAACCTACCAGTTAAGCCCGTTTCATAATGATGCAAGTTCTATGACACGAAGAAACCGGACAAATAAAACTAAATAAACAACCGTTAGTAATCTCTCTCTCTCTCTCTCTTTTAGGTGATCTGGATAAAGGACCATCATTCTTTTAGTTAATATTAAAAGGTGTCGAGGTATGCCGAGACTAACTTTTGTAGACCATGTGAGCAAATTGCTCGAAGAGGGGAGGTACAAGAGTCCTTGAATACCTAGACGGGCATGTATAAAAAATAAATAAAATAAATAAATAACTATCTTCATGCAATTCCAAATACAGGAGTAGACAGAGGTCTAGTCTAGACAAGGTCCCTCCGACCCACTTTCTACCGTAGATATTTTCGGGACAACGTCACAGGTGGTGAGCCCGTCGCCGTCTTTAAGTCCAAGCCAACGATATAATTCGTACATAAGTTTTTGAAAAACCCATTGGTACGAGCCTGCCACCTGGGGATCGAACGCGGGTCTTTTGACTCGAAATTCCGACTACCCAACCACTTGGCTATCGTGACTTTTACTCGAAATTCCGACCACCCAACTCAAATATATAATTTTCATACATAGCTCACTCGTCTATGTATGAAGAAAATTATATATTCTTCGTGCATAGATATGAAGAAAATTATGAATTTAAAAGAAGCGAAAGAGGTATGTAAGGATCGTGACACTAGGTGATCTGTTCTCTCTGGATACACCGTCAGTTAATATGTGAAAAGTCTTCTTTTAGAAAATGTAATAGGCGGATAATTGAACGAATTATTCTTACATTGATAGCACATGGCAAATATTCTAATAAATCATACTACCAAGTACATTAATACATTTTTTTCAGCTGATGTCTTCTGTGTGATGTCTATCGAGAATGTCATATAATAGAGAAATACCATAAATAATGAAATAGGTTTTTTTATTAATAAATTTTGTGTTTACATTTTGTAAAACAAAGCAATCATTCTGGTTCCAACATTTTTTTCGCTTTTCACCACAACAATCAGTGATACTGCCATTTGGGGCACCTTGCAAGTCATATGCAGTAAACTTTCTCTGAAAAAAATATGTGAAAAAGTTGTTTATGTATACATACATAACGGCCTGTTAAAGCCCAGTGGAGGGACATGGACTCTTCTGTATAGGATAAAATTAACTATTCTCATCATCATGTAAAACAGCCTGTAAAATTCCACTGCAGAATGTAGGACTTTCCGGGGTGTTTCCCGTAATCGCTACGCTTGGCAAGCGAATTAGCGACCTATACGGCAATAACATATTTTCTGTGTTACTAAAAAATAAAAAAAAATCTCAAGTTACATCTGAGCATTTAGTGGGTGGGTAAACCAATGCATGCGGTTACGATATTACATTTATGTGGAGAAATTTTCTTCTCACATCTTTCCAACTCTGTGCTTTAGAGCCTTTTGATCGCCGCAGTTACCTGAATAAGTAACAAAGCTGAAAATTAATACGCAGATAACATAGTGGTAAATTTATACTAAGATGATAGTT
This sequence comes from Sericinus montela, assembly GCA_029286605.1. Taxonomy (NCBI): domain Eukaryota; kingdom Metazoa; phylum Arthropoda; class Insecta; order Lepidoptera; family Papilionidae; genus Sericinus; species Sericinus montela. The sequence goes on from JAGSMR010000001.1 coordinate 7,370,332, forward strand.
TGCCCTACGATTGGTAAGTAATGTCTTTATTTTTAACTACTAGGAAATTTGAATTTTGTCATAGATAGGTAACAATAATTGATAGGTAACGTGGTGTACCTTCTGATAAAGTTGCATGACATTGCTGAACTATAACATAAAGCTTTATAAGTTCCACGGGAAACTCTCAGAAATTACGCATTATGTATGTTTAGAGGTGGAAACTTACCCGGACACCAGGGACATCTTTGACCTGTCTGACATAAATGATGGAAAACTAGCTGTGACTGCGCTCATGGAGATAATGTATGTGATAGTAAATATTGTAAGTTAGTGAGAGGGTTACGGTAGCAACTAATTTTAAATATCAGTAACATATAAAACATATACATATAATTTAAATGTTAGAAACTGTAATTCCCAGAACATAAAGAAAAATTGAAAAGTTCGAGCAGACGTTTAACATCAAAATACTTTCAATGATGAAGAATTAAATTTAAGAACCTACTCCGAAAAATTTATGCGTGAAAAAAAATATACATGCTGAATAAAGAACCACCTTCGTGATTTGTCGTCGAAAAATGTAGTTAATTTTTTTAATGAGAATTAAACATACCGTTCTACATTCGAAATTGTCACATATCAAGAAGAAGTGGATCCAGTATCGTCTAACGAATTGTTCATCAAAGACTTCTCTGGTAAATAAGTATCTCTTTCACATTGTATAACTTCCATAGATTCAAATTTCCTTTGAAGATGACTTCTTTCTTCCCTAGCCTTCTTAAATGCTAATACTTCTTGAGGAGACCACTCTATGAATAAAATGTGTTTGATATTTTTAACAAAAATAAAACGTATAAGAAAATCCTCACGACTGGTACAATAACCAGGCCGATGTCAAGAACAACATTCGGATGCTTTTCATTATCAACTTTAAATATATTAGGTATATATTTAAAGTTGATAATGAAAAGCATCCGTGTGTGTTTGATATTTTTAACAAAAATAAAACGTATAAGAAAATCCTCACGACTGGTACAATAACCAGGCCGATGTCAAGAACAACATTCGGATGCTTTTCATTATCAACTTTAAATATATACCTACATATAGTGCCTGAATTATATACGCAAACACAAATACAGTCTCGGTGCCATAGAAAGTGATAAATACATCAGGTATATGGGATGTAAGCATAATTACAAACACATCTGAATACCGATAATTACGAATCACTAAAATTTCACAGTTTAAAAAAAATAAATTCGTTTGGGTGAGAATCGATACCAGGACTCACGCTACATACCTGATACTAAAAACTGTACCGCGTCGTCATAAAATAATTCAACATCAAGTAAAATATGATCGATGATCTAACCTAATAATCTGGAATCCATAGCAATCCATTCGCTGCTTAAAATGTGCTCGACCTTAATTCTGTTTTGATGATTCGGCTCCAACATTAGAGAGACCAAACGCTTACAGTTTTCGGAAAGGGTGTCAACATAACGCGACCTAAATCTCCAATTCCTTGTTACTTGCGCCTGATATAACTGTTTAATGTGTTTATCTTCAAAAGGCATCGCTCTATTGAGCATAACATACACGACAATACCCAAAGACCATATATCAGTCGGTTTAGGAAAATAAGGGCTGCCATGTAAGATTTCAGGGGCAGTGTACGACAGAGAACCACAGAACGTTTCACTGTGTACGTCCTTCATTTTTTTATCAACACACGTTCGAGCGAAACCGAAGTCGGACAACTTTGCATTCTTGTTCGCAGTCAACAAAACATTTTCGCATTTGATGTCACGATGCGCAATCTCCAGTTCGTGCATATACTGTACTGCAAGCGATAATTGTCTGGTCCAAATTCTAGCCTGGTCCTCTTGCACTGCACCCTTGTGTAGTATATATTCAAGCAAGTCCCCGTTCTCCATAAAACGTAAAAAAATAAAATATTTGTATCTTCTCTGAAATATGCTGTGTGTATGCACTAGATGAGGATGGTTCAATTTAATTAGCATATCGATCTCCCTTGGTAGAAATTTTTTGACAAAATCTTTTGGTGCCGTATTCGTATCAATAACTTTGCAGGCTAGTGTTACAAGTTTGTCGCTTTTGTTAGGATTTCTATATTCCGAGAGATATACCTAAAATAAAATTCCATAGATAAATTTTTATCGGTTTTGAGCGAAGTTTACCTTAATAATTATGTATACCTTTGCATAAGATCCTTCATTAATTTTCTTTATAATTTTATATCCACGACTTGCCAAGGTCAACTGTTCTGAACCAGTGAGTTTTAAGTCATTTTCCACGAGCTGTTAAAAATTCAAACCTTGAAACGATAAAGCTCATTAATATTATTTCAATTCATGGAATCATTGTTACCTTAGACGTATCCTCCATTTATTCTTTCTTTTGTTTTGCTGTAATGCTGGCTAAGGATTTTATCATTTCACTTGCCTAAAATATTAAGTTAACGTAAATACCAATTAAACAAGTAGAAGATGAAAATATAATACTCAACAGATTTTACTCTAAACGTGGAATCTCTTTGCGATCCCTCCCAAATATCACCCAATTTTTTCGGTGGATTTTTGTGAATTTCTTTCAATTTTTTACGTTCTTCTTTGGCTCGATTTAAAGCTGCTTCTTCTACAGGGTTTAAAGCTGTAAAGTATATTCTAAAAGTACTTCTTACACTCATTAACTTCATATAAACATTATTTTTAACGCCCTTCAGTACAAACTTACTTGTAAGCCTACTGTCCATAGCAATCCATTCGGACTTTAATACTTGGTTGGATGTATAACGGAGTCCAGGATCAGGTTCAAGTAGATGCTTAACTACTGATTTACACTCAAGAGAAAGTACACTCGCTACTCGGGATCTAAATCTGTACTTCTTGCCCATCTGCTGCTCATACAATTTTTTCATGCGAGCATCATCAAAGGGCATTGATTTATTTAACATTACAAACAAAACCACACCCAATGACCACAAATCTGTTGGTTTAGGTAAATACGGTTTGCCGCGTAATATCTCCGGCGCAGCATATGACATAGAACCACAGTATGTTTCGCTTAGAATTGGTTGATCGTCCTCATTAATGCAGAATCTCGAAAAGCCAAAATCCGAGAGTTTGACATTAAAATTTGCAGTTAAAAGCACGTTTTCTGACTTAATGTCTCTGTGAGTGATTTCTAATTCGTGAAGGTATTGCAAGCCGAGAGCTAGCTGACGCAACCACACTCGCGACTGATTCTCTGAAACGCATCCGTTTTTTAGAATGTATCCCAAAAGATCTCCATTTTCTGTATATCTCATAAAAATATAATATTTGGTCTTCCTTTGAAAAATGCTATGCACGTGAATCAGGTGGGGGTGGTTCAGTCTTATGAGAACATCAATTTCTCGAGGCAGAAACTTAACAACGAAATCTTTCGGAGCTTTAGAGGTTTCAATTACCTTGCAAGCTAATATACTTTTATTATTATCATCTTTTGAATATTCAGTTAAGTAGACCTGTTAATGAAATAAGATAATAAGAGAAGAGAATATTTATATTTTAATAGCGACTTAGAGAAAAGCCTTGATAAAGGTAATGGCTATTGACAGATGGCCAATAACCATCGTCACAAATATTTGATAAGGTGTGAGGTTTTTCATTCTTCAATCGCCATTCGGCAAAGCCAAGTGTGGCGATTTTGACAGAATAAACTCGGAACAGAACAGACATTTGTTCTTAAGTGATATACTGTGTACTGTTATGCACAAATTCGCATATTTTTCGAATAATAAGTAAATGTAATTATATCACTTTACATAGATCAACTGCCACTCATTATTATATTTTAGTTTCTCTATATTTAGTTTTGTTTTATTACTATTGATCCTTCACAATATATGTACTATATATTGTGAAGGATCAACTTTATCAGCTTAATTTACACAATGTTGTAAAATAAATAAATAAATAACTTCACGATATTCCCAATACAGATGGAGACAGAGGTTTGGATAATTAAATACTTTCGACCCACCTTCCACCGAAGACTTTTTTGGGAGAACATGACAAGTGCTGAACCCGTCGCCGTCTTTATGTCTAAGCCAACGATGTAAATCATACGATTTTTTTTAAAGCCAATTAATACGAGCCTTGGGGATCGAACTGTCGACTCGAATTCCGATCACCCAACCACTCCGCTGCCGTGTAAAATTCTTTACTTACATTACTGACCTTACTTTATTGCCTTATAAGCAATAGTCAGTAATCAAAGGTATAGAAAGTTAAGTCCTTTGAACCAGCATTCCACCAGTAACGATAGGGATAACATGACAGTTACGGAGAGTTGTCCCTAAGATAGCAAGCCAACGATATAAATCGTTTTAAGCACTAAAAATGTAAGTACGAGCACACGGGGATTGAACTCTAATCTTCAAAAAACACAGAAAAAATAGATTTATTTGGCTTAACTCAACTTATTCAACACATAGATGAAGACATAATGTACCTTTTACCTTGGCATAAGCGCCCTCTCCTAAAAATTTCATTAATTTATAACCCTTAGTAGCCAATGTATTTTCTTCCGATGGGGTCGATTTCAATTCGGTCATGATAAGTTTATCACAAAATTAAGAACCAGGATTTTGCAACGACTATTTCTTATAGAACTCACTAAGTGAGATGGCAGGCTCTTAGGGTAAAGGTGTAAATACATCTTGGATTTTGTAGCCTAAAGTTTTATTAAAATTTAGATTCCTTTACATTTTGTATAACGTGACAAATGTGACACTGACAGATGCAATTCTTCTTATTGAAAGTAGATACACATAGAAGAATACTCAAGCCTAAATTATCTGTAATAATTCCTGCAGGCGGAATTGATACCAAGAATATATTCGTAATAAGATGGTACAACTGGTACCTAAATTATACGGATTTACCTACGTGCGTGTTTTATTGTATCTATAGTAAAAAAAACTATGAAGATGTTTTATTTTATCTTCACGGACTTTCCCTTACTAGGGTAAGCAGAGATCTAGACACGAAAATGAATTCGTTGCAAACCAATTTTCACCGAAGCTTATTTGATACGTGACAGGCGGTTAGGCTATAACGATTTACTAAAAAACACAGGTTGTTTATATAGATAAATGCTGTAATTATCCCGCTTATACAAGTTTCATCCAACAATCGACGAAGTATTATAAAAGTAGGTAGTCGCCAGACTAGCTTGTAAATGACCAACTGCACTTTGGCCTGCAAAATGTATTTTTCATAAGCAAGAATTGCTATAATCACCCGTCGCGTTAAGTACATCAAGTGTCCAATGAATCCGCAATTGCCGTGCGTGGCGCTGACATTTCGAAGGACACACCTTTAGATTCTGATGCCTTTAAAGTTTCACTGATAAATAAATAAATATCTTCACGCAATTCCCAATACAGGGGTAGACAGAGGTCTAGTCTAGAAAATTAAGTCCCTTTGATCTTTTTTTAAATGTGGTGGACACCTTTCACCGATATTTACGAAGATATTTTCGGGACAACGTAACGTGAGCCCGTCGCCGTCTTTATGTCCAACCCAACGATATAATTCGTACATAAGTTTTTGAAAAACCCATTGGTAAGAGCGTGCCACCTGGGGTTCAAACTCGGATCTCTTGGCTCGAAATTCCGATTGATCATTAAATAAATAAATAAATATCTTCACGCCATCCCCAAAACAGGGGTAGACAGGTCTAGTCTAGACAATTAAGTTCCTTCGACCGAAGACATTTTTACATTTAACTACATTACAATACTGTATTAGTATACAATTATCTTTTTGTAGTCTACTGCATAATATTACAGTATACAGTACAGTACAGATTAATCAATTTAAAAAGTTGCTAATGACCCTGCCTTCGAAGCTAAGTGGTTCGAATCTCGCTAGAGGGCAAACATTAATGTGATAAATATGGATGTTTGTACTGAAGCCACGATAGTTTATAAATATTTATAAATTAATGTCATGTAATGTAATGCAAAATACAATGTACGCGCTTGGACATTAAGACGGACATTAAGACTCACCATCTATTACGTTAACCCAAATAAGTTTTGGTGAAGTGGTTGAAAGGACTTCTTTGCCAAGACCTCTGCCTTCCCCAGTATGAGAAATTGCGTGAAGATATAAAAAAAACTAATAAAAATCACTTTTTGTGATTATTTTATACAATGAGATTGAGAATATAGATGCACACATAAAAGTAAATTCAGTTCAGTCTTTTATTATAACACTAAACAAAAAAATAACACTGAAATAAATTATAAATAAGTATTTTTTTCTATACACACTCCAATTTATAACATTATTTAATTATTTACTATCACACAAACACGAATCGAATCTCCCACCAGAACGGAAAATAATTTTAACAAAAATATTTCGTATTTTCACTTAAATTTCTAATTGTTTTTTGCTAAGGAATTCGCCGGCTAATGATATCCTCTGTAAAAAAGATGGCGCCGGGGTCAACAACAACTCATACTTATTGATGTCGGGGTGATCCGGATATTTTTTTTCTCTGCGTATTCGCTCCAACATGTACTGAGGTTCACATTTAGGTCTCGATTTCCAATCGCTGTTCAGGAAGTCCTGTATCACTTTCGGCAACATTTTCACAGCTTCTTTGGCTTTCGTACTACTAGGGGGCTGAAGAGTTTCAGCAACCTGAGGCTTCTCAGTAACTATAATATCATCAATTTCTACTTTATTCGGAGCTTCACTGTCATTGTATTCCTTTTCAACAACATTAAACTCTTGTGTCTGCTCAGAATTTGAATTGGTATTATTATAATAGTTGTTGATTCTTTCTTTCACAATGTCGCTTAAAATTGTCTCGTTTTTAGTCTTATCTCTCTCTGTACCATCGATATTTACATAACCAGTCCTCGTCTCAGTCTTTATCAACTCATCTTCCTCCAAACTCTTTTTTTCATCCTCAGTAGTGTGTTTTGATACGTTATTGGCTGCTTTTTCATTGATTTCATCTGTAGATGTTTTATTAATTGTTGTAGCGTCAAGCATTGTCATAAAGTGAATGTTTTCTTCTTCTTCCAATATTTGATATATCCGATGTACTTCACTAATATTGATGCTGAAAATAAATTAAACTGTGATAATTTATAAGGAAAAGTATAGATACTGAGTAATAAATTGAAATATGTGTTTTTCGTGCTACGTGTATGCAGATGTAAATTTATAGATTTTATACAAAACATATCGGAAAATTTTCTCGCAATATTTTTTATCGTCATGCACGTAATTCAAAATATCTTTACGCCATTCCCAATATTGGGGAAGACAGAGATCTTAACTATTAGTTTCTTTCTACCCACCTTCCACCGATTACATTTATTGGGACAACGTGACCGGTGGTCACCTGTCACCGTCGTTATGGCCAAGTCAACGATACATAAATCGTAATTTTTAAGAAACCCATTGGTACGAGCCCGCCACCGAGCGATCGAACTCGGGTCTCTTGACTCGGATTCCGATCGCCCAACCACTCGGCAATCGTGACAGTGCCTTCATTTGCATAAACACCTACCTTTGGCCACCTTCATGGCAACAGCTTAACATCGTCGGATCGATTGGATGGGCCTCCGTATTGAAGATGTATCCACCGACGTCAACTATGCATTCGCCATTAGGCGTGTTTATAACAGTGCCATGGACCCCGGGGTTATGGATGAAATTGTCGGGATCGAAGAGCAAGTACAAGTATTTCGTTGTTTCCGCTAAGAAAAATGACTCCATTCGATCCTCCTTGCGGTGATCTCGGACGTCCTTTATCTGAAACAAAGATGTTATTACGATGAAGAGAAAAATTTGGACTGAATTGTATTCTATATGAGACGGAGGCAAGTATTTTTATTTATTTACATATTTTCTTAATATTGGAATCGATAGAGATCTAGAAAATTAATTTCTCTCGACCCAATTTTCACCAAAACCAATTTGGGGCAACTTGATAGGCGGTGAGGCTATCCCGGTCTTAATAACCAAGCAAACAATGTATTGTTTGCTTGGTTATTAAAACGAGGGTAGGCTACTATACATTGTAATGTACTTACGAGGACATATATTTACATATAAATATGTACATATAATCGTCCATGACTCTAGTACAAGCATTCGAATGGTATATATTCTTACTTGCAACATTTATCTTTAAATAAATAAAAATACATATATAGATAGGGACAGCATCACATACATTGCTCCGATCCCAATGTAAGATGCTAAAATGCACTTGTGGTATGGAAAGGGGAAACAACGAAAACTCTACAAACACCAAGACCCGAGAAAATGTAGAAAAAGTGGTTTTTCTACTTTGACCTGACCGAGAATCGAACCCGGGACCTCGAGATGGCGACACCTTGAAAACCGGCGTTTACGCAACTAGTCCACGGAGGTCGTCGCTTCCTTATATTCGTCTGATCCTCATACTTGACAAATATTGTAAATTAGGCCTGCCAACTATTTTACATTTGGCCTTGGCAGTGTGATGAAGAAAAATTATATATACAATTTACTAGTTTCGACTTACTTAGTTTATTTACGACGGAGAAAATTAGCCCTCTTCGAGCCCGTATATTTTTGAGGAATAAATCCTAATAATAGATAGAATATTAGGTCACTAAATAGTTCTAGATTTAATTGACGTTACGGATTAAACTTCGCCAATTTTAATTCAAATCCGTAGAACCGTTTTTCGTGATAAAGTAAAAAAAAATATCTTCACGCCATTCCCAATACTGGAGTAGAAAGACATCCTGTCAATTAAGTCCTCTTCACCCCCCTTCCACGCAAGACATTTTTTGGGACGTGACAAGTGTGACAAGAACCCGTCGCCGTATTTATGACCAAGCCAACGATATAAATTGTACATCGGTTTTGAAAACTTGATGCACTTTATGGAATATGCTGCCGTCAGCCTTTTTTCCGGACCAATACGAATTAGGCACCTTCAAGAAAACAGCCTACACCTTTCTCAAAGGCCGGCAACGCATCTGCTATTCCTCCGGTATTGCAAGTGTTCATGGGCGGCGGTAATCACTTACCAACACGTGAGCCACCTGCTCGTTCCCCCCCCCCCCATTCTATATAAAAAAAAGAAAAACCCCATAGGTACAAGACTCGAATTCCGACCACCCAACCGCTGCGCTACATGAAACAAACTAAAAAAAAACAAATAAGCACCGTGGCATAACCACATCGAGTCCTTGCGCTATGCTGTATGCTCCTCAGTATATCTTCACCCATCTGAAGCAGTATGGGGTCCCTTGTCTCCCTGTAGAGGTACATTACGGACTCTATTAGCTCCGGACGCAGGGGGTAGCTCTCCCGAGAGGAAGACGCCTCGCCGGTTCCCAAATTGTACACTTCCGGCGTGAATCCGTACTGTTTCCATACACTGTGATAGTTGTGGATTATACGCATAGCCGTGTCCGTCTCTCCTGCAAGTATATTAAATAACATTAAAGGCTGTCATGCGAAAGAAATTCGTAAAAATAAATATATATATATATGTATATATATATATATATATATATATATATATATATATATATATATATATATATATATATATATATATATATATATATATATATATATATATATATATATAAATATATATATATATATATATATATATATATATATATATATATATCTCTTCACGCAATTCCCAATACAGGGGTAGACAGAGGTCTAGTCTAGACAATTAAGTCCCTTTGACCCACCTTCCACCGATGATATTTTGAGACAACGACACAGGTGGTGAGCCCGTCGCCGTCTTTATGTCCAAGCCAACGATGTAATTCGTACATAAGTTTTTGAAAAACTCATTGGCACTGCCACCTGGGGATCGAACTCGGGTCTCTTGGCTCGAAATTCCGACCATCCAACCACTCGGCTATCGTGACTACTAAATTCGTAAAAAAAAATCTATTTCAGTGCTGCTGCGCGACGGCAGTTAAAATTTAAAATAAAAATATCTTCACGCCATTCCCAATACAGTGGTAGGCAGAGGTCTAGACAATCAAGTCCTTCCGATCCACGTTCCACCGAAGATATTTTTTGAGACAACGTGAATGAGACGTCGCCGCCTTTATATCCAAGTCGATGGTATAAATTGTTCATAAGTTTTTGATAAAACCCATTGGTACGAGCCCTATCATCGAACTCGGGTCTCATGACTGTTCCGTTCCGATCGACCAACTACTCGGCTGTCGTGACTTTGCGACGAGTTCACTGCTTAAAACAATTATATATAAATTATATATGTTTATTAATCTAGATTTTGAAGAATACTAAAAACTATCTACTAATTTTACATGAACACATACTAGGGATGTAAAATGCGTGAATGTACTGCACTGAAGATTAAGATATCTCTGTTTTACTTGCAGCTTACTTTTCTTACATAAGGGATTAAGGTGAAAAAAGTAATTAACATTACAAATGACAGTAATTGACTACTGCGGCCCATATCACCCCATAATTACACTTAATTAAATTACATAATAAACAATAATGGTTTACCAATTAAACTGAGAAGGCCTGGCCAGTAAGATTCAAGCGATTGAAAGACAGGCAATGTCACATGTCCCCGTAGCATTGTGGCCCATACAAACCAATCATCTTTTTTCAAGTATTTGTCAATAACTTGCCTCGCTTCATTGAACATTGACATCAATTCTGGTTTTTCCAAAAGTATGGCACCTGCACAATGAAATAAGCAGATATACAATTACAAATGCCAATGTAGAAACAGATTACTGGTTACAGATTAACAGAATTCTTTAATTTCCATTGAGTTATAGGTGAAAGTGGTTTTCATGGTGTCGCAAGCTCCGAGGTCTTGGGTTCGATTTTCATTCGGGTCAACATAGAAAACAGTTCTATACATTTTCGGATCTAAGTGTCTATGGTACCTTAGTTATTTCCGATTCCATAACACAAGTGGTTTCGTTATTTACTTTGGGATCAGGGCAATGTATGATGTTGTTCCTATCTATGTATGTATTTATATTCATGTACCACACTAAATAAGCAAAATATTAAAATCACCTTTAACTAAGTATTCATAATAGGAATCTACACCGCCACCAATACCGGCATCTTGAGCTGTCCACCGACCAGTCATGACATCTATGTGGTTTCCTAGGAGACCAATAGGTGACCTATGATGGTACAGGGCTTTTAGGGCATTGTAGGCTACCTGAAAATATCCATTTATTAATTCAAGTGCATAGATTAAAATAGTAAAATAACATATTTTTTTGAGAATTTTAATATTTGAAGTTATTGTTAATAAATAAAAAAATAACTGCGAAAATCAAGATTTGAATCGATAACCTCAACTTTTCAAGGTTACCAGCCTGCATAAGTTAATATGTTAAATCTGTTTTATACATTTTCTTTTTTCCATTTTAAGAACATAATTTAAAAGTATATTGGTTTTTACGTTTAGCCTGCTTAAGAAGATCAGTATTTTCTTTACATATTTTTAAAACACTTGTTTGGTTCTAACTGAACAAATGTAAAACTACAGTACATTCTTGGACTTAATGTTTATTGATGCTTAATTTTATACCTCTTCATACAGTGGATCCCCAGTAAGTCTACTTAAAGTGCCAAATTCAATGATAAAAGTTCCAACTCCAGCTGTACAAGTAATGCTTGTTTCTCCAGGAGGAACTCCAGATCTCAAATTTATAGTGCCATAAGGCATACCAGTAGTGGTATCAAATGCTGCAATTATTCTCTGTGCAACATCCTCAGCAAGACGTAGAAGGGGACCATTACAAGGCCAACCCGGTTCCAATTTTGATCCCGCCCTAAAAGTTATTGTCGTTGAGTTGTAAATATATAAAATAAATTGAACACAAAATTGAAATTTATTTGTAATCAGACAAAAAAATTATTCATAACTTTAATTTTAAAGGTACTAACACAAAGTTATTATATACATACTTATGAGATAAAAGGTGTGCACTTAACAATCCTCCAATAATTCTTATATTTGTTTCAAAAACAGAAACATTAATGTCCATATCAAAGTTCTGTTTTTGCAAAACTAAATCCACAACTCTGTTGAACTCTGAATAATTTCCCATAATAGCTAGTGTATCAAGTGCATCAATTAATGTTAGAGAGTAACTACCCCATGTATCAACACCATCGCAGCTCAGAGGCCTCAATTCATCATATGGATATGCATAACGTAGATAGCTATCATAGGCATGTTGAAACATTTCGCGAACTTCTTCCCTGTAATACAAAATCTTTAAATCATCTCTACATAGGTATATCAATTTGTTTAAAGGGATGACAGGATTTATTACCGAAGTTTTAGAATATCTTCCTTACTGTATTCTCTTATTGTTAAGCAAGGATCACAAATAACACTTAACATATAAAGCAAACATATAACTAACTTGTTCATTGTTATTGTACTCTGAATACTTTGCTGAAAGTAGTAAATATATTTTTTAAAAGGAAAGCGATAAGCCGACTGGTTTTCAAAAATATAAGACAATATTGTTCTAAACATGAATTGTCATTTTCCTTCAAATCAATACCCAACATGTGTTAAGATCAATAATCAACAAATTGTACTTTTTTTCATTTAATATTATAAAAATAAATCAAGAAACAGTAATAATTGGACAACTTGACAATAGGTGTTTTGAAGACACGACAATGACATTGACAACTTTAATTAGGAATTTACTTCTTAGATGTGTTGCTGGTTTCAAATAATCACAAGTTAAGAGATATTTTACGCCATTAAAAAAAGCAAGTGTTCGCGACCGTATCAGAGGGTTTCATATTTCTCATTAATTTAAAAGCCTCAGCAAGATTCAAGCTACTTTATCTATTAGATTTGGTAGTATCGTTACGGGCACCTTTTGCTTCCGGACACAAATATTTATCTAACTACCTGCCCCTCGCGGCTTTGCCCGCAGTTTAACACTTATCGCGGGACCCTAGTTATGTTTCTAAAATAAAATTAGCTACCTGTCAATGAAAGTCCTATTAAAATCGTCCCAGCCATTTCAAAGATTAGCCAAAACAAACATACAGACAAAAATTGTAGAAAAAATAAATTTTTTGGTATATGTACCGTATATATTCTTATACATGTAGTTAAAACGGTTATTTCAATATTACAAACAGACACTCCAATATTATTTATATGTATAGATAAGTCAATAGAATTTGGACTTGATTTTGCAACCAAGGCAAGGGAGGCAAGAAAATGTCTCTGTCTTGGCGAGAATATTTCTCATGATGAGCAGCAGTGGCTAAGCTCTTAGATATCTAGTTTAAGTTAGTTTAAGCTCTTAGATATTTAGATACTTTGATCGCAAATACGCTTACGTATGGTGGTGATTATGACAAATCATCCTTACGGGAGAGACCAATATCTATTACATATTTCTCTCTGAAGTTTATGGCCTCTCTTCCTAGACTTTTATTTTTTTTTTCACTCCAGAAGTCTACTTTTCACCATTACAAAATCTGGCTTGTCAAAAGATATCAAGAAAGCCATTAGATATTAAATCCGCCCATTATAGCGAAAAGTAAGAAAATAATCTTTACATATAAATAAAATTGGAGTGTCTATTTGTAATATTGACATAACCGTTTTTTATTATATGTATATGAATATATATACGGTACATACTCCAAAACAACATTTTTTTTTCATATTTTGTGTGTCTGGCTGTCTGTTTGTACTGACTAATCTCTGAAATAACTAGACCGATTTTGACGGGTCTTTTATCGGCACGTCTTTTTTAGATTTTTTTTTATACATTATATTAATAAAGTAATATAATATATAAAATTCTCGTGTCACATTAAATTCCATGTGTGAGATGTGTTTGTAAGGGGGCGTCCATAAATTACGAGAGGTGTTTAAGGGGGGGAGGGGGTCGAGTCAAATCTCATCTAATCTTACGTTGGAGAGAGGGGGGGTCTCGGCAAATATCACGCAATTTTTTTTCTGATTGAATCAAAAAAATATATACTATTTTACTGAAATGCAGATGATTTTACTGAAAATCATATGGACATGTTGGTTCCAATAGTCTCTCTTGAGACCGTCCATGATTCTCCATGGATTGAATTAGAATATATAATCTTTTTTTAGTCACAGTAGTTACAATTTAAGTATTCTATTGTTAAATTTTTATTACAATTATAATTAAACTCTCAGCAATATTGATTACTAGTCTTAACTAGTCGTAAATAAAAGCACGAAGCAATTTTTTTTTCTTTTTACAATAACAATCCAACGCGTTTACGTAAGAAATGTAATTGTATAAATAATAATGTATAAATAATGTAATTTTAAAAAATCTCACTTGAGATTGGGGGATATCTCACCAGGGACAACCACAGAAAATTCAAAAAAACACCTCACGTAATTTATGGACGCCCCTAATTAAATTCCTCCGAAATAGCTCAACCGATTTTCGACAAATTTTGCGTGCGGTTAGGCCTAGGAATCGGCCAATATCTATTGCCATATATTGCCAAATATTTGAGAATTGGGAGAGATGCCAAGATTGTCTGGGTATATTTTGTGATCTCTCCAAGTCCTTCGATTGCGTCAATTATAATATATTCCACCGATCCATTATGAAAATACTATACTTATATCCATTATGAGAAAAGAAATGCCGCACTATTAACCTTATTAACTCATATTTCATTCGAAAACAAATATTTGTAATCGATGGCAAGGGATGTGTTGAAAGTGGCGGGAAGCGCACGTTAGAAAGTGCGTTCCTCAGGGTTCGTGTCTCGGCCCAATATTGTATTTCTTTTAGTAAAAAAGAGACAAAAGAAGATCCTACGGAGTTACTTTCAACTGTTCGTTCTTACGCTTAGAATCTCATGACAATATGGTGTTACTTTAAAAATGACAAACGGTGGACAATATGATGGATTTGTTTGTTTTGAAAACAGTGTACATATAAATAAATAGATAACCATTTAATTCAACAAATTAATAATATTAAAATTGCGCTACATATAATAGCAAACGGAGGACATATCGCTATAAGCGATTTCTACCTGACAAACCGCTGATTAAAGGAAATTACTATTCTATTCAAAAAGAATATACAGTGTTTCTCATATTTGTAAACAATTACAAATATAAGAAATATAATATAATAGTCACGATAGCCGAGTGGTTGGGTTGTCGGAATTTCGAGTCAAGACACCCGAGTTCGATCCCCAGGTGGTAGGCTCGTACCAATGGTTTTTTCAAAAACTTATGTACGAATAATATCGTTGGCTTGAACATAAAGTGGGCGACGCGCTCACCACCTGTCACGTGGTCCCGAAAATATCCTCGGTGGAAGGTGGGTCAAAAAGACTTAATTGTCTAGACTAGTCCTCTGTTTACCCCTGTATTGGGAATCGCATGAAGATATTTATTTTATTTACATTTGTTTACAAATATATAAAAATACACAAATGTAAATATTATGGTATAGGAAATAATTGTAGAAATAAAAACACAGTCATACATTTTTGAAGTATGAATTATTTAACGAATACATTTAAAGATAGGGACAATTTCAGATCTCAATGCAAGAAGCTAAAGCACTTGAGGTATAGAAATCGGCGAACGAAGGCACCATAGACACCTAGACACGAGAAAATGTAGAAAAAGTAGTTTTTCTACATTGACCTGTCCAAGAATCGAATCCGGGATCTCGTGATGGAGACACCTTGAAAACCGGTGTTTAAGCCACTCGTACACGGAGGTCTGCATTTTCTCGATAAAGTCAAAACTATTTGTTTAATCACTTTTAAAAATTATTAGGTTTTTTGAATATTTAGGGACAAAGTACTCCAGAGTCGTATGGCTTGAATAGTAAAAGATTTATTACAAAAATAAGTTAAATTGAATGCTCCACTCTTACTTAAATTGAAAACTTCAGCACGGATATGCAACAGGCAAAACGCAAACTACATTCATGAAAACGGAATAACTTATTTAAATACCTTGGTTTGGATCAAACAGAACACGGTAGAGGAGAGTGAGAATATGAGAATTGCGGCGCAGGTGAATAGAGTGCCACCTGAGATTTATTTGAAATTCGAAGGCGTAGTCATATTTACGTAAACCAAATATGTAAACGAATGTTCAAATTCTGGAGACGACGAGATTCTTGCCCCACAGTAATTTCTGTATAATAAACATCTGCGTAACCAAGAATAATCAATAAAACCGATTTTGCTAACGCAAATTTTCTAACAGTTGGTAAAAGATTTAATTTCATTCGTGAACTACTTTTTACGTACTTTATCAATTTGAAGTATCCACGACAAAACAGTAATACTTTTTTTACAACGTTTCTATAAGAAATATTGGTAGATTTGAAATATGTGGATGTTATAATTTGCCAATCTATACATTTTTCTTAGAAGTTTTGTGCTAACCATAGTTAATACCTGAGTATTACTCTGATTCACCTAAACTCGATAAGATCCACAAAACTCGGAAATAACTGTCAGGTCACGATAAGTTTTACGTATCGCGTTAGACAATCACGTTATCCGTTCTTATTATCAAATATTACAATCTTTTTCAAATTTTTATAACTTAGCTTAGCCATTATAAAATACTCTAGTTTATGGTTTCCTACTTTCTCATTGGATTTCCAACGAGAATATCGTAACGGTTTATTATTGGTTGGAATTTAAAATAGCACGGATAATAGACGTACGTAAACTACAACAGCTGAAATTATCAAAATGTCTGTTGTCCGTTGACGCTTGTTAGCGTTTTGTGAGGGTGATTTTGAATTTCTCACAGCATTTTTCCAACTTACTCTCGATTCATTAAGAAAATGAACTCGTGAATTAATAGCCATAAACGTGTTTCCGGTTAATCCAACATTTTCACCCCGAATATTATTTCTGTTTCTACTCGTAGTGTTTACTGACTTAGCGGGGGCAATGGCTTCATTTAGAATTCACGAGGATCAAGAAAATGCTGCATTAGGAATAAGAAAAGATGCTGACATATTTGCAGCGAATGCCCAGCGGCGCGCTTTAGGTGATCTCAGCCAGTTCGCCTGCAATCAAAACCGGAACATTAAACTTGTAAGTCGTTATCGACGTTTAATTTCTATGTAGTAGGTAAACTTTTCTAAAGTAATGTCTTCTTTTAGCCTGGATTGACGAATGGACCGTGCAAAGTTCAAGATGAGAATAGGACGGTTCGCCAGATCAAGAACGAAAAGAACATCGTGCCCCCTGTAGCCCAATTTCGCGCGTTTAGTGTATACGAGGATAAGCCCTCGGAAGCAGAGGTTAAAAAACGAGAGCCAACTTTTAAGCCTTTTGTGGCTAAAGAGACAAGAAAAGATAATGTCTTTGGAAATGTTGCTGAGAATGTCAAGACTTTCTGTGCTCAAGCTGAGAAACAACCAGATCGGTCTAAAGAAGTGACCAGGTAATTTTGTATTTCACACTTTATTTAAGGGGAATATATTACACTATTGAATGTATTATTGGTAGAATTTTTTCTTTATAGATTGGTGGGTATTATCTTTATAGGTTATGGATAGGGTATTAGGTGAATATTTTGTTAAATGAATATCTTTATTTGCATAAATATGGTTACATAAAGGTTTTTAAAATTACTTTTGTTAATATACATGTTCTTTGCATGTTCAGTGGAACTGAACACTGCATGCAAATGTGTAGTTCGAATACTACACAAAATGTATTAAAAGGATAAGTCAAGGAAGCTCAGTCATATGATAAGTTCTATTAGGACTAATCATTCAGGACAGTCACAAAAGATTTAAAAAAGAGTCTACTATTGTAATGCAAGTGTTTTGTAAGAGTTGGCATAAATTAATGTTCAGCATCAGACTGAATAACCAATATTCCATCTCTTGCATGGTTGGATTGATGTTTTCATCAGTTTATATATTCTATAGCAATATATTAGGTTAGGTTAGGTTTAGCATTAAAACAGGTTTAAAGCCATTTGAAGTCTTGGGTGTATTTTGAAATTTTTCTTTAAAGGTAATAGTGTTTTTGTTATTTTATTTCTTCTGTTTTTAATTGGTATTAATTACTAAGTATTGCTGTGAGTACCAAATAGTAATTTTCTTGCTAATGTAGCAACTCAAGTTTTTTTTTTTCAATTTGTACACAAAAAATAAGTATTTTGACCAGTATTACAGGAATTTTATGATGTGATAGATTTAGACTTCCAGGATAAATACAACATATTTCTAGGAATTTTTGTTAACAAAATGTTCAGTTTGAAAATTAGATTCATATAAGAATTAGCATCTATACATGTTCTGTCATTAATATGTATTTATATTTCATACTAGCTGCCCCATGTGGCTTCGCACGCGGTATAACACTTAACGCGTAAAATGGTAAATTTTAAAAAAGTAGCTTTAGTTACTACTTATAACATCTGCAAATATTATTGGCAAAATTTTCGTAAAAAATATTTTTTTAATAAAAAGTACCCCATGTTACTTTTAATACTTCCAAGAATATGTGTACAAAGTTTCATGATGATTGGTTGAGTTGTTTTCGCATGAAAGCGTAACAAACAAACTATTATAAATGTGAATGTAATCACATTTATAATATAAGTAGGGATATCATAGAAAAAACTTGATAACTGTTAGCATTAGTCCATTTTACAAACAACTGCTTTTCCTGAATGATTTGATTATGATGAGAAATTCAGTATGTGCATAGTTTTATAATGCTATATACATACATACACATCAGCCTATTAAAGTCCACTGCAAGATATAGCCTCTCCCATAGGGAAAATTTCCTATAATCACCATGCTTGGCAAGAGGATTGGCGATCGCAGTACCAGACCACTCACACCTCAGATGCTGCTGCCTATCTTCTGTCTAATTATTTTGGCTGATACTTTTAGAGATGGTTGATCTTAATGAACTTTGAATCTAGGCTGTTGGAATTTCAGAGTGCTGTCAATCAAAAATATGTATCAAAACTACATGATAAAAAAAATTAAAGTTATTTTTGATTTAGTATTGTACGTATTTATGTATTTGAAGTTGTTTATATTCTGATTTTATTCAGTTACATGATTTCCGCCTACTACTTTGTGTGTGTGAACTACTTTGAATGGCATTTGTATATGATTTAACCAGAAGCTAAATGATAAACCCACAAACAAACTTACACCTCAAATTGTACCCAAAATGGAAATGAATGGTAGTACCATTCATTTCCACTTTAACCTCTTGGATGTAATTCTGAATTATGTTGTTAAACATAATATTGTTTATAATTATAATCAATAGCCTATGTATCAATTTTTATACTTCTAAAGCCAGAAATAATATAAAGAATAAAGTTCCAAACTGATCTACACCTTTATGAGCAGATTCTCCCAAAATTCTTTCTTATATGTCTTCTACTTATAATCTCTGTGACAAATACTATTACTATATACTAATATTTACATTGGTCTAGTGGTTTCTGACTTTTCATGATTAGTCAGTGTATGAATTATTGACTTTTCACTTTTATATATATGGGTTAATTTAACACAGGCCTCCACAACAAGAGAAAA